>CM076572.1:840107735-840640884 GCA_034641835.2 Pinus albicaulis
AAGTAAATTTAAGACTAAATCTATTGAAAATATAATGGTTCACATACGAAATGCATATACAAACTTATTTTCAATAATATTAAAAAAAAAATAGACAACTTTTTCAAATGGTTGAAATGGTGTGGATGTTCCTATCTCCATCACTAGAGTCTGTGGAGAAAAGAAATCCTCTATAGGAACCTAAAATTCAAAAAATTTAAAAGTATAAAATAACTCAAGATCAAGATCTCAATTTATATTAAAACATTTAAACTTCAATTTATAAATTATAACTTAAAAACATATATTTAAGTGAAAAATTGAATACTTCCACTGGTGGATTTGGCACATCTCCTAAGACAGGCTCCAAAATAAAATCTCCAAAAACCTAAAATTCAAAAAATTTAAAATAACTCAAAATATCTAGATCTCATTTCATAATAAAACTTTTAAGCTTCAATTTATAACTTATAACTTATATATATATATATATATATATATATATAAGTGAAAATTTGAATACTTGTGCTGGTGGATTTGACACATCTCCTAAGAGTGGTTCAGAATGAAAATCTCCAAAATCCTAAAATTCAAAAGATTTAAAATAGCTCAAGATATAGATATATCTCATTTTTTAATGGAAATTTTTTAGGTGGAATATATAACTTGAAAACATAAATTTTAAAAGTATAAAATTTTCCATACTTGTGATTGTGGATTTGGCACATCTTCTAAGGAAGTAGAAGGTACATCTCCCAAAAAACAAGAAGGTACCGACATCCCAAAAACATCAGATGGAATTGGAATCTGTTAAAACATTTTATTATATATATATGTACATGTACATGTGTGGAAAATTATTTATTTTAAGAATATCTCATCATGTTTCGATATATATAATAATAGATAAAAAATAATTGTACATCATCATGTTCACTTAAAAAACACTAAAAATTTCCAACATATATTGATGGTGAGAACCATCTTGATTGTATGATTGATGGTGAGACCCATCTTGATTGTTTGAACCGGAACTTCGACCATGATATTAACATTTTCTTCATTCATCAAGGGTGACAACTGCAAATGGTGTCAACATATAATGATGCATTTTTTTATATTAGTGTATACAAATAAATGTATGTATATATGCATTTATTACAAATTTTACATGTGTTAAAATAATTAAATCCTAACCATTAACACAGACCGTTCCCATGCACTCTTCCTCATGAATAATTAGGTCCTGCGAACCATTACAACAATTCTTTGCATATGTTTTGAGATCTTCAACACTCATGTTGTCAATCTCTTCATCTGTATAATATACAAAATTAGCGCATTCATTCTCACGTGCTCTTTGTCGATTCATACAAACATCGACTCCACCAAATTCACTGTGAACATTTTCAATGATGGCATCCCTTGCTTCTTGACTAATTTGAGAAGTGGCTTACATCTATGACCGTAAATTTTTGACACGAAAAGGTTGACTAACCAATGGTGGCTCAGGGAGAGGCAACTCAACATCACACCTAGCGCCCCTACGGTCACACAATCGACCTTTCCCAGGACCAAAAAATTCAGAGGGAAGGTCATTGTAATTGGGTTTCATTTTCATAAAATAATTTTTCAAAATAAAGTGGAAGCTTGTCGTTCCATGGGAATCTTCCATAGGCCGCAAGGTGTCTATCATAAAAGTAGTAAGCTATATTAAGGTGCTTGAAATATTGCATCATTAGCATCTTTATTTTCAACCCTTCTTTGAAATTAAACATAGACTTGGCCATTTCTGATTTAACTCTTTGTTTAATAACCTTCCATTTATCGGGACCCATCATTGTTTCATGAATTCTGCAAAAGTATCAGTCGTTGGCCCAAGCTTTCGGTACACATATACTAGTTCACCTAAAGAGTGTGTAACTATTTCCAAGCTTTGTCGACTCTTAGCAGGTAGAGTCAAAGCCACGAGATCTCTCTTCAATTTTGCATCAAGATGTTGACTCCTTTCTGAGGTGCATTGCTGCATGTTTTTTCCCCAAGGTATATTGGAAATGTCGTTCGGATAAGTCGTGGTTGGTGGACAACCTTTGTCTTGAATGACGTATTCTACCCTACGTCTTTTTTTAGCAACATTTGGAGCAACATTTTCAGCCTCTGCATCAATATATAAAATTTTATATATTAAAAAAACACATGTAAATTTTTTTTTACAAATTGAATGAAAAAATAATTCATATTGATGGCCACCTCGATGCGGTTGGCTAGCATATTGCCCACCCTAAGACTATTGAGAGCTTGAGCCCTACTAGAGCCGGGAATGACCTTACTTTGAAACCATGACCATCTAATTGGTGGCATGCAGCCGGGTACATATCTTGTCACCTCCAAATTCACACCAAAAAAAAAATTCTTCATGAGCCTAGGACTTTTAAGTATAGGTTTATTCTGACATGTCACCTTTTTATCATGATATTTTTCATCATCATATGCTGTCGCAATTAAATCCTCCACTCCTACTTCTTATCTTAGGTTATTTGCATTTCAAGGGTGAACATATTTTTCATGTCTTTGACCTTTACACAGGTCTCGCATACCCTTGCGAATTCACCTTTGACTTAAGGGTCATATATTTCATTTATCTAATTATTGAGTATAAATTAAACCCTATCGTCCATTTACACATATAATAAAACATGATTTAAATGAACGTATGCCCAAATGCATGTTCGACCTTTCTACTATCCATAATTACGATTCCTCCGCCATGTACCTTGGTATAGACTTGAGGGAATGATTTTTAATTAGTTTATACGATTCGACATGATATTGTGAATTGAATGTTTTCCATGCGGTTGGAATTAACACCCACATACGCCTGTTGACATGACCACACATCTCGGTACATAAGATTGTAAATCGACTTTAGATATGGTACTTACATTGAGATCCTTATACACGTAGAGCGTATAGTCAAAATGGATTTTTGTTGCTCTGTGTATCGCCGCGAGGAAACTTCTATCCACGTCAGGCGTCATAATAAATAACTGAGTGTTGTATGGTTTGTGTGTAGTTCGCTATACCCCTTCGCTCGCTTGCCTGGTGAATCCACGTCGATGAACTAGCTCGACTTATGTGGTGTATAACAGCCACGCCAATCTATGTACAGGACATCTTGACTTAAATTCAGATTTTTCACTCCATTAATGAGATACGATGGTCTTAACTCCTCATTGCCTACCCGTCGATCTGTGTCTTGGCTTCCACGATTCTGCCAAGTGGACGATTGTGATCGCTTCAGGTTACGGTTAAGGCGGTTCTCGAAGAATTATATAAGTCTTTTGGGTAGAGCTAAGTCGAGTTTCTGCATTCTTCATTTTGTTGTTCACCTCTGCGTCTGCACAATTCTTCATTCGGCCAAGGGTTTGTGATTCTCTGTTGCAGAGAAAACCATGGCGCTTCAGTTTCATCAACAATATATCAGGTAATCACGTCAGCGTTCATTTTTACGTTATTGTATGTTTAAATGATTTCAGGCCATTGCTCATAGCCGGCCATACGCTGGTTCTGAGTAGGTATTCAATCCTCAGTAAGGGGAATACTTTTGGTGTTAAGATATGCGAGTCATACGCTTAGCCCAAAATGAGGTTGAGTTCTACTTTCAGGGTTGTCGTCGACCCTACCATGGCGGGTTCATAGGATGAGACTAATTTGTTTTATGCCTCTTGTGTAGTGAGCTGCACATCCTTTCATGTAGACGTCTACTATTCAGGGGATTTTTATGAGGTATGTGCTTGTATGTCTCGTCTCTGCCTTAAATTGTAACTTCCTACCTATTCTCTTCGAAAGTATTGCGTATTAATCCCTCTCTGTATACAATTTGGATTGCAGGGCTCGACGTATCTGAACATTACGTTCCACAGGTATTGTTTTAACCTCATTATTATTTTCGTCTTTCCTTTGGTTCCCTACGATAGTGCAATTTGACTAATTCCCCCTTCTTCTTTTTTTGCATTTGTCGTTTACAGGTAAACGAAGGTTTATGGTATGGGTATAGACGCAGTACATAATATTTTCAATCGTTATAGCTGCTAACATGAATCTCTTGGCTGTCCAGGTTGGTATTCTGATGGGATTTATTGCCCCTCTCCTGTTGTGTCGTTTTCATGGGCGTCGAAATATCGTCCTCTTATGTTGTTGCGCAGAAGGGCGCTTGTTTAGATTAGTTCTATTGAGATAGGGGTTGCAAGTTTTACACCCCAGCCTGATAGGCTCATTATGTATTTTGATATTATGGGACATATATATATATATATATTCCCTATTATGTTAGGTTGAATTCAATATACTATGCCATAGTACAATTTTACATGGACTGTATGAATCGTGTGTATTTTTTTTCATACCATGAAATTTGGCTTTGTTTAGTTTTCTCGTTGGCACAGATATAGAATTTTGGTAATACTAATATGGTTCCAGATCATCAGAATTTTCAGGAAGATTATATAAAATTTCTATCTCTTCTTCTGATGTGTTTTGTTTCTTATTGTGTCATAATGACAGTTTCCTCTGTTCATGGTTATATTGAACTTTTCTAGGCATCTGCATGGGATGCTAGAAATTATGAGTCCATTTTCATTCCTAAACATAGGTTAATATCCATGGAAGTCTAGAAATTATATTCTCCTATTTTCCAAAATTATCTACATACATTTCTGTTCTTCAGTTTCTTCTCGTTTTATTATATCTAGTTACACAACTCTTGTCTACCTGTGCATATGGTAATAAATGTTTCTGAAGGCTGGTTATGGGATTGGAACCCATTCCCTTTTTTTTCCTCTTGATCAATGGAAATAGTGTTTATATAAATGTATTGTACATACTGTGGAAATAATTTTACTCTTTGCCACTGTAGTTCTCAACTGCTTACTCATAATTTATACCCTATATGAAATCAATTTCAGTGATATGATATTAGAGTAGTTTCAGGAGACCATAGTTTCTAGTACATTTTGTTTATAAATAGTTACTCCTTTCCTCCCCTAGACAAAGTGACTCATGCACAACCTGGTTGATTTAAACCATTTAATTTTCTGGAATTATCACAGAATTTCTTGGCTGAACCTGAGATCAGTTTATTGAATCTGTCCCTCTGTTCTTTCATAAACAATATAAGTTTTAATTTATATCCTGCTATGGTTCTGGTATACTATAGTGAATTTCATTTCTCTCTATGGTAGCTATAAATAAAATTATGCTAGGAAACAGAAGCAGATTAAACCAATTTCACAATGGTTCCTGAAAGAACAAGGTTTCCTCAGATTTAAGCCAACCCCGGGTTTAAACATTCTGTGGAATTATACTTTACAGGATTTTCCTCTACAACTATACAGAATGACCAGGTTACTGCCTGGTGATTACATTCTGTTAAATGTAGACTAATGAAATATAATATCCTAGAGACAAATTTTGTTTTTATATGTAGCCAATTCATACTATAATAAACAAGAAGACAATTTTTCTCAGAGACATACCACTAGTGCAGTAGACCAACCTCCCAACCTTAGAGTTCTTCTGTCTCCCAGAACTCACCCCCGAGCTGAGATCACCTCCTGCAGCAGATTAACCTCTAATCTGTACAAGAGCAGCTTATTTAAGCTATTGTTCCCCAAAGCATGTTTCTAATTCTGCATCCATAATCTCAGGATGCTTTTCTTCCTGTTTGCCCAGGCTTCCCATTTAGGGATTCTTTAAAGTTGTTTTATGCTTTTCCTCAGCTTTTCCAGCTTTTTACCTCTTCCCAACTACTTTCCTCATCATTGGGGAAATTCAGATTTTTCCTCAAAAATCTAAATTTAAAACTTACTATCTTCCAAGGATTTTTCGAAAGATTGTGGGGAAATATTTGCCTCATCCATCCTCACAGATTTAGCAAGTGATCTCATCATCTCATTTTTGGTCAATTTGCACCACAATAATTTATTCATTTCCTCAATTAAATGTTTAATTACATTCAAAAAATAATTATCCTTTGGGGTCCACTCCCCTTAGGATGTAAAGTTCAAGTATCTAACTTTAAAATGCAATCACATGAATTGGGGGTGTTACATATTCCCCCTCTGAAAATAAACACAGTCCTCGGTGTTGTTATTCAACTACTAGAGTTTATTTTGCAAATAAAAATGGATATTTTTCCATCATTTCAGTCTCTCGTTCCCACGTAGCTTCTTCAGCAGTAAAGTGCTTCCATTGCACCTTTACTCTTGCTACCGTTCTGCTTCTCAATTCAATTTCTTCCCGCTCCAATATTTGAAGCGGTTCTGGCAGAAACTCCCCTTCTGGTTCCACCTGTACAACATTCCCATCAACTATGTGAGAAGCATCATGCACATATCTTTTTAACAATGAAACATGAAATACATCATGAACTCTAACATGGGGTGGTAAGGCCAGCTTGTAAGCCACTGGTCCCACCCTTTATAATATTTCAAAGGGACCACAATATCGAGGGGACAATTTTGCACAACTCCCAGCATAAAGGGTGCTCTTTTTGGGTTTAATACGCAAATATACATGCTCCCCAACTTTAAATTCTCTATGCACTCTTTTCTTATCCGCATAACTCTTCTGGCGATCTTGTGCTGTCTTGATATTCTTTTGTATCTGCTTGACAATTCCTTCCATTTCTTGTAAAGCATCGGGTCCCAACATTAGTTTGTCTTCTGGCTGACTCCAGCTCAAAGGAGTACGACACTTCCTTCCATACAGTGCTTCAAACGGACTCATTTTGATGGAGGATTGATAGCTGTTATTATAGGAAAATTCAGCTAAATGTAAGAAATCTTCCCACTTTGAGGGTCTATCCATCACATACATTCTCAGCATGTCCTCCAAAATTTGATTAGTTCTTTCCGTTTGACCATCAGTCTGAGGGTGGTAGGCGGTGCTAAAATTCAATTTAGTGCCCATTCCTCCAAATAACCCCTTCCAAAAGGCTGTTGTAAACTTAGCATCCCTATCGGACACAATCACCTTAGGAACTCCATGGAGCCTTACTATCTCCTTCAGAAACACATTCGCTACTTGAGCTGTTCCAAAGGTAGATTTCACTGGTACAAAGTGAGCAGCTTTGGTTAAAGTGTCTACCACTACCATTACAGAATCATGCTGGTATTTGGTTTTGGGTAATCCTGTAATGAAGTCCATGGAAACGGTGTCCCACTTCCATTCTGCAATGGGCAAAGGGTTCAGAAGGCCGGCAGGATGCTGATGTTCCACCTTAACTAATTGACATTCCATGCATCTACTTAAATATTCTGCTACCTCTCTCTTCATCCCTGGCCAGAACAACTTCTTTTTCAGGGCTGTTAACATCTTCTGATATCCTGGGTGTCCCGCATAAGGTTGTTTGTGGTACTCATCTAGAATTTCTCTTTTTAAAGACTCTACATTGGGAATATACAATATGTTCTTATAACAAATCAACCCTTTTTGGTTTTGGGAAAAATCAGTTTTCTCCTTTTTCTGTAATTTCACCAAAAGTGTTTCATAATTTGGGTCTTGGTTGGCAGCCTTACTCACCAACTCTTCTACATCTATCTGAGCACTACTTCCAATATTATTGATATGCTGACAAGCATTTCTGCTCAATGCATCAGCAACTTTATTCTCCTTCCCTCTAATATGTTTTATATCCATGTCAAACTCGCTTAAAAAGGACAGCCATCTGGCTTGTCTGGCATTCAACTCAGTTTGGGAAAAGAAATATTTGAGACTAATATGATCACTCATCAATGTAAATTTTTTCCAAGAAGATAGTGCCGCCACATTTTCAAAGCATGAATAACAGCTGCTAACTCTAAATCATAGCCACTATAATTCTGTTCATGTATCTTCAGTTTCCTGGATTCATAGGCAATCACTGAATTTTCCTGCAAAAGAACTCCTCCCAATCCTTCTCTACATGCATCCGTACATACCACAAATTCCTTATCAGGATCTGCAATCTTCAGTATAGGGGCTGTGGTAAGTTTCAGTTTCAATTTGTCGAAACTGTTTTGGCATTTTTCAGTCCATTCAAACTTGACACCTTTCCTCTGTAAGGAAGTGATGGGATGTGCTATGGCAGAAAATCTCTCCACAAATTTGCGATAATAGCCGGCAATCCCCATGAATGATCTAACTGCTGAAACATCAGCGGGCATTGGCCATTCTTTTATAGCCTTTATCTTCTCCGGGTCAACAGTAAGGCCTTGTTCAGAAATAATATGACCCAAGTATTGGATCTTGTCCTTATAGAACTCACATTTGCTAAATTTAGCGTATAGCTGATTTTCCTTTAGAGTTTGCAACACTATCCTCAGGTGTTCTTTGTGTTCCTCCTCACTGTTTGAGTAAACTAAAATATCATCTATGAACACAAGGACAAATTTATCCAAATACTTGTTTAACACACTGTTCATTAGGCACATGAATGTGGCAGGGGCGTTTGTCAAACCAAAAGGTAGAACTACAAACTCGTAGTGGCCATACCTGGTTCGAAAGGCTATTTTGCTGATGTCTTCCTCTTTAATTCTGAGCTGGTGGTAACCAGTTCTTAAGTCAATTTTTGAGAATACTGAAGCTCCTCTCACCTGATCAAAAAGATCATCAATTCTAGGCAAAGGATATCTATTTTTAATGGTCAACTTATTCAATTGCCTATAATCAATGCACATCCTGAAAGTTCCATCTTTCTTTTTCACGAACAGCACTGGTGCTCCCCAAGGAGACACACTTGGTCTGATATACCCTTTATCTAGCAGTTCTTGCAATTGCATTTTCAATTCCATAAGTTCAGGAGGACTCATTCGATAAGGTGCTCGTGAAACAGGTGTTGCTCCTGGCACCAGATCGATTGAGAAGTCAATCTCTCTTTTGGGGGGAAGATGAGGGATTTCCTTTGGAAAAACTTCCTTGAATTCTCTTATTACTGGTACAGTATCCAGTAATTCTTCTTCAGTTTTCTGTTCTGTTTCTTCCACATGCACTACATAAACCTGATATCCTTTTCTAGCTGTTCTTTTTAATTTCAATGCTGAAATTTGTCTGACAGAAATAGGTTTTGGTTTCCCTTTGAGAATAAAAATTTTCCCTTTCTCATCTACACAATGCAAGGTCTTATCCCAGCAATTCATCAAAGCTTTCTTCTTTTCCAGCCAGTCCATTCCTATCAATAGATCATATGACCCTAAGGGTAGAATGTTCAAATTCACTTCTGTTCGAAACTCATTTAATTGGATTTATGTTCTGGGTAGTTTATGTGTTACCTTTCTTTTTGTTCCAGTGGCCAGCTGTACCAACCATGACTGTTGAAATTTTTCAATTTTTAAGTTACATTTTTCTACAATATTTGGACTAATGTAACTCAAAGAAGCACCTGGATCAATCAGAACAGTAACAGGTAGGTCAGAAATCTTACCCTCCATTTCCACCATGGTTGCTTGATGTTCTGCTTGCCAATTTTCCAGGGCTGCACTGATAGTTGGTATGTTTCTGGCTATATCATTTACTGTTGTCGCTTCCCGATCCCTCATGAGCATATGAACATTTCTATGGGGGAAGTCCCTCAAAATATGGGGTTCTCCACAGCCCCAACATTTCAAGGGCTCCTTCATTCTGACTGTTCCCTCCTTTTTACTGTCTCCCTCTATTGGTTTCGATGCCACTTGAGACTGTGCAGTTTGACTTTCTTTGGGTTTTCCAAATCTTTTCCGCTGATGATCTCTGCCAAAATTCTTCAAATAGGTTGGTTTCGGTTTTCTCCCTTTGAATTCATTCTTACTTACCCAACTTTTTCCTTGATCAGTTTTTCCTTTGAACTGTTGGTAACACAATCTAGCCTTTCTAACAGCTTCGTCCATTGTTTTTGGGTTGTCAAACTCAATTTTCTCTTTGTATACCATAGGCAAACAATTCAGAAACCTCTGTACCTTTGCCTTTTCTTCCCTTATGTAAGGTACATATCTTAACAGATTGGTAAATTTAGTGACAAACTCATCGATAGTGAGCTGTCCCAATCTAAGCTCATGAAATTCTTTTGCTTTGTCATCATAGTACCGCTCATTCAAGTAGCGATTCTTGAATTTAGCCTGGAAATCTTCCCAAGTAACTGTCTTTTCATCTATGGCATGCACCATCTTTGTCTCCTCCCACCACAAGGTAGCCTTACCTTGTAGCTGGTAGACAGCTAAACTGGCCTTCAGATTGCTTTCATATTCATAAACCTGGAAATACTTAATCATATTTAGCAACCAGGCTTCAGCATCCTCCTCCTTTTCCCCATCATAGGAAGGAGGTTTGATTTTTCGGAATTCCCCTTGTAATTCCTTTTTATGCTTATTCTGATGTCGAATAGCATCTTCCTCATCAGATTCATCAGTCTTCCTCTTCCCGGAACCTTCGCCTTCTTGGCTGTTCCGTGAGGTTAATTCCCTGATGAGCTTTTCCTGCTCCTCACTGGCTAATGACAATCTGTCATTCTAGCTTTTTATCTCAGCCAATTCTTGTTGCAAATTTCGCAACATAGCCATCATGGCCGCATTGGGATCTGGCTCACCACACAGATCTACATACATTCCACCACCTTCTTCCATTCTATCACCTCACTGTACACTACATAGCACAGGTCAGTGAACAGAAAGAAAAACAAAACAACAAAAACAAAACTTTTGCTACAGCAATAAAATTACACAGTGAGTACACAGAAATCATGAGCACAAAGTCACCAGCCCAGTTTTATAACTTGGGCTCTGATACCATTTGTCACACCCTCCAAATTTCACACCCAAAAAAAATTTTCTTCATGAACTCGGACTTTTAAGGATAGGTTTATTATGACATTTCACCTTTTTATCATGATACTTTTCATCATCATATGCTGTCGCCATTAAACCCTCTACTCCTACTTCTTACCTTATGTTATTTGCATTTCAAGGGTGAACATATTTTTCATGTCTTTGACCTTTATACATGTCTCGCATACCCTTGCGAATTCACCTTTGACTTAAGGGTCGCATAGCTCACTTATTTAATTATTGAGTATAACGTAACCCTATGGCTCATTAACACGTATAACAAAACATGATTTAAATGAACCTTTGCACTATCCATAGTTATGATTCCTCCGCCATGTATCTTGGTATAGACTTGAGGGAATGATTTGTTTTTTTTTTCGTTTATATGATTCGACATAATATCGTGAATGGATTGGTTTCCATGCGTTTGGTATTAACCCCCATATCCGCCTATTGACATGACCACACATCACGGCACATAAGATTTCCAAATCGACTTCAGACATTGTACTTGGAATTGAAATCAATATACACGTAAAGCGTATGGTTAGAATGGATTTTAGTTGCTATGTGCATCGCCGCGGGGAAACTTGTATCCACGTCAGGCGTCATAATAAATAATTGAATGTTGTATGGTTTGTGGAGTTCGTCATACCCCTTCACTCGCTTGCCTGGTGAATCCACATCGATGCGCTAGCTCGACTTATGGAGTGTACAACAACCATGCCAATATATGTACAGTACATATCGACTTAAATTCGGCCTTACACTCCATTAATACGATACGATGGTCTTAACTCTCCACTGCTACCCTCGATTCGTGGCTTGGCTTGCACGATTCTGCCAAGTGGACGATGTTGATCGGTTCTGGTCAGGGTTAAGGCGGTTATCGAAGAATTATATAAGTCTTTAGGGTAGAGCTAAGTCGGGTTTCTGCATTCTTCAATTTGTTGTGCACCTCTGCGTCGGCTCAATTCTACATTCGGCCGAGGGTTTGTGATTCTCTGTTGCAGAGAAAACCATGGCGCTTCAGTTTCATCAACAAGATATCAGGTAATTACCTCAGCGCTCATTTTACGTTATTGTGTGCTTAAATTATTTCAGGCCGTGGCTCATAGCTAGCCATACGCCGGTTCTGAGTATGTATTCACTCCTCAGTAAGGGGAATACTTCTTGTTTTAAGATATGCGAGTCACACTCTCAGCGCCACAATGAGGTTGGGTTATCGTCGACCCTACTCTGGCGAGTTCACAGGATGACACTAATTCGTATTATGCCTCTTGTGCAGTGTTTTTCACATCCTTTCAAGCAGACGTCTAATATTCATTGGATTTTTATGAGGTAGGTTCTTGTGTGTCTCGTCTCTGTCTTAAATTGTAACTTCCTCCCTATTCTCTTCGAAGGTATTGCGTATTAATCCCTCTCTGTATACAATTTTGATTGCAGGGCTCGACGTATCTGAACATTACGCTCCACATGTATTGTTTTAATCTCAGTATTATTTTCATCTTCCACTTGATTCCCTACGATAGCGCAATTTGACTAATTCCCTTTTGTTTTGTTTGCATTTGTCGTTTACAGGTAAACGAATGTTTATGGCATGCTGGTAAACGCAGTACGTAATATTTTCAATCGTTAGGGTTGCTAACGTGGACCTCTTGGCCATCCAGGTCGGTATTCTTATGGGATTTATTGCTCCTCTCCTGTTGCGTCGTTTTCATGGGCGTCGAATATAATATCGACCTCTTATGCTGTTGCACAGAAGGGCGCTTGTTTAGATTGGTTCTATTGAGATAGGGGTTGCAAGTTTTACACCCCAGCCTGATAGGCTCCTTATGTATTTTGATATTATGGGACATATATATATATTCCCTATGCTGTTAGGTTGAATTTCAATATACTATGCCACAATACAATTTTACCGGGACTGGATAAATCGTGTGTAATTTTTTTCTATATATACCATGAATTTTAACTTTGTTTAGTGTGCTCGTCAGCAAAGAAATAGGATTTTGGTAACACTATTATGGTTACAGATCATTAGAATTTTCAGGAAGATTTTATATAATTTCTATCTCTTCTTCTGATGTATATTATTCTTATTGTGTCATAATGAAAATCTCTCTGTTCATGGTTATATTGAACTTGTCTAGGCATATGGATGGCATGCTGGAAATTTGGAGTCCATTTTCACTCCTAAACATAGGTTAATATTTATGGAAGTCTAGAAATTATATTCTCCTATTTTCCAGAATTGTCCGCATACCTTTCTATTCTTCAGTTTCTTCTCTTTTTACTATATCTAGTTACCCAGCTCTTGTCTACCTGTGTACATGGTAATAAATGTTTCTGAAGGCTGGTTATGGGATTGGAACCCATTCCCTTTTTCCTCTTGATCAATGGAAATAGGGTTTATATAAATGTATTGTACATACTGTGGAAATAATTTTACTCTTTGCCACTGTAGTTCTCAACTGCTTACTCATAATTTATACCCTATATGAAATCAATTTCAGGGATATAATATTAGAGTAGTTTCAGGAGACCATAGTTTCTAGTACATTTTGTTTATAAATATTTACTCCTTTCCTCCCCTAGACAATGTGACTCATGCACAACCTGGTTGATTTAAACCATTTAATTTTCTGGATAACAGAATTTCCTCGCTAAACCTGAGATCAGTTTATTGAATCTTTCCCTCTGTTCTTTCATAAACAGTATAAGTTTTAATTTATATCCTGCTATGGTTCTGGTATACTATAGTGAATTTCATTTCTCTCTATGGTAGTTGTAAATAAAATTATGCTAGGAAACAGAAGCAGATTTAACCAATTTCACAATGGTTCCTGAAAGAACAAGGTTTCCTCAGATTTAAGCCAATCTTGGTTTAAACATTCTGTGGAATTATACTTTACAGGATTTTCCTCTACAACTATACAGGATGACTAGGTTACTGCCTGGTGATTACATTCTGTTAAATGTAGACTAATGAAATATAATATCTTAGAGACAAATTTTGTTTTTATATGTAGCCAATTCATACCATAAAAAAAAAACAAGAAGACAATTTTTCTCAGAGACATACCACTAGTGCAGTAGACCAACCTCCAACCTTAGAGTCCTTCTGTCTCCCAGAACTCACCCCCGAGCTAAGATCACCTCCTGCAGCAGATTACCCTCTAAGCTGTACAAGAGCAGCTTATTTAAGCTATTGTTCCCCAAAGCATGTTTCTAATTCTGCGTCCAGAATCTCAGGATGCTTTTCTTCCTGTTTGCCTAGGCTTCCCATTTATGGATTCTTTAAAGTTGTTTTATGCTTTTCCTCAGCTTTTCCAGCTTTTTACCTCTTCCCAACTACTTTCCTCATCATTGGGGAAATTCAGATTTTTCCTCAAAAATCTAAATTTAAAACTTACTATCTTCCAAGCATTTTTTTGAAAGATTGTGGGGAAATATTTGCCTCATCCATCCTCACAGATTTAGCAAGTGATCTCATCATCTCATTTTTGGTCAATTTGCACCACAATAATTTATTCATTTACCTAATTAAATGTTTACTTACATTCACAAAATAATTATCCTTTGGGGTCCACTCCCCTTAGGATGTAAAGTTCAAGTATCTAACTTTAAAATGCAATCACATGAATTGGGGGTGTTTACACCATGCCTCCAAACAACCTACTCCGAAAAGTTGCAGTGAACTTTGCATCTCTATCTAAAATGATCATTATTAGGAATACTCATGCAATTTTACAACTTAATAAATACATTTTCTACTTAAGTTGTACCAAAGGTAGATCTGTACGGAGTATAAAGTGAGCAGCTTTAGTCAAAGTATCCACTACAACCATGATAGATTCATGTTGGTATTTGGTACTTGGTAAAGCAGATAACAAAAACCCATGGAAACAACCTACCACTTCCATTATGGGATGAGTAAAGGATTCAGCAACCCAACCGCATGCTAATGTTCAACCTTTACTTGTTGACAATCTATACATTTAGCCAAGTAATTTGCCACATCTTTTTTTCATACCAGGCCGAGCATGTGTTCTTTATCAAAGTTGAAAGTAATTTCGAGTATCCTCGGGTGTCCAACATAGGGTCTTTTATGATACTTATGCAAAATATCTTTGTTTAAGGAGTCTACATAGGGAATGTATTATTTATATTTATAATAAGTTAATCCTCTTTTATTTTGTGTATACCCTTTCATCTCTTTTTTCAACATTTGAGACCGACATTTTTCATAGTTTTGGTCTTTTGTCACCACTTCTTGTATCAATCCTTCTATGTCAAAGTTGGTGATACTCCCAACATTACTTACACCTTGCTAATAATTTTTTCTTAATGCATCTGCAATCATGTTTTCCTTCCCCTTAATATGTTTGATCTCCATTCCAAACTCACTAAGGAAGGATAGCCACCTAGTTTCGCTTAGCATTAAAATCGGCTTTGGGTGAAGAAATACTTTAGGTTGATGTGATCAGTCATCAACACAAAATTTTTAGCTAAAAGATAATGTCTCCACATCTTTAGAGCATGTATTACAACAACTGAGCTTCTAAATCATAAACACTATAATTCTATTCATGTTTCTTGAGTTTTCTTGATTCATAGGCTATAACAATTTTTTTTTGTAGTAGCACTCCTCCTAATTCCTCTCATAGTATGTCTGCGCACACTAAAAATTCTTGATTTGGATTAGTAATATTTAAAATAGTTGTTGTTGTAAGTTTCAGCTTTTTAGCTAATCAAAGTTGTTTTGACATTTTTCAATCCATTCAAACTTAACTCCTTTCCTTTGTAGCGATGTAATTGGGTAGGCTAGGCATGAAATTCTCTCTACAAACCTTCTATAATATCATGTAAGTTCCATGAAGGATCTTAGATAAGACACATCGAGTAGGTACGATGGGCCATATCTTATTTCTTTTATCTTTTCTCGGGTCTCTTGCTAATCCTTTTTTACTGAAATTATATGACCCATGTATTGAATTTTATCTTTGAAAAATTCACATTTTCTAAACTTAGCATACAACTTGTTTTATCTAAGTATATCGTAAAAAATGCAAAGGTGTTCCCTGATGCTCTGCTTCATTCTTAGAATAAATCAAAATGTCGTCAATAAAAACTAGTACAAATGTTTCCAAGTATTTATTTAAGACACTATTCATTAAACATATAAAAATAGTAGGTGCATTAGTCAACCCAAACGGTAGAACCACAAATTCATGGTGTACATACCTAGTTCTAAAAGTAATTATAATTATATCTTCATCCTTAATTCCTAATTGATGGTAGCTTGTCCTTAGATCAGCTTTTTCTAAAACATTGTTTCTCCTCTAACTTGGTCAAAGAGGTCATCTATCCTACGTAAACAATATATGTTCTTGATTGTCAATTTGTTTAATTGAGTCGATAGTCTATACATATTCTGAAGGTACCATATTTCTTTTTTCTACAAACAACACTTCGGTGCTCCCCATGGAGATACACTTCGTCTAATGTAACCTCTATCCAGAGAACTATTGTAACTCGCATTTTCAACTCCTTTAGTTTTTAGAGTACTCATTACGTGATAGGGCTCTAGAAACTAGTGTTTCTCCACGCACTAAGTGAATTGAGAAATCAATTTCTCTCCTAGGGGGAAGATGAGGAATTTCATCGAGAAACACATCTTTTAACTCGCTGAGAATAGGTAATGTTTCTAAAGGAATCTCTTACGCTAGCTGTCCCAATTCTTCTACATAGACAACATACGATTGGCAACCCTTTCTAGCAATTCTTTTCAATTGAAGGGCTAAAATTTGTCTCACCGATATGGGCTTGGGTTTTCATTTTACTATAACGTAGTTTTCCATCCTTATTCATGCAATGTATTGTCTTGTCCAAATATTTTAACATGGCATTGAATTTCTCAAAACAATCCATTCCTACCCGATACATCATAGGACCCTAAAGGTAAAATATTTAGATTTAGTTCAGGTTTGAGTATCCATTCAAATTTATGGTTGTTTGGGGTAACTTATAAGTCACTTTCCTTTTTGTACCGATGGCCAACTGAACTAAACAAGACTCGTTGAAATTTTTCTGACTTTAAGTTACATTTTTCTACCATTTGAGGACTAATATAACTTAAAGATGCACTCGGATCTATTAAAACCAAAATAGGTTGGTCTGCAGCTATACCTTCTACTTCTACCATAGTGGACCTGGGTGTTTTGCTTGACGATCTTCTAGAGTAGCACTAATTTTGGGGATGTGTGTCGCCACATCATTAAAAATCGTTGCTTCCCTCGAATACTTGTATATTCCCGAATGTTTCGTGTCGAAAGTCTCTCAATAAATGAGGTTCTCCACAACCCTAGCACTTTAGAGGTTCTCTCATTTTAACCGCTCCATCTCTTTTATTGTTTCCATTCATCTGCTTTGGACTTAGTTTGTGATTGAGCGATTTTATTTTCTCCAACCTTGGTGAACTTACTTCTTTGGTGATTTCTCCCAAAGTTCTTAAAATATGTTGGTTTTGTTTTCTTTTTCATCTGAGTCACCCTTTTCTTTGTTTTTCCAATTATTTGCTTGTTCATTTTTCCCCTTGAATTACTAGTAACATAGTGTTTCCTTGTGTACTACCTCATTAATGGTCTTGAGATTATTAAATTCTATATTTTTCCTTGTATATAGTAGGTAGATAGTTTAAGAAACATTGTACTTTTCCTTCTCCTCCCTTATATAAGGTACATAGCTTGACCGATTGGTGAATTTGGTTACAAACTCATCAATCATAGGTTGTCCCAATCTAAGCTCATGGAATTATTTGTCTTTATCATCATAATAGCGTTCATTAAGGTATCTATTTTTTGAATTTGACTTGGAAATACTCTCAAGTAACGTTTATCATCAATGACATGGACCATCTTGTTTTCTTCCCGACACAAGGTAGCCTTACTCTTGCAGACCGATATATAGCCGACTGCTCTCAAGTTACCTTCATATTCATAAAATTGAAAGTAATTTATTATGTTCAAAAGCCATGCCTCGAGCATCTTCCTCCTTCTCTCCATCGTAGTAGAGAGGTTTGATTTTCCGAAATTCACCCCGCAATTGCATGTTCCTCCTAGATCGCTTTCTAGAGGCATCCTTTTCCTCGTAATATTCGAGTGATTTACCCTTCCCCTTTCTCTTCCTTTAATAATCTTCACCTTCTTGACTATTCCAGAGAGGTCAATTCTCTTATTAACTTTTTCTTGCTCTTCACTAGCTAAAGACAACCTTTCATTGTGGCTTTTCGGTAGCTTCATTTCTCTTTGCATTCAATGCAACATAGGCATCAATGGAGCATTTGGATCTGGTGTATTTTTTCCACCACCTGCATCCACATCGTACTCGTCCCCTTCATTCATGGTTCGTACTGTATACTTCAAACGATCGTTTCATCTGTACATGAAATTAAACATTAGAGAAATTTAAATTTACTAAAAATATATAGCAACCTGATTTTTTCTCGGTGTGAGCACACATTTTTTCTCGGTGTTTTAACTTGGGCTCCGATATAATTTCTAACACCTTTGTTTCAGACAATTTTTTTCCTAATTATAGGACTATTTCTAACTTTTCATTATTGTTAGACTACCATTCGTTGCACTTCGACGTATCACTATTCCCAATAATTTTCTTGCCACAAGATATCTCGGTTTGCTCATTGATTGTTTTTTCAATAGTATTCTAATTATATAGAGATCAATTTCCAATTTCCATTAGAATATAGTGTTGTATTCTTAATTATTATGTAAGAAAATTTATTACCCAAATATTCTCTTTCTCGCCTATGAATCTAATGTTCATTTATCATTTTAACATTAATACTAAAATAGTGGAAAAAATTACTAGATGTTTCTCCACATATGTATTGACTCACATTTAATTATTTATACTTGGAGACCATTAATAAGGGATACCCCCACCATAATTTAATTGTAGTACATTTTTGGAAATATAAAGAGGCACTCCGATCTCCTCCCATGTTCATGTATACCTTTTTACCGATGTATATGTTTATATGTAAATTGTTACTGGTATTATTATCAAACCCCCTCATGGTGATATTCTAACGTATCTCTTTTTGGTATAGTTTTATTACCCCCTATATTTATAATGGTTTGCTACCACTTAAATATCATGGCTTCATTCAATTGAATTTTTTTGATTAATGATTTAATTAACACTAACTAAACTTTATAACCTCATTGCATTTATGAACAATTGCCTTAGCAACTTGGAGAGGTGACAAAACTAATGTTCAACGTGATGTTTTCTTTAGGTCTGAGCGATTCTTGTCATAAATGAGATTGTCAACATTTCAAATTTGTTTTTCACTTTATTTTTCAATATTCCCATCCATTACTCTCAACAATCCTAATCGTATCTGAGCTGGGATACAAGGTAGATATACGACCACAACTTGAAGTTTGAGCAAATTAAATCATCGAAAGTACTGCCCATATGGGATTGTACCTAATTCGTTGAGTCAATGACTTTTGGTGTTGCTCGAGATCTATATCATTAATCGATATGTACCAAATCACATGGCTTTCAATACCTAGTTTCCAAAACATCTATCTAAGGGCTAGCTACCATCCTCGATGCGTGACGTTACGATTAATTGACATGTTAGTGTATTCATTTGACATAAATAATATTGAATGTCGGCTTTTATATCATTTTCATTTTGGTCTCTCGAAAATGTAGGTTCTTGGTTGTGCAATTTACCACTATTATAATGAATTGCTTCAATTGGGGGATGCCAAGAAGGAATAGTGTGCATCATGAAATGTATGCATTCGTCCATTTACAGTAGTGTGTCCATTGTCTCGTGGAATTTACTCTTCGATAGATATAAATTCCATTTTGGCACTTTCCTCGTTTTTTTTAATCTTTTCTATGACTTGGTTTTTTGTCCATGCTCGCAAGTAGTTGGACTCACTACGTATTGATGTAAGGGATTCATTGTGTTTTTTTTAATTTGAAGTATGAAATTTCCTTTCAAATCCCCTACTCATTGATCACCTGAAATTCAAATGGTTAGTCAATATGGTTAAAGTCTTAATAGTTAGAGAATGCATCATTATTCTCAATGGTACGAGTTATATGTATTGCTTTCTATTTCTTCGTGAAATTATTTTCATTTTTCGAAATCGTGATAAATAATTCCACCACATACGCAGGGATAATAGAACTTATTTATGCATATACTGTGAAATGGAAGGTATATTTACTAGTTTAATACTCATTACTCAAATTTTATACTAGTTTCAACTTTGATGTTTAAATCTTCGAGCGAGTTACTCTCGCACTGTGTTTGTGAAAGCACGGACCTCCAATGCTTGGCACCTCCAATGTCCCTCATGCATATCGTTCAAATGATCATCCTTGGCATAGGTATCTTCATGAGACCCCCGACGACCCTAAAACCATATCCGGAATTAATTGTTCACGTGATTTTAACATTGCCTCACAATTCTATTTCTTACCGTAATGACATTACATTCTAATGGTAACTAGTGACTTCCTATATATATGAGAGGTTAATAATCCCTTCCATTCTTTGTCATAATAATTTCAATAACAATAATTACATTTTTTTGTCACTAGTATATGTCTTTAATTACGTCTCGATTTTATATACAAATATAACATATAAGCGGGACTTGACGAGGTACTTTAATTTTGTTTTCTCGCATTTCAATTATGAATTCGATTCATAGGATGTATTTCAGCTATAGGATCTCATAACTCACTCTCATTCTCATGTTTCCTTGCGGGATATGTCTTCTCTACCTTTGTCTCTTTTGGAAAAGGGTTGACCTTCCTTATTCTCGCTATTAGTTTTTAATACTAGAACTCCGGTTATATAGGTTGGTCCAGCTCCTTCGATTATTCTACTATGTAGACTTTCGTAACAAATTTTCGGATAATCTGTGATGGTTTCTTATATCGAAACGAGGTGTCCTCCATGTCTTGTTTTTAGAACTAGATTCTTATATTTTGTATTGTTACACAAAATATTTACCTATTTTTAACCTATGGACTAAACTCATATAATTATTAAATTACTTTAATAGGGAACTCTTCCTTCCACTTTAATGCTTATACTTATTTACGATGAAAGTTGCTTGCAGATTTCACATCTAGTTACATGTAATTAGAATTAATTTCTTTTATAAATTAAATGCAATAGTGAAAGGAAGCTTCTTTATAAATATATGAAACTTCCGTATAGAAATATGATAGTCCATCTCATCTAATTTCTCAGGAATGGTATTTAACATAACAAATTGTGTCATTGTGTCATTCTTGAACTAAATTATTTAAAATAAGAGTGTCTATATCCTACATGGAGCTTATCTATTAGACTTGCATACTAGTATTTTATAATTTCTATGTTAGGTTTTCTTTATAGAAATTATCTTAACTACGATATAGTTCTCAGCATGCATCTTGAACTTGTACATATATCCATTCTATCTAATACTTCTCGAGATAAAAATTTATCTAATTCACATATATTACAACATATAAATTTTCTTCACTATGTTATGTATCTATTTTTCAATCATCTATCTATATTTCATTTGCTTTACTTACAAGATGAGAATGTCTTCTCTTTCCAAAGAATAATTTCAATTTTTTCTTTCGACATAATAATACATATTTTAGATACATTCATGTCCCTAGTAATTTCGAGTCGTGACTTGTTTTTCTCTAGCTAATATAGAAATATTTAATTGTATGAGTATAGTACACCTTTAGATATAAATATCTATATATTTCATTTTTTTCATATCATTTTCTCGTTCGTAGTATCTTTTTACATAAATTATACGAGTTTCTAACTGAATAATAAAACAACTAATTTACAAAATTTTCGGTTTTTCATGAGGTACCTAACCTCGCATCTAGACCAGATTTTGGGTTTTAGATTTTCTCACGAGATGATCCTTTACGGAGGATGATTGTACAACAATACGGATTTTTCTAGTTCTTCTATAGTGAATTATGTTAAAAGGTACAGAATCAGAAAAAAGAAAAATTGGAACTCATAATTTTTTCCATTTTCTAATCACATATTTTTAAATTCAAAAGCTTGTCATATTAACATAAACATTTTATCATTTCAGTAGTTCATCACTGAGATTAAAATTTAAATCAAATACCATTCCAATTTAAATGTGTGTACCACTTAGGTTTGATTAGTTTCCTCCCGACCTTAGAGCTCTTTCTCCATAGCTCATCCCCGAGCAGATATTTCCCTCAGGTCATAGACAACCCTTTATCTATCCCGAAACAATCGATTTAAGCTTTCTTTCCCTAGCATGTTTCCCTTAACGGCTCATCTAGTTAATTCGGGATGTTTTATTCATTTTTGCCAAGTCTTTCCCTCTTTTTCTTCCACAAAGGTACTTTGAAAGCTAGCTTTTCTACTTTCCAGGTTTATTCCACCTCTTCCCAATAATTTCCTTTTTATTGGGATATTTAAATATTTATCTCCAAATATAATTTTAGTATCTTAATTTATTCCTTCCAAGTATTTACGGGAAGTCTGGGAAAAGTCTTACAACCTTATCCATCATGATGGATTAGGTTTCTATATCTCAAATCTCAATATAGTCATTGCATCATAATTTTCCATTTTATTTTTTATTAATTTAAAATAATAAAATAAATCCACATAATTTTTTTCCGTTGGGTCCCACTATACCCTTTTGGACTTGTTCAAATGTCTAACAAAAAGCATAGAAAACTAGGGATATTACGGTCTTCTGTGAGATCCGTCATGGGAACTATAGGATATTATAGGATATTTGTAGAAATATTTTCAGCCCTAGCCTACCCTATTACATCTCTACAAAGGAAAGGAGTTAAGTTTGATTGGATGGAAAAATTTCAAAATATTTTTGATCAACTAAAACAAAAACTTACATCAGCACCAATTTTAAACATTGTTGATCCAAATCAAGAATTTGTAGTGTGCACAAATGCTTGTGGAGAGGGATTAGAATGCTACCGCTACTACAAGAAAAAATTTGTTATATCTTATGAATCAATAAAAATCAAGAAAAATGAACATAATTATTGTGTTTATGATAGAGAAGCTCGGGTTTTGCAATACATGCTTTAAATTAAATTAAATTTTTAGTATAGCCTACCATCCCCCAAAATGATGGCCAAATTGAAATAAAAAACCAGATTTTAGAGGACATGTTAAGGATGTATAGTCGTGACAGAACAACAAAGTGGGAGGAATTTCTACACTCAATATAATTTTCCTATAACAATAGCTACCAAGCTTCAATAAAAATGAGCCCTTTTGAAGCACTTTATGGAAAAAAGTATGATACACCTCTAATTTGGAGTCAACCTAAAGATAAAATAATATTTGGACTCGGAAGCCTTACAAGAAATGCAAAGAGTTGTGAAGAAAATTCGATAAAATATCAAAACAACTAAGGATAGGCGGAAAAATTTATGTAGACAAAAAGAGAATTCACGAGAGAATTCGGTGGTGGATGATCATTTTTACATAAGGATTAAGCCTAAGAAGAGTACTTTTCACACTCGAAGCTATGAAAAAACTATATCCACATTAATGTGGAACTTTTGAAGTGCTGGAAAGGGTTTTACTAGTTGCATTTAAGTCGGGCTTTAACTAGTCACATTAAGGTTCACGATGTATTTCATGTTTCATTATTAAAAAAAATATGTGTATGACCCTAATCATGTTATTGATTGGAATGCGATACGAAATTGGAGCCATAGGGAGAATTCCTTCCGAGTCACTTCAAATCTTGGAACGGGAATAAATTGAGCTCCGGAACAGAACAATGGCAATGGTGAACGTGCAAAGGAGGCACTTTGCAACCAAAGAGGCTAATTGGGAGTGAGAGGAAGATATGATGGAAAAATATCCATCATTGTTTAAACAATGATTTCATTTTACTTTGTCTTTACAAGACCGAGGATAATGTTTTGTTCTTAGATGGGGGAATATGTAATATCCCGAGTTTGCTATGCTTTTATTAGACATTTGAATAGTTCCAAAAGGGTACAGTGGAACCCAATGGAAAATAATTGTGTGGATTTATTTTGTTATTTCAAGTTAATAAAATAAAATGGAAAAATTAATGTGCAATGACTAGATTATGATTAGAGAGTCTGGAGACCAAATCCGTAAGGATGGGAAAGGTTGTAAGACTTTCCAATACTTCCAAAAAATCCTTGGAAGGAATAAAGTAAATACTAAAATTAGGTTGGAGATAAAAATCTAAAAAAATACCTTAGTAAAGAGGAAATTACTAGGATGAGGTGAAATAAAAGCTGGAAAACAAAAGCTAGATTTAAAAAGTACCTTTGTTGAAGAAACAAAGGCAAAGCCTAGGAAAACAGAATACAACATCTTGAATTAATTTTGGACGGATTTAAAAGGAAACAGGTTGGGGAAAACAAGCTTAAATAAGATTATGTAGGATAGACAAAGGGTTGTCTATCTCTTGAGAAAATGGTCTAAGCTCGGGGGTGAGCTACGAGAAAGAGCTCTAAGGTTGGGAGGTAACTAATCTACCTTAATGGGTATGCACATCTAATTTGAATTGTTTTTGAATTATAAATTAATTTTGTGACTACTAGAATATGTAACGTATTTGAATCTATACTGGAATTCTAGTTCTCAGATATATGTTACATTGTGAAAATTTTATGAGTTAGAAACATATTTGATTGCTATGTACATTGAACATAATTAACCATGGAGAAAATAGTTATTTTGTATTGTTGTACGGACCTACTCTATAGAGGACCAACTCTCGAATGTCGAAAAGCTAGTATTGGTTCTAGATCCGAGGTTAGGTACCTCACATGAACCGACCCTCGTTAATGGTAATGATTTTAGAAATTTGTTATCAATTGTAGTTTGTATTATGAAACAAATGTTAATTAGTATTGAAGGATAAATGTAGATAATGTTCGGAAAAAACATATGTTGTATTATATTGGTGAAATAAATTATGTTTTGTTTAGAGAAAAGACAATGGTAAATAGACACAAATAATGTATATGTATATATTTGAACCAAAGTTGAAGTTGAAACTATAACCAATGTTGTTAAGAAAAGTGAATCTACCGAGATATATTTGAACACAAAACGAATAAGAAGAATTCCAATAATGAAACATTAATACCCCAAATCTTTACAAGGATATATGATTAAATGAGAAACTTCAATTCATGTAGTATTCAATTACAAAAAAAGTGTTCAATCCTTTTCGATCGAAATATGTATATCATATTAATTTAAACAAAATTCAATTAGTAAAATATCCATATAAAACGAAACGGAAAATTCATGTGTATATATATGAGTACGTCTATATATGAATAAAATATTATTAAATAGAAGTGTCCATGAATAGTTACATGTCATAGATGTCCAAAAATTCACTGTAGGGAGAATCAAATCCCTTCCTATAAAACTATAAGACTTTGGAGAATTTTTATGCTTAAAATCATATAGGGAACCCAACGTATAGTTGGACCAACGTAGATAGAATTAAGTCACAAATTAAAACTTGAATCTCGAAATCGGAAAGTAGACCAAATATCCATGACAGGTGATGTATGGTCTTACCCGCACATAACCAAATCAAAGTTAGATATACAATCGTTATATGGAAATAGAGTAAATGTGTAATAGAAATAAAATACAATTAACCAAGATCTATAATTTCCATAACTTGTAAATTAGGTTCCAGAGTTATATCTCGGGTTCAATAACAACAAAAGAAAGAAAGTAATTATGAATACCGGATTAAAGGGTCATTTACGTACGCGAGAATTACACTTTTTATCGATCAATTGGAGAATGAAATATTTAACTCTAGATACATTAAATTTAGAATTGAACAACACAAAAAAGTGAATGCTCAATAGAAGGGAAATTTCACAATACCATGTTTAAATCGATTCATGTTAAATTCAACTAAAATAAAGATAGAGAGAGATCTCAATTAAGGCGAAAAGACTAAACGGAGAAGTAAAGTATTCCTAATTCATTGTGTGAATGGGTATAATTTTGTTTATATGCTTTAAGAAAACAAGGGACAAAAACCCTATATAAATAACTCCATGGAGAGGGAAATAACATGGTAAATAAGCTTAAATTTTAGTTGTCATAGAGAAATAAGAAATAAGTCGGGAAATAAATAACTTTGATATAAATTTAAATACTATAGAGAAACAAAAGAATGGAGCGTCTACATGAAGTAGGAAACTAGCCGATAGAGCCAAAACAAATAATTTTTGTAGGCTGAGATTGAATATGATAGGAAGAAGCGTTGATGAGCTAGTTCTTACCTTTTTAGTGCTGTCGTCTTGAAATTTGGAAGAAGGAACAGGTCAAAAGGGGAATCATTTGGATGTCCATCTCGCATCTTTCCGAATGATATTATAATATGTAACCATCAATATCTACGATAAGATCATATAGATGTAGCGTAAAATAAAATAAAAAAAATCCTAAATGACGAAAGGATGAAACGATATTCTAGTGGAACGCATCTAGCCAAAAAAACGAAATAAGATACAAAGAAAAAGGTGGTTCAACAATGACATCCGTGTTTGTTGGGAAAAAAACGAAATATAATCTAGAGTAAATCTGTGTTTTATAAAAAAAATGCTATCATTAGTAGTAGCTGAAAATAAAAAAACAATTAAATAAGTTAAATAACCTAGCCATACACTCTTTGAGAAATTGAGCAGTGGCAATGAACACTTCTAGAGTATAAAAAGAATGTAGGAAGAGATATAGATATGTAAGGGTTACATATATACATGGTTCATGGTCTAAAAAAACATGACTTACATAAATTCCCCGCTACGATAATAATCAAATAGACAGAGAAACGAATTGGGGGAAATGAATTTAAAAGAGGTGAAGCAAGAAAGAGTAATAATAAACTATCACGATACTTAGAAATTGCAATTCGAACTTTCAAGCCATAGTTACAGTGAAAACAATATAGAAACAATTCATCAATTCGTTACGTGTAAATCGATGGAATGCAGTTGTAGCGTGTAATCTTGGAACCAATAAGCATGTTAACTAGGTGACGTGGTGCAGGTGGTATAACCGATATCGACGAGCAGAAATGCACACAGTCAAGAGTGAACTGGTGCCAAGAGGAAACACATTACAACCAAATGGACCAACAAAATAGCACGTGCATCAAATTCATATGTTTTTATGAAGTGAAAAACCCTAATCTGAATTTTTCACCACCGTCCTAGTGTCATTCATTTGGGGGTAGGTTGAATAATTTTGCTGGATCAAGAGGGTTGGTACAAGCCCATGTGGGGTTGTACGTTGAGATTAAATGTGTACAAAATCCAAACCCTTTTCATTATGTTGTCACATATCTAAAATGATACGCCGAGTATAGAGGTGTAAGATGGATGATTATGTCACATTTGGGAAAAGGAGTGTGATAAAAACTTTGACGAGAAGGACTAGTAGATTAATGACTCAAATCTAGAGTATATCTCTTGTCAAACATAGTGTTACCAAACAATTAAATCTCTAGTGTTATTATATAATTAAATGAGGTCAAGAGTGATGTATGATGTTCGTTAAATGAAAAAGTTAAAAAGGGGGACTATACGTTAAACCAAGAATCTTATGTTATTATAGTTCATTCATAAGGAAGGTGTACGAAAATGTTAGGATAGAGTGTCCATTAATACGACCACTCTAAACTAAAATCTCATGTGTGAACATAATGATTCTAAAGTCCTAAATTGAAATATTGAATTATGTCGTTACATTTCTTAACGAAGAATTGTATTTAATTATCAGGGTGAAGCGAGTCCTTCTAGGTGCACTAGCCAATATTATTAAAGGTGAATATACAAAAGGATAATAGGAATAAATATAGTTGAAGATATTAAGGGGAGTAAAAATGTATAAGTAGTGACTTGACCTCTTTAGAGGTGGGGTATAATATATGTTCCCAAGTATTCTTATATATGTATGATTGTGCGAGAGTATGTGATAGTCGCCTATTGACTAGTATCAATTAGATCAACAGATGCAATGCCATTAAGAGTTAAAAAGTTCGAGTGGATAAATGAAAGAAGGATAGAATTGTTCATAAAAATGAAATGAAAGACCTATTAATAAGGAAATTAAACCTTGTGTTAGGAGAAAATTGGAAGTCGGCATAGTGGCAAAGTGAGACATTGCTATAAGTTGTAAATGAACAAACGAGTTAGTACAAGTAAATTGTTAGCAACAAAATTTTGTCGGAATACGACAAATGATATATTAACTATAGGATTAAGTCATCGATGTTACTATAATTCAAAAAGAAAAAAATTTGAAATGGAAGGTGTTACGAAGTCCTTTGTCTTGGGTCTTAGATATCTCACTTTGATTTGATTCTATAAAAAAGAGTAATTTGCTAGGTTCTATCCTTGGAGGGGTTTTGCAACAGATTGGAGCCTATATCTTGTTATTATCAAATAGTGCCCAATCTTCATTCTCATCAATATTGGTTAGTGAGCATGGTCGCCCCCTTCCTTGAATTGCACAATGACCTATTCCCCATTCGCAACTCATGATGGAGCCAATGGGTTGAAGGGGCTAGGTTGGTGGCACAAGAGTGGAAATGGAAGCTAGAGTAGAGCAGATGAGGCGGGGAGATACCAAGCGGTGAATAAGGGAACGAGAGGAAAAATACCAAGTGGTCACCATGGCGCAGAGTCAATAATCCTAGAGAGATAACATATGAGTAATGAACCCAAGCATGCGTAGACGTTGTCGGAGGTCGAAGTTGGTGGATTTAATGAATGTGGAAGCTATATGTGACACGGAGGGAATGATATCACCAACTAGAAGGTGTTTTCATTCCTCCCTCGTGTAAATGGTGTAGGCAACACTAACACCCGGATCCAAAATATTATATAATCTTATATTAATTATTAATATTATTACTACTTATTTTATTAAATTCATTTAAATATAATATATATATATTTTTTAAACCAAACTTTAATAATAATAACATAATATTTAATCGATCTAATTTTAAATAGTAATATATAAATCAAAAGTTGAAGAGACGATTAATCCAAAATTAAAATTTAAAATAAATTACTTTAAAAAAATTGTAAGATATAATAATTTTATGTATTAAAATTATCAAAATTAAAAGTTAAAATAAATTACTTTTAAAAGAATTCCAAGTTATAACAATTTTATATCTTGAAAATTATTAATTGAAATTATTAATTATTTATATATTTAAATTAATATATAATTAAAATAATATATTTTTATATAAATAATATTTTTAAATTAGATATATATATTTTTAACCATATTTATCTATAAATATTATATAATTCATATATTAATTTTTTAATACATACATTAATCTAATTATTGTCTCGTTATTCTTATATTATCACATACACTTTATTTCTATTCATACCTATATATAACCCATACACTTCTTTTAGAACTTCTTTTAATAAAATCATAAAACTTTACCAATTTAAGAAATAAACATGAAATGTATACACGCGAAAGAAGGGAAGACGATTTCATTTTCAATATTGAAATAGCGTTAAATCATTACAATGTAAAAATAATGGAGTTAATTCCCAACCGTGCCTATTGATGGAATATTTTGACACTGAATTTTAACTTTTAAGCTCCTAACAATTCATAGTGTGAGATTATTCCTAGCAATATGGTTATAGTGGATGAATAAGTAAGTTATTTGGTTCACTAATTAGGAATTTAAAAGTTTATTAATTAGGAATTTACAAGATAAGGATAAGGATAAGGATTGTTGTTCAGAATTTATGTCCATAGAGTTTTGGATAGATAATGATGAAACTTCATTCCCTACTTTTCATCTAGGTGAAATATTAGACAAAAATGAAAATGTAGTTCTTCCAAACATTAAAGAAAAAAAAGATTATAACTATAATTTTTTAACATATTTTTCAATATTAAAGAAGATTTAATATTTTAATTATAAATTTATAATTTTTAAATATATTTAAATAATTAAATTTTATTTTATATTTATTTATATTATAACTATTTTGATTTCATTAAATAAATTGGTAAATGAGTTGGGTTAGTATTTTTATTATACAAAAATTGAAAGGTACATATGCCCAGTAACACGTTGTCTTACCACTATAACCCCTAAGTGTAATCACCTATTTTAAAGATGACATGTAATTTTAAGTGCAAAGTGGATATGAATAAAACACATCATCACTAATATAATTCCACATAACATCTTCTTGTCAAATGAGCTACCCCTAGGCCAATTATTATTATTATTATTATTATTTTGAGGTAAAATATGTAAATATATATATTTTTTATTTTGTAAATTATAGCAAATTGTATTCCTTTAAAAAAAAATGATCACATGTCTTTTCATATCTCCAAAAAAACCCCTTATAGAATGCCTTTAACCAATCCAAGTACAATATAAATCCCTAGATCAAGGTGATTACAACAATTTAAAACAAATATACATCATTTATCCATGGTGGAAGTCACCACAAACCAAACTATAGACTTTGCATGCTAGGAATTAATTCTTGGGACAAGACCTTGCTTATTTTTTTCTCCCCTTTCGCCTTCTAACCTTAGTCTAGCCCCCTTAATTATCAAGCCTAGCAACAACTAGTTCAATGACCTCATTAGCATTAAATGTTTCTACTAACATAGGATCAATTGTGTTTGTCATTTCCTTTTCAATGTTAGAATGGTATGATCCAAAAGTATATATATATATATATAATTTTGGTAAAACTTAGTTAGTTTGAATAGACTCCATTTCTTAAAGTGAGTAAGGTTTGAAATTCATAGTAGTTCAACGATAATAAATATTAGTGTAACTCATGCTTAATGTAGCACTTGATTGATTTGAAAGTTTAAATACCCTTTAAATTGTGATTCCTTCACTAATAAAAAATTACTTTTATAATCGCAAACAAATTGAGATAATTAATAAAATATTTTGTTGGTTAAGTGATGAATAGTGAATCTTTCATATGTAGATTCCACATGCTTACTCTTTATAGATATATCTTTTTATATGTGAATATTGAGAGTATTCATTGTGCATTGTCTTTAGGTGACTTATTTAAGGGCTTTTCTACTTGTCCTTGCAATAATTTATTTTTGTGGTATTCTTTTTATTTAAAATTGATTTTATCTTATTTTAGATACATGATTATGATTTTTAGGTCTTTGAAATTTTTCATGAACATCTCTATTTGTCCTTGCAATAATTTATTTTTTGTGGTATTTTTTTATTTGAAATTGATTATATCTTATTTTAAATACATGATTATGATTTTTTAGCTCTTTGAAATTTTTCATGGACACCAATGTATGTATTCTTTATTATTATTTTTTTTCCAGATTGAACTTTCTATTATAAATAGAGAGTCACATAGCATATGCATAAAATTTCTTATCAACTCCATTTCTCCTTATTTTAGGAGAAGAAGGGATTCTCGACTGCTTTGAATACACGAAGGGTATCTCAAAAAGCGACATGTCATTCAAAAATAACCTTAGGAAAAACACAATCATTGAGTCACATCTCTCGGTTATTATCTGAAAACAAAGATGATGACATGAATGATCATGTGCCAACAGAAGCCAAGGCTTCCCCTTCCATAACAAAAAAACATAGGAAATTGGCAATAAAGACTATCCCAATTCCCTAAGATGGAAAAAGCAATTCATCACATGAGTCCCAAGACCTCCCTCGATGACGGAAAAAAATCTTGCAACTCATTAATAGTTGAGTAACGGTTTTAAAAAGTTTGATTCGAAAACATTAAAGGAAAAGTGAAAATACTCGTGGAATATATACAATGAGAAAATAAAAGTGATTTTTTATCCAAAAATGGGTTGTTCCAACGGATGAACAACCCCATTTTCACATCTCTATCATCGCCTGGGTCCCCATAGCTTGTACAAAACCTTTCTTTAGATAGGCGGTTCACGGCCACGGTTCCGTTCCTTGTAATTGTGGCAAACAATGATCTCAGTGAAAAAACATTTAATCCGTAAAATTTCTTTAAGCAAAGGCGAGCAACAAGTAATTTTTGCGAGTGTTGAGTCCCATTAAACCATTTTCACAATGTTCATAGAATCGCCAAAGATCTAAATCTTCCTGAAATGTCTTGAGGTTAGCCAATAGAGAAGGTAATGAAGGGCTTTAAATTCAGCGAAATTGTTTGTCCCTTGCCCCAAGGCCCACTGGGCTCACAGGGGACTTTTCCGGGGATAAGTGGATAACTGGGACTCGACTCCACACCTCCCGTTGATGTCGAGGCTCCCGTCAAAAAGGCCCAAGGAACTCCCTCCTTGATATGTTCCGGTTGAATGCTACGAGAAGGGGCACGACCAAATGAAGATGGGATACTTGTCATAGATAGGTGCACGTTCTGCAGCCCAAACGCCCAATGGGGAAAGGAAGATCTTGAAATATTACTCTATTTTTGGCAAGCCATGTACCCCCGAGCTAATCAAGAGGGGATCGTAGAAACTTTGTCATCGAGGGGGCTTCCTCCCACCACTAGGGTTCCAAGCTTGTTGGATATTTTCTCCTTCCCATCGAATAGGAGTATTGATGAGCCTTAAGGATTCCGCCCAAAGGCTTACATTAAAGAGGCAGAGCTAAGAAAATATGCAGATCCGTTTCCTCCCTGGATTTGTATGTATTCTTTATTATTTAGAGATTGGACACTTTCATTTTGAATGCTCTCTTTTATAATTTCAAAATTGATATATTCATGGACTCCGTTGGCCAGTTCCGCACTCGTTATTCTCCAAGCACAATGATTTTTTGTCTTGTGTAAGGAAAAAGTTCCTTTGAAAAATGGCGAGAATTCAAACATAGTGTTTATTATGTTATCTAGTTTTTGAAATAAATAGCTACCTTTATTATTTTTTTAAGATTATGAATAATTTTTTCCTACATCTACTTTTCTACTTTTCATTTTGTTATTATAAATGGTAATATATCTTTTTCACAGGGATCCATTTTCTTACCAATTCTAAAGACCCACTGCCATAATTTATTGGTATCTACCAAAAGTTTAGATTGAGATCGAAGTTACTAAAGCTATCACTATTAATAAGAAAGATGGTTATTCCTTTTTCGTTGTGAAAGGTTTTACCTTCATTATTAAATTTCCAAAAACAAGTTCCTTCATAAAATAGTTAAGGACAAATCGTTGTGAAAGGTTTTACTTTTATTATTAGATTTCCAAAAACAAGTTCCTTAATAAAATAATTAAGGACAAATGCTTTGTAAATAAAATAATGAAGGACAAATCGCTTGATAAAATAATTACCTTTGATAGCTTCCTTTTTCCAAGATATTCTCACATTTATATCAAAAGCTACGATTGCCAACTTCTACATTCACATAATAGATGGGAAAAATCTAATCAATGTTTTAAGCCTGTAACTATGAGACACCTACTAGTGTAAGAAGTGGAAATGCCTATCTACATCAACATGCTGCAGCTATGAGAGCTTTCCTTCGTTAACTTCCTCATAATTCATCATCTAGTAAGGTTGGTTCTTTAATAATGCTTTGTCCTTCTTACATGCTTGTTTTCTTTCCTTCATGTCAATTTTGGGATGTGTTTTTGCGATCCCCTGGTCTTGTTTAAATGGTATTGCTAGTTAACAAAGCGGAGAATTGCAGAGTAAAATCTGGTGGAGGGGACGAAACTCTGACTTTCACTGAGAATTGTGGAACCTAGAGTTAGGATTTCCATGAAAGAATAAATTCAGGAAACGCCGGCGTGGAGTGGATGGTGGACCATAGTGTTGCACATGCAAGCACATGCACTCATCACGACTCTCATTATAATTATGATTATGATTTGTAATACCTTTCATCCTCCAACCACTCACAGATAACGACTGTACAACCCATTTATACAATGCAATTTACTTCTCAAATCACATTATTCTACATGAATCTGAGTGTTTTGAGCAAATTATTCTACATTATTCTACATGAATCAAATTTAATAATTTCATTGGATAGATCACGGTATTAATAATTGCATTGGGATAGATCACGGTAGTGCGGTGTAAACTAAAAACATTTCGACTTGTTTTCACCGACACTAATCCAATCTAATCAATCGTTGGGTTGGATTATTTTTTCATACGAATGTCTGTGTCCGGTTGTGTGTCTTGTTGTGTGTCTTTATGTGAGTGCGTGTTTATAGTATGACGAAGACCCATCCGCTCACTAAGCTTCAACCTGTCTACTCATTGCCATGGCTGGCTTTCTTTTTCAATACACAGGGACATGGATTTTAATGGTCATGAATTGCACAGGATCACGATCGACCTAAAATGGACGCTTCACGATTGTCATTTTAGTGTTTTCAATTCTATATTTTATTCGCTGCCAAGGCACGATATACCATTTATCACTTTATATCAGCGTAGATTTATCTAACTTCACTAAAATTCTATATTTTTATTCGATGTCAAGGCACGATATATCATTGATCCCTTTAAGTTTTATCAGCGTAGATTTATTTAACGTCGGATTTATTATGGGTGGCGGGGATCAAACTTTTGAAACTGTAAATTTTAAATATTTTGTTCTTTTTTATGTTTAATTTTGTTTATTTTGCTGAGCAAAATTTCTTTATATATCATACTTTAGGCATAAAAACTTTGAAAACCAATTATCTATTTTTCAATATTATTAAAACAAATATTTGATTCTACTATAACATTGAAAGTATTATTGTTGTGTTTGTGCCATATAGATAACTGTCTCAGATTTTTTTTTGTTATAATATAGATTTAGTTGCAATATTTATGGCATGATTATTTTTTTGTTAATTTGGTAGTGCCTTGCTATTTTCTATTTATCATCAAAAAGCAGGTTACATTCCATATCAAGTTGGTGATCTCAACCTACCCAAAGGAAACCAGGTCTGTTGGCCACCTTAATGCATTGAAGACCAACCAAAATTGAAAATGTTTAATTATTTTGCTATCCGCACTAGCTAGTTCACTATTTAAAACATTGACTAAGTAACAATTATGAGCTAATTGACTATCTGCAAAGATCATAAACTTGAGCTAGATTACTATCCATCAGAGGAATCAATTGGTGCTAGATCCTTCGCTGTGGAACTAGGCATGTCCACTTGCTGCAATTGTTGTATATGTCTTTCAATTTGTCCAATTCGATCTGCCACTTGATATTGTGTCACCTTGATATGCTGCAGTTGTTTGTTGATATCATGAAGCAGTTCCATCACTGTTGATACTTGAGTCTCCTTCCGTGGATAAATGCTTTGCATAGCCTTGGCAAGCATGCATTTCATAATCCAATATGTGTGAACGATTTGGTTAAAAAAAGAAAGACGTTCTCTGGTATTATCAGGATCAGTAATAAAGTCCATAATTTCTTCTCCAGCTTCATTGTCTTCTTCATTACTGTAACTTTCTCTTTCCCAGCCTTAAATCACATTCCTCACTTGTAGAGGATTGCTAAGGGAGTAAGTTGCGAAGAGGTTCTCTAACACCTCCTTCTTTGTCTTTCTCCCACATTTTCTAGTCTCAGCTTGCAACTTCTGCTTCCATTTATCTGTATTCTAAGCCACAGTTTGCCTCGTCTGTTTCTTGCCCATTGTTTCGTTCTGAGTATTTTGCTGAATAAAACATGTATTAACAATCTATGGTTTTGTATGATGGCAGAACAAATATATAACAATTAAACTTCCTATCAACTGAACATATTCTTCCAGAGACTCGTGATGCTCCTCATGATAGAGATAATGCCGAAGACCATGAAAATTGCCGACCCTAGTTTTATAGTAGACACAGAGGTAAACCTTGAAAATAGTCAGTATTATATATGTAAAGACTGTACCAGACCTACCCAAGTTGAAACTGAACCCAACATTGTGATACCTAAAACCCTCCCTCCGTGAATAGCAAGGTTGAAGGTTAAATCAAGGACATAGATCATATAGATTACATATATTCATTCTAATACCCTGCCCGGTTTGGAATCTAATACCTAGCTTCACAGTAATATTGTGATTCATATTAAAACTAGAACCTAGCACTTGGCTAAAACTAAAATTACAAACTTGCTTTCGCCGGAACTTAGTAATCCACAGACAGCAAAGGTTCCCCCATTTAACCCTTTTAATTTTCAAGTTTAACAAACACAGGGAAAGACTTACAGAAGTGAAATTCCTACCATACGGGAAGGAACAATGACGTTTACATCTATAAAATTTACTGCAATTCCCATGTAATTGAAACAGAGACTTAAGTTTGTGCTTATCGACCTAACAAGGGTCACGAAAACAATGTTGAATATCCTCTGGTGGTATTAATTTTCCATTCCAGACTCTTGAAAAGTGGATGGTTTACAACATACCTAGAATTAGAGTCGTTCCTCTATCCTGTTTCGTGTAATTATTGTTAGGAAAAACCAAAAGGTTGAATTGTAGAAGAACATACTCCTGAACTAGCATATAAAGCCTGTGAACTATGGTTGCACTAGCTTCCTTCCTTCGCCCCTCTTCATGGTTTCGTGCAGCGAAATTTGGTTTTGGCAGAACAAAGGATTTCCTTTTGAAGCCTAGCGTCTACCTCCTATTACGTAACGATTTTTTATATTAAACTTTACGAAAACACCTAAAGTTAAAATCCATGAAAATAGTTTATATTAATGTAAATAACATATTTATTATTAGTTACTACCCATCATAATTTAAGGAAGTATTTGGATAAAAAATGAATAAGAACAAGATGGAAATAAATAAGCCTTGCCATAATAAAAGTGTAATAAATTGATTATTTATAACATTTAAATTATGTAGAATTTTAATTATGTGATAGTTTTTCTAATTATGTGTAGAATTTTAAATTATGTGATACAATTATAATTAATAATCTACTTTTTATCTAAAATAAATACAATGACTAAATTTTGTTGGCAAAAAACTCATATTATTGATAAATACATAATGCAAAGTTTGTATAGTTTTGTTATATTAGTTGATATAATTTAACAACACATGGATTTCTTCCGTGTGATAAATCACACAATGATAAAACGCTCTAGTTTTATGAGATCATTGATAGTTTGAATATAGATCCAAAGCAAAGTTTATAAAAATTATCAAACAATTTTATCAATACTAATGAATTATTGTGAACGAGAAGTGTAATATCTATATTTATAGAAATAAATCAAGAAGCTTAACTTTGGTGGTGAGTAGTATTGTATTGATTGTGTATAAAATGAAACTATAGAGAAGTTGATCGAGGAAAAGTCAAAAGTATAGAGAAGTAGATTCCTGTCACTAGACATGTGCAAGGGTGGTCATGTTAGGATGGAAAAGGAAAAGTAGAATGATAATAAAATAGTAATGAATGAATATTGTTGTTGCATGCACAACCCTCCACCAAGCCATATATATTATCAAATTTATAATGGAATTTTTTTAATCATTTTTTTATAATTTTAATTTGAACTTATTATATAATATATTCATTAGAGGAAATTTCAGTCTAAAAGTGGCCTCCTAAGGAAAAATAATAAAATAATAGTTATAAATTTTAGATAGAAAAGAAGAAAACTATTTTTTTAAATTGTATTTTTAACTTATCTCAATATAGATTTACGTAAATCTCATGTGTAGACACTCATTGAATGTAGAATTTAATTTAGTACCCAATGACTACTCATTATCCATACTTTGAGAATATACACATTGACAAAAAAATTAGATACATTAAAGAAAAGTGTTAAACAATTCTTTTAACGTATCTGTAGTTTTTATCAATGTGGGTCTTCTTGAAAGTATGCATAGTGGGTACTCATTAGATGCGAATTTTAATTCCGCATCCAACAAGTGTCTACACATGACACTTGAGTAAACATGTAAGGGGATAAGCAAAAAATACAATTAAAAAAAATATATATATTTTCTTCTTTTACCTCAAAAATATTTACATGTAGCTCTTTTTAAATTAAAAAGATTTTTATTGGTTTATATATTATGACATATAAATTACATGAAAATTTTATCGGCACTTTTACGATGAAATTTCCTCTAATATGCACAGTTTGTAAAATAGTTCCTACTTATATCATGCAGGGATTCAATTATATATATATATATATATATATATATATATATATATATATATATATAATTTAGATGGTAAAATTGAATTTATAAAAGTAACATTGTAAGCAAAAATAAATTCCAGAAAAAAATTAACTACAAATTATTAGGCAAAGACATAAACCAATTTTTTAAATTTTTAATTAAGTTAACCCAAAACTGGATAAGAATTCGCGATGGTCCAATATTATGTATACATTCTCTCTAATATGAAAATTTCATAGTAATACATATTTATTTTCTTGTTTTTGAGTCCTTTTTCTTGTTTCAATTCCATTGCCTTGACTTTGTTTTTAAACATTGCAGTTAGGGAAAGGAAAAGAAGTGTAGAAGGAATGCGAGAAGAATGAGGTTGAATAAATATTTTTGAATTGGAGTGCTTTAGATACATATAAATATTATATCTACATAAAAACAAAAAATGTATCATAGACATTTTAATTCATCTTTATGTTGCCTGAAAAATTCCATTATCAGTCTATATTCACAAATAATATTGTGGACTTATACAAACATTTTATGGGATTGAAGAAAAAAAAATGTTTACATTTACATTGAGTATTTTCATTTTATTTTATAGTGGATAGTATCATGTTAGTTACATATAATTTATTTTCATTTCTTTTTATTGGAAAGTATATATTTTTATGTATATAAATTTTATTTTAGATGTATTATTAGTTGATATTTATTTTCATTTTTTAAGCTCTATATAAGACATATAACCTTTCTTTAACTTTCATTTGAGTGAATAACTTTTAATTTTATTTATTTTTATTTTATAATTATATTTGAATATATATATATATATGACAAATTATTGTTTGCCTTTTTAAACATAGATTAACTAGTTTGCAATTTAATACATAATTGTTTTACTAAACACAATTTGTTAAATCTTTCAACCTTCTTCTATGATTACTAAACTATCTCTATAACTCATAAAACAAATATATAAAATTGTTATTGCTATTAATTTTTTTTACTATTTATAGAATATAAGCTTCTTCCCCAATTCTTTAACTAACTCTATAGCTCAAACAAGAACTATACAAAATTGTTGTTGTTACTATTTTTTTTCATTTATTACGTATACAATTAATGAAATTGATGATCATGGTTATTTATTTATCTATACAAGTGTTCTAATAATTAAAATCATATTACCTAAGAAGAAAATGTCACTATTATACGAATTTACTATGTTTTTATCACAGGTATTTATATGATTTTTTATTTTTTTTTCCACGGAAATGAGTACTCATTATCTTAAATCCATGCTCGGTCGTGGAAAATACTGCAGATAATTACAATGTTATTCTACTCATAGACATCTGGGATGTTGAATTGCAACTATCTACACTAACCTAAATTACATCAAAATACCCATATTCAATTAGTACCATTATTATCCTAGAAGTCAAGAAAATGGGACAAAATCCATACACATTTAACACCAATAATTATGGTACAAATCTAACTCAAATTGTCTCAAAATCAACCCCTTACGTTAGTTCCCCAAATTGACACTTCCTTCGACCTTCGAGGCAATAACACTGGGAAGATTTATTAAAGGTGGGAGGAGTGAGAAGGGTGGAAAACTCTATACAATTGTATATATATATATATATATATATATATATATATATATATATATATATATATATATATATATATATATATATATATATATATATATATATATATATATATATATATATATATATCAGTGCTCACCCACATCTGTGCTTATATGCCTGTGAACCTGGAGCTTGGCACTTTTTTTTTAATGCATTTCGAAGGTGTTATGGGCTTACAACGTTTTGGTTATGGGACCCGTCACCTAGTCTCGGGCTGGTTCACCTTTTATCGCCGCCACTTATCTCTTATCCTCTGGGTTGTCCCACTTGTTATATAAACCTCTACGTATTGGTCACTTTACCTATACCTAACACTCAATCATAATTATTTTTGGGCTTGGTAGTCCTGGACAACGAGGAAATTCCTATCTCATGTCACTTTCATTAATAGACAATCCTTTTTTCCTGGAAATTTAAAAATACAGTTTAGAAATGTTATGGGGTTCTATGATTTCATGATTCTGGGCTTTCAGGCTTTAGGGCACTCTCTTTTATGAGTTTTGTAATTCGACGGTTGCAAGTATTGTTAACTGGTGGACTTTGCCAAATTGAAATTCAGGTTAGTGTTTTGTGGGAATCATATATACTATATTGGTAGGTGGATATGTACTCAAACTATCCTTGAATCCTATGATTTCTCTGGCTCCTCTCATCTCTCTTTTGGCCTTGCGCCACTTTTCTGACCAAGTCCTCTTTGTTCCTTCTCTCCTTTCATTTTAGGACCACCCCTTTGAGCTCCTCTTCATCAAGCCTTCTTTTCTCAGCCTTTGTTTCACTCCTCGTGAGACCCAGCAACTTATATATATATGTATGTATCTATGAATGTATGTATGTATTATATGTTGCTCTTTCCTACAACAATGAAACTCATAAATAACTATTGGATCGTGCACATAATATATATATATAATATGTGTGTTTGTGTGTGTGTGTGTGTGTGTGTGTTTGTGTGTTTGTGATGTCGATAAGGGAGTGCACACCATTGTTGGAAAAAAAATAAAGAACTCTCGCTTACACCACTCTAATAATTCTTTTTTTTATTAAAATCAAAATAATATATAGATTTACAAATGGTTGGGTCCAGGCCCACAAATGTAGGATATAAATTACCAATTTAGAGAAATTAAAAAATATACGACAAAATTTCAAATTTAAAGAATTACATGGATAGTCCAAACATATCCTAGCGTAACAAACGAATCATTAAGGAACAAACACCTCTAGTAATTTATTTTGACCTCTCGGTTAATGAAAATTACAGATTCCCTTGCCTGATGATCCCACTGAACAAAGATATCATGGATGCATGTCCACAACTTATTCAAAATATTTTCCAAACTTTTGTATGAATGTGGTAGTCATCTAGGTTGAATTTGAAACTAGAAGGTTTTTATCATTAACCAAGTATTCAAAATAGTTTTTGTCCTTGGTTTTCTTGATCAACTGCTTATAAAAAATCCTTTCAGATTGTAAAGGTTCGACTATTGTGTTGTATAAGTAAATCCTCTCTATGGATAGAGACAATCTCTCTAGCCCTAGAGTGGGTCTAGCAACAAGGGAAACAAGCTAATACCTACTTCCCTAGATTATAAATGAAACAAAGATAGAAGGAGATGCCCTACCTTGATTTGATGTTGCGATGTTTCTCTCATCAACGATCCTTGATCCTTTGCTTTTCCAAATTTTTATCTTTGCTGCTAAGAACGTTTAATGACTTGCACAAGTGACCAAGAAACAACAAGAAGCATACAAGTGCAACATGCATTTACAAGTATAAACTATCTAACTAATCAAGGAATGCTATAATTCTTAATCATAAACATGAAATAGAATGGAAAATAAACATTATTTGTATCATATTATTGATAGAAGAGGTGTTACAACCTCAAACTTGATGTCAAATCTCTCCTTCAATGGGTCTGAATGAGGGAACATCTCCAAAGCACTCATTTTCAACTGAGTGTGAGAAGGCTACGACCTCAACTCTCTCCTTCAAACCTTATGGAAATCTTCAAACCTCTCTCTGCTATGCTCTTCTATATCTGTTATAACTAGAAGAGGCATTGGAGGATGATGAATTTATAGAGATAGAGGAGGGGACATGGATCCACTTATGATGGGAAAATGGCTTATCTCTTTGGGAGGTTCCTCTTTTGTTGGAACAAGAGGCCCAAGGGAGGAAGCTTGGACATATCCTCACCAATAAACATCTAGCTCTCTGCTCTTGAAGCTTCCAGGCCATGAATATTTGTTTCCATTTTAAAAATTATTCCAGAAGTAGATCGACGTTGATGTGATAACCGTACTAGTGTCAATCGGTGCTACTCATAATCTCAGGATGGGTCATCGGTGGTGGGGAGACATAGAATGGACACACTGCTCCAAATAAGTATGTTTTTAGGGAGCTACTCTAGGAATGATTAACAAAGAGTTTTTTTTTCAAACTGAAAGGCATGCAATGACATATTTTCATGATGGAAAAGGGACACAGAGATCAATTTTAGGGTCCCCAAGGATACAAGAACACGAAGTAAAAGGACAGTGACAAAATGTTCTGTAACAGATTCCCCCTAAATCATGAAGGCAGAACGAGAGTGAGGAGTAATATTCTTTACGACAACAGGCCAATACCAAGAGAACACCGTCACAAAACCTGTGAATCAAGTAAATATATACAACATAAATCTCTAATATAAATACATGAGTATAAGGCATGGACGCAACCATCCATAAAAGAGATCAAGTAATAGGATCCATGGCGTCCACACGACCATCCAACAATAAGAAGGATCACAAATATGGACTTAGGTATGGTCAAAACCATCCATCAAAATGAATCATGTACACAGTCATGAATAACTCACATCGCCTCGCAACCTGGACTTTATCAGACAAAAACCAATTTCTTGCGCTTTTTCATGACCCGATCAAGTACAAATTCGGGCAAGTGAATGAGTGAGATAAATTCAAACATGCAATAAAAACACCTAATTACCAATCAAGGATGTAATTTGTTAACATGCGCGAGAGAGGCCACCAATAATGATAATGGCCCTCAAGATACTAGGAGTAAAATCCATGAGATGTGAATAAGGAACTGAAATCAAACACTCATGAAATCATCCAATCAAAGGCCAATGACGTGAACCCATCATCAAATGCAAAAAAACTACCATTAAGGCATGCAAGCTCTAAGGTACTTAAAGGAGTCTCTAGATCAACTTCCCAAAGAGTGAGCTAAAGTTGACAGGAAGCGATCCATTGGAGGAGTGCCATGATCTATCCCACATCATCAACATGAGATAGAGGAAAAAGATGTTTTTGAATCAAGACTCAACAGAGAATCAAGTAATGAAAAAAAGCACAAGGAACTGCCCTTGATATCGGCGACAGGAATCCATATTTTGGCAATATTTGAATCAAACGAAATTCGAGGTCATGCTGACAAGATTGGTAATTGAATGAGAGGAAAACGTATTTCCAAAACCCATGGGGGAAAAGTGACGAATGTAGGATATCCCTAACCTGACACGAGTTGGATACAAGTGTTGTGTTAAAGAGTGACATATTGTGGATGCAACTGAAAAATACTTCCATTTCACACCCACCATTTCTGGTGAGTACCCAGACTATTTTTTAATACAAGCTTGAAGGGGATATAATATTCTTTTCATATAATTTTTTCCTTCAGACAACTCCATCCTAGTACATTTTACAAGCCTTAGGAAGGAGGAACTTTGTAGAGTCATGATGACGAGTTCAATGTCGTTAAATTTTAAGGAGTCCAACAATGGTGAAACTTGATTCCTTTTCATGTTTAGAGAGTTTGAAAAGAGGCTAAAAATAAAAATCCATAGTGCCCTTTTCGTAGATAGTCCCTCGAATCTGAAAAGGCAGAAAACAAAGTTCAAGAGAACCTCTTAGTGATTATTCACTAAGGTATTTCTTATTCTGATATAGTTTAGGCCAACCTGAAAAATGGGTAAATATATACTCGGTAAATGACATTTTGTTTACTTTAACGAGTTCAAAAAGACAAATAATTGACAATATTTTCATCTTTTGAGAGTCAGAAAAGAGCTTAAAGGTGGCTCCACCTAAAGGAACGAGTGGTATAAGGATAACAACCGATTCTGATCATGATGGAACTACTAAAAGGCACATAAAATATTAAGAGGCTGGCTAACAAGGCCAATCATCACAACGGTTCCTCAAGAACAGGTAAAACAACCAAGTGAAGGCGTATGATCGGCTAAGAAGATGGTGATGATGGAATGAGAATACCAAGACTCATGTGGAAAAACAAGCTAATAAAATGGAAATCACAAGAGGTAAAATGAGAATGGTTTCATTTTTACACAAGCTTGAAAACATGGAAAATTACGCTTGGAATTGGTCTCATTTCTACACAAGCTTGAAAAAAATATAAACTATGCTTGAAAAATGTTCACATGCCCCCAACATGGTGACTTAATTTGAGGTGCATGCTCGCAAGCTTCAATTCATTCACTTGCTTAAACTATTGGTTACTGATAAATGAATGGATTGAAGGTTCAATTATGAGATCAACTGAAAAACTTGACTAATATTTTACGAGATCAAATTATAAGCTTGATTTGAAAGGGAACTTCTTCAATTTTTTAATGAGGTTGACACAGTAAAAGAACTATACTCATGAGACCTAATTCATTTCCTAACGATGTTTGTATAGTAAAAGAACTATCCTCACGACACCTTGTTTCATTTTTGAAGGACATTAACACAAGAAAAGGAGCTATGCTCTGAAGGGCTTGTTTCACTTTTTAAGGAGCTTGACACAAGAAAATGAAATATGCTCCAAAGACTTGATCATGAAATATAAGAGGTCATGGCTTCCAATAGGTTCTCATTTGAGGGGAGAAAGACACTTGGGATATTGGGATCAAATGCCCCCAGTACCATTAAGAGATGATGTTATAATAGATTTCATAATAGGAACAATGAATGCAAGTTGATCAATGGCCACGATTCGACCTTCATGTGGAAAAAAAATCACACAAAATACGGGAGAGACAAGCGTTCCCATGACATAAATATAGTCTCTCCCCAGGAGTATTTTAAAATCCAAGGGGCCTTGGACAACCATCACGTGTATATAGATAATACTTCCTCCCAAGGTAATAGGAAACTTTGGAAGGATCCATAACAGTTGACTGGTTCCCCTGTTAAAAGCCAAAAAATTATGGGTAATAGGCACAAGATGTGGAGAACTGAAATCTTGCTAGGTAGCTTAGGAAAAAATACTAACAGATGCAACTCATCTATAATCATGCTAGGTATGGCCAAATTATAGGCCTACACTGTGATATCAAAGCGTAAGTAAGAAGGAATATGATATCCTGCCATTCGACTCCAATAAAAGGAATCAACCAAACTATAGGGAGAGGGTGCCATAATAATGTGAGGAATATCCCCTTGCATTACGGGAGTAGGAGGATCACCCTCCTGGACTACGGGAATGTGAGTCGAAGGATCACCCTCTTGGATCGTGGGAACAGGAGGATCTCCCTCTGATCCCGGGGAATTTGAGGAAACAAAGAGAACTTAAGTGGTATGAGATTAACTCTCTACGGAAAAGACTTGATGAATTGTAGGTGGAATTAGGTTTATTGTTTCTCAATCAATGATTGGTCAGGAATGGACTCATGGGATTGACTTTTGGAGAGACTGGAATTGACCAGAGATGAATCTCGATCAATCACTTGATCAACTAGCCGAGGACTTGAATAAAAATTCTGGTAACCAAATAGAAGACAGGACTTAGAATTTGTAAGGGTATCCAACACATTAGAGGCTTCATATATATAAGGACATAGGTGAATGGGATGGATTCCTTCACATAACTTATAGGGAAATTTGGTGTTACACTATTTCTTATGAGTCTTATTATCTCTACCTGAGGTTTCATCACGAGCATGATGTCCAAAGACTAATGGTGAAATATGAATATGGCCACTGGGCCACATGTCTAATACCTTGGGAATACTAGATAAATTCCTAAGAAGGTGGTCACCCTCGCATAAATTGCAAGGGAATTTGTTTTTGTGGGATGGAGTGGAAGTTTTTTCAATGCCCATTTCATTAGTAGTGATGGTCGCTAGTTTTCCTCCTTTCTTATTTTCCTTATAATTCTTCGACCTCTTCTTCTTTTCAGCTACCTGGTTACTAGAATCCATAATTTCACCAGCCGAAGAGGAAGAAAGAGGTAAATAAGTGGCCAAATATGGTGAGGGGTAAAAATTAAGATCGACATGGGGTTGAAATTGTTGAGGTGGAGGAGAACTTGGCTGAAAAGAATTTTGGATGTTGAAAACCACAAGGGTCGAAAATAACCAAATTGGAAGACCAACGGTTAATCCTGGAAGGGAAAAATTTTCCATGTAAGGAGCTCCAACATTTCTGAAAGAATGAAAAGGACCAGGATTCCCATCTGAGGGGACTCCTTGGTTGGTAAACTCAAGAACTATTGCCATTAATCTCAACCTAAGATCAACTAAGGATATGAGCACAGGTGATTTGTTATTGTGGACATAAATTTTATAAATTAAACATAAAATAAACAAAAAGGGGTAAACTAGGCAAGAGGGTTTACCTAGTATCCGTGACCTTCATATACACCTTAGAAAATAATTTTACCAAGGACGTAACGTACGATAGTGAATCTCCCCAAATGTTTTGTTCGGTGTATCACGTTTACAAGGTGGCAGACTCGGTTACCTATTGCAGTTTTGCAACCTAATGGTGTCTCCCAAAATATATGCGACAGTATGTGGGAGTCCAATCTGTAGTAGTGTTGTTTAATGCATAACCGGTCAATGAGAGAGCCTGAAATATACTTATCATATATCAATATACTTCCATACGTGGGATGAGATATCACCCTCAGATTGTAACACAGACCGTTAGTGACAGCTACTACATTTTACGACGTTGTAACATGTCTCTAGCCTAGACCACTAAATGTTTTTTGTTAGGTTTCAAGTTCTCCTTACGGTAATTGAGGTTCTTTTTAAGTTGATCTTGATTAAAGTTTCAATTTCAAGGCTCAAAACGATTGTCACTTAAACACCTATAATGCAACTAATATGAAAAATGATTCTTTCAATTTTATGAATGTTATCAAACAATAATGAAACAAAGAACAATGCACCAAATGAAGCTTTCCCAAACTATAACACTCACACTATCCCAATCCAAAACAAAATATTCAAATATGTAAATTATGCAACATAATCTAAGCAATTTTTCTCGAAAACTATGCAATTTTATTTTTTCCTTTTCTTTTGATGAATGAGAAATGACCTCAATACATGTTTTAGCTTTCAATTGTTAAACCACATAATCTAAGTTCAATGATGAATCTCAAAAATGATTTATGAATGCAAATTATCTAATGCACTTTCAACGAAACACCAAATTTGATATGGATGCAAAATTAATTTTCTTTGTATGAACAAAAATGAAAAAATACACAAAATGGAAAACAAAAACACTTGTATTGAGTATTCCAAATGAATTCCTCCAAATTCTACAAAATTTAAAGAGTTGAAGCACTAAAGAGATATTCTGAACCACTTTCTAAAAACAAATACTCTTCGCTTTTCACACTCATTATCACACAAAAAAATAATTTTCAGTTCAATACAATCAATTTGATCTATGCTTGTGATGGAAAATAGAGAATCAAATGCACATTGGATGGACACTTCAAAGCCCTAATCACAGAAAAAACCAAGAAAACCAAAAAAACCAAATCAAAAGGCTAGATATAGACGAAAAAACTAGCCCAACAGAAGGTCTGGAACCCAACAAAGCATGCAACCAATTAGATGACTCTAAACATCTAGAAACGCTAGGATGATGAGGATGCACGGTTCAAAAGAAAGAAGACCAAAAATGAACTAAATGAGACAATCAGGTTGTTGAACATAATACAACAAGAGAAAATTGAGCATAGAAGAATCTAAAAGGGCAAGACACATTGGAACTCAATGAATGGAAATCCTAAAATAAATCACATAGAAATCAATGCAGTTGTGAGGTTGCACCTCGTGCTGGAAGACAATAAGCACCTTTGTGTTAAAACATTTAGCGCTGATCAACACTTCTGTCAGATAAATAACATTGCTAATGAAGGAAAATTATAAAAAAACAAAATGGTTTGCCTAAATAAAGCCAACCTTATCACTTCAGAATAAAAATTAATTCCTATAAGCAGTCAAAAAAGCCAAAGAACAAGGAGAGACAAGCATTCGACAAAATATTGATGAAAAACCAAAAAACTCAAAGATTGGAAAGCGACTAGAGGAAATGACTCCCGAGTGGATTCACCAACTTTTTGTATAGGTAAATCCTCTCTGTGGAAACAGATGATCCCTCTAGCCCTAGAGTGGGTCGAGAAACAAGCTAAAACCTACTTTCCTAGATTATAAATGAAATATAGATCGAACGAGATGGCCTCCCTTTATTTGATTATGTGATTTTGCTCTTCGTTGAATCTCCTTTATCGTTTACTTTCCAAAATTTTGATCTCCACCTCTAACAGTGTTCAATTACCTGCACAAGTGACCAAGAAACAACAAGAAGTATACAAGTGCAACATGCATTTACAAGTATGACCTATCTAATTGATCAAGGAAGGCTAGAATTCTTAATCATAAACATGAAAAAGAATGAAAAATAAATACCATTTGTATCATATTATTGATAGAAGAGGAGTTACAACCTCCACCTTGATGTCAAATCTCTCCTTTAGTGGGTCTGAGTTTGGGAATGGCTCCAAAGAACTCGTTTTCAACTGAGTGTCAGAAGGCTATGACCTCAACTCTCTTCTCCAAAGCTTATGGAAATATTCAAACCTCTCTCTGCTATGCTCTTCTATATCTGTTCTAACTAGCAGATGCATTGGAGGATGATAAATTTATAGAGATGGAGGAGGGGACATGGATCCACTTATGATGGGAGAATGGCTTATCTCTTTAGGAGGTTCCTCTTTTGAAGGAACAAGAGACCCAGGGGAGGAAGCTTGCCCATATCTTGACCAAAAAACATACATCTCTCTACTCTCGAAGATTCTAGGCCATGAAGCTTCATTTCCATTCTAAAAATTCTTCCATAAGTAGATCAGCGCGAGTGTGATGTCCATATTAAGGTCGATCGACGCTGCTCGCTAGCTTAGGATGGGTCATCAGTGCTGGTGAGACATAGAAGGGCTATGCTGCTCCACATAAGTATGTTTCACTAGGGGAATTTTGAGGTCTAAAATGGGCCTGCTAAGAAAAATGTACAACCAAAATAAACTTTATAAGAACCAATAGGATTCAAGATGATGATGTCAACCATGGGAGATGATTCACCATTTTTTAAGTAAAAGGGAAAAAATATTAAAAAATAATGAAATAATAAAACTACTTTTTTCAACTCCTATTTTAAACTTATCTCCCAAAGTTTTTTCTCAAATTTTGAGCGAGAGTACTCGTTGGATGTAAAATTCTATTCCTCATCCAAGGAGTACCCATGTTGCATAGTTTTGATGGACCCTGCTACATGAAAAGTGATAAATACATGAGAAACGTAATTGCAATCACATTTTTCATGTTTCTATAATTTTTTGTGTATCAGGATCCATCTAAAGTATACAACATCGGTACTCCTCGGATGAGGAATTAAATTTCTCATCCAACGAGTACTCTCGCTTGAAATCTAAGTAAAACATTTGGGAGATAAGTTGAAAATATGAGTTGAGAAAGTAGTTTTTTTTTTCCCTCTAAACTTTTATGATGTAATAAAATATTATTTGATTATTTCCATTATTATTTTATAATTTCCTTAGGAGGACCATTTTAGACCTCAAAATTCCCCTAATGTGAGGGAGCTACTCCAGGAATGATTAATAGAGAGTTTGTTCTTTAGGCTGAAAGGAATGCAATCACATATTTTCATGATGGAAAAGCGACATGGGGATAACTGTTAGAGTCCTCTAGGATTCGGAAAGAGGGAGTACAGGGATAGTGACAAAATGTTGTGTAATAGTTGGAAACTACTTCTCGCACTATACTATATGTTTCTTATGATAATCACTTTTTAGTTTTTTTGTTTCAGACTCATACTTATATAAATTTTCTACAATAAGTTTCGATGAAATTCCAACTCCACGTGGCAATTCAAGTTCATAGGCATTAGCATATAACTGCTTTAAGATATTGCAAAGTCCTATCTTCTTAAATTTTAATTTTTTGTACTCTCCCTTTGGAAATATTTCCTTTCACAAATGTGTAAGTACCAAATATCCCACTGTTGCAGGAAAAACTACCCTAAAGTCTGGGTCGAGGGACCTAAGAGAGTGGAAGGTATATCATCACAAGAAACACTCAAATTACAATTCGTAATGCTTGAACTAGAAAATTGAGGATAGACGACCTTACCTATGTTTCCTACGTTTGAGGTTGATCCCACAGGGTGCAAACACTCTTCTACTCCTCGTGCTTCAACACCTACAAATCAATCAAGTGAAATCACAAAAACTAGTTTCACAACATATATATCCTAGATCTCAGCATGTTAGCTCATATAATCTCATAAACATAACAAGAAATAAACCATTACAAGATTATTCAACACGTATAGGAGACATATAACATGAATACATCAGGAATGGGACATAGCTTCTTTTATTGATAATATGTAAAGAGAAAGTGGAGAAATCACCTAAGATCTACCACAGCTCCAAGCAAAACCGTCCTCTGGATCCATCCAGCCCTAGCCTCACAAAGCTTCTTCCATAAAGGGTGCACAAAGGATATCACATAAAGAGGGGGTAAACATCACAAGGAAACAAGGGTTTCCTGAACCTATGAAGTGCATGAGGCACAAGGAAATATCAGACTTGATCAACACTATAATAGGATATAACATCAATAGCATTCTCTCTCCTCCCTTATGTCTTTCCATTGAGGTGCATTTATACTTCCTCAAATCATTTTTCAGTTGGGAATTATTTTGGCCACGGGATGGTGTAAGTAATCTACAGGTAAAAAACATAAACCCGACCCAATTAATATGGAGTTTATTATTTTTTTATATTTTAAATAGTATGTATGGGTTAGATATGAGTGGACCCACATCTGCACATGGAAACGTATCGGCAGAGTCGCCTATGGAATTCAAGATATTATTTTTTAAGATGTTTGACCAAGTCTGAATGGAAGGGTTGCCCAAGGAAAATGCATAAGCCATCAATTATATAAAGGTGATAAATGATGCTATAACGCCCACTTCAAGAATTATCTCCCTTATGTTAAGATATGATTTTCTCTTATATTTAAGACTATTTTCATGTAGTTTATGCTCTACCTGTTCATGGACTTCCTGTATGGATATTGGAAAATATTCACCTAATACACTTATCTTCTCTATTCTTATTAAATTTATGAGATGATGCACTCCTCTTGAGTTCATTCCATAGATAATTTTGAAATGGGATTTATCTATTACTTCTATTCAGAGTATCATTGTATGCATATTCAACTTGTGATAAAATTTGTTCCCACTATTTGGGATGATCTCTAATCAAAATGGAAAAATATTTCCCAAACTTCTATTCACTACTTCAGTCTCACCATCGGTATTTGGTTGATATGTTCAGCTTAACTACAATTATGTGCTAGATTTACACTTTAATGTTCTCCAAAAATGTCCCAAGAATCTAATATTTGAGTCTGAAATGATACTCTTGAGAATTCCATTTATTCTTACCACCTATTTAAAGAACATATTAGCAACATGGATAGCATCACTAGTATTAGCACAAGGAACAAAATGAGTCATTTATGAAAGTCTATCTAGAACCACAAGGATAGCATCATTACCTTTCTCAGTCCTTGGGAGTCCCAAAACAAAATCCATCCTCACCGAGTCCGAAGGTATCCCTATAATTGGAAATTGGGTATACACTCCAATGATTTTCCTTCTTCCTTTGGTGTATTGATAGGTTCTTCATTTATTTACAAACATTTGCAAATAAGTCCTCAAATTTGGTCAGTAATAATGTATTTTCAGTACATCATAAGTCTTACCTTTCCCGAAATGTCCTCCAAGGCCTCCACTGTGTTTTTCCTTATTTAAATTTTCTCTCATGCAACAGTTGGGAATATACAACTGATTATTATTAAAGGGAAGTCAATATTGGATCCAATAGTAAATCCATGGACTTCAACTTGTAGAAGCTGGGTTTTTACAAGCTTCAAATGCTTATTTAAAATCTAAATCCTTCTCATACATTTAATTCATAAAAACAAATCATAACACCTAAATTTGACTTTCTTGCAACAACAATTGTCTCCTGCTCAGAGAATCTACAATTTTATTAAATTTTCCATTGATGTGCCTTCAAAAAAATTTAAAAATATGTAAGTAATCGGCCCACTTAATGTTTTTTTGCTTAATTTTAATTTTCTGCATAATATATTGGAGGGTATGATTATTAGTATATAAAATAAATTCCCTATACAATAAATAAAGCCTCAATTTCTTAAGAGCTTGAACCACTACATCGAATTATTTGTCATAGGTTGTATACTTCCTTATAGTCTCATTTATTTTCTCACTTTAATAAGAAATGAGTTTATACTCCTCGCTGAGTATTTCTCCAATCGCATCATTGCAGACATCACTTTTCACTTGGAAAGGCTTATTAAAATTTGGAAGTTTAAGGGCTAGTTTTTTTGTAAGCTTCTTCTTTAGCATATAGAACCACTTATTAGCTTCAAAAATATTCCAAAATGGTTTTTTATTCTTCTTAATTTCCTCCCCAATTAGTGTGCTCCTTTTGTTGAAGTTCCTGATGAATTTCCGGTAAAGACTCATCAAACCATGAAAACTTCTGATGTCAAAAATATTTCTATGAGAGGGTCATTCTATAGTAGCCTTTACCTTTCCTAGATCCATATTCAACCCTTATCAAGACATGAAAAATCCTAAATATACAAGATCTGACTTTAAAAAGGAACATTTATTAAAATTCAAAAGTAATATTTCATTCTATTGTCTCTCCAACACATAGCTTAAATGGCGTATATGTTCCTCTTTTGACTGATTATAAACTAAGATTTCATCAAGCTAAAAAATTAAAAAATTCCCTATAAATTCTTTCAATACTTCATTAATTAGTCTCATGAATGTTCTATGCATATTGGACAATAAAAATGGCATAACCATCCATTCATACAACCCCTCGTTAGTTTTAAAGGTATTCTTCCACTCATTTCCCTCTCTTATTCTAATATGATGGTATCAACTTTTCAAATCAATTTTTGAAAACCAACTGGAACCACTTAAACAATCCATTAAATCATGAATATGTCGCAAGGGAAAACAATACATGATTGTAATTTAATTCAAATATTTTGATCTTGTACACATGCACCATCCACCATCCACCATCTTTCTTTGGGCTCAACAATGTAAGCGCCACGAATGAAAGAAGAATTTCTTGAATCATGCCTTTATCTAGCAGATCCTGCGCTTGTTTCCTGACTTCCTCATTTCCCTTAGGTGTCATGTGATAAGAAAATTTATTAAGAAAACTTACTATGGGTATTATATCAATATGATGGTTGATAATCCTTATCGATGGTAGTTCATTTTGTAAATCTTCAACAATGATTTCATGGTTTTCTTCAAACTATTCTTGAATCTCTAAAGGAATATCAATAATAGTGGTGGAAGTAATAAATACTCAAGGTATGTAAATAATAGAAAAATTTACCTCCTCTGTCCTCAATTGTTGCTAAAATTCTTTGGCACTGATTTCCAAAGCCTTTGGATCACTGGTTTAATAATTCGCTTCTTCTTGTATTGGAAGAAAGGTATGATTGATGAAATCATTCTAAAACTTATAGGTGATTTTATTTCCATCATGTACAACTCCTATGTCAAACTTCCATGTCCTACCAAGAAAATTTTGGCACACATCCATCAACGTCACGTTGCAAAAAATATTATCCTTGTAGTTTTCAATCTGAAGTTTTATATTACACTTCTCATTCACCAAAATTTGATGCCATTTCTGAAACCAAGATACCTTATAAGGTGTTGGATTAGTTTTCCTCTTCAAGTTAACTTTTTTCCACAACCTTTATAGACACTGGGTTGTCATTACTCCCTATGTCAATCACCACTTTTCAAAAATTCCCTTGAACTTTGCAAACAACTTGGAATAAGGATATCCTCTTCACTCGCTCAACGAATTCTTTCCGCTGACACTTAATCAACTCCTTTCTCAACATGAAGGACTCTCTTGTTCCTAGCACATTATTATCTTCCTACAAATTTAATTTTTTTATGTTTCTATATTTTTGTGGGGAATATTCTTTGATTGCATGGTCAAAAATTTCTCCATAGTAAACATGTTTGAATGTCGACGTTTTGAGTCTACAACAAGACGCATCGTCAGGAAAAACATCAGACTTTGTCCTAATGATGGGTCTTGTTGTAGACTGAAAATGTTGACATCAAAACATGTCTATTATGGAGCACTTTTTCACTACTAAATCAAAGACATTTACTTTTTCCTTCTCTTCTAGAGTAGAAAAAATTGTAACAGCCCGAGTGAAAAATCCATTTAATAAAAGTTACAAATAATAAAAATGGTTGATGGGACACTTAATCTAAGCTGTATGTTGGGAAAAATATCCTCGGGGGGTGTTGATTTGATTTATTATGGCAATGGAAATTGGAAAAGGATATGTCTAAGGCAATAAATATGAAAAGGTATTTTTGGCACATTTATTTATGAAAATAATGGAAATTGGGAGAAAAGGGAGATGAAAGGTCACGGATTGAATGTGAGGAGGAAATTGAAGGAAAATAATGGAAAATGAATAAAATAGAGGGCTCTTCCATAAAATGGTTTATGAGGATAATTTGGTACCTTTTTTAGAGATTTTTTTGGAGCTCTCTCATTATTCCCTCTCTCTCTCTCTCTCTCTCTCTCTCTCTCTCTCTCTCTCTCTCACACACACACACACACACCCTTAAACACTTAGATTTTTCTTGGAGCACCTGGCCTTTGGAGAAAGAAAAAAAATAAAAGCAACGAAGAGTAGGATCAAGTAGCTATAGTGCAATTCTTTGCAGGTATCAATTTGGATATGTGATTTCCTTGCTATATCTAGCATGCATGGTATTTCATGTGGTATATTGTTGTCTTGGCATGGGTTTTTTCCTAGGTGACCATGCTTTTAGCCTAGCCTTTCTATTTCCGTATAGATTTGATGACATGGTTTTCTCATACTTTGGTTGATTTGTATGGCTAGATTAGATTCAATGCTGAATGGGGTGGATCTATGAAATAATAAACATATGGCCTAGTGGTCCCTGAACCAGACTATGGATCACAGTAAATCCACTCACTTAGTAACCCCTAAACGAGACTGCAGGTTGTGGTAAATCCATATTGTGTGCCTTGGTGAGCCTAAGCATCCTTTATAGTGAATGGAAGGATATTTGGTAAAGCCAAGAGGTGGATTTCTCTCCTTTTGGCCTAGTAGTCTCGGGATGGGATGTATGGTAAATCCTGGATAGATGGTCTGGGTGTAGGGTCTAGTGACCCCTAGATCGGACTGTGGGTTATGGAAAATCTTGAGAGACTAGGAGGTAGTCAAATTATCCATGGTGTGGGTAGAGAACTTTGGTAACATCCAAATTTCTTGTTTGGTTGCTTTTCAGTCGGTTATGAGTCCCACATTCATGCTTGGAATATAGCACGAGGGTGATTGGCTGAAGAGAGATTTGTCTTAGAAAATATATGCTTCAATGGAACATGGAAGTCTCATCTTCGGTTGGATTTTAGACTCATTAATGAGAATATCATTCCTTTGGTATTTGATGTATAATTGCACTATTTATTATGTGGATTATGTTGTTGATGTATCTATGGTATTTATGTTGTTATTATGTCGGTTATAAGCATGTATGTTATCACTGACGACGTATATCTTAATGCATGTTTTTACTTGTAAATGAATGCACAGTGTATCTATGGTCAAATAGAATGTATTGAATCTTATGATGTAAGGGATAAATGCCTCTTACCAATCCTTAGATAAGTACGATACCCATTTTAAATATGTTGCTTATACCTGTATATGCAATGTTTGTGACATGCTTGATGAAATTCTTGTCATGGCTAGGAGGGCTATGAATGAGTTCCTCGTGATCTAATTGCTTTTCTAGGGACCTGGCTATGACCTTGCCTTAGCACGCCCATGGTTATAGGCTTCTATCTACTCCCTTTCCCTTACATTCATAAACTAAGGCTTAAAAGGGTAAAAAATCAGTTTCCCCTCAGGGTTCAGGAGTCTAGAAGGTTCGGTTAACTCCTGGAGGTGTTGTAGATATTGTGTAAGGTTTGTTTGTTAGGTTTCCATCGATTCCACTTCCTTAATGTCATTTAGGATACTAAATCACATTTTGGTAGCCTATCATTGCATGTTTACCCTGGTTGGTTGATTACTTGGGTAGATGTGGGAAGAGGGTGTTACAGAGTGGTATCAAAGCCAAGTTAAACTCTCAGACTTGATGGGCAGTGTTTTGATCATGTGTTATGTTGATTGATTATGTGTTTTTATTACCTATGTTGTATATGGTTGTTTTTTCCACCTTGTGTTGGCTATGGTGGAAGTGGTGTCACCATGGAAGTGTTGATGATGTTGTTTCTGACATGTTGTCATGAATGTATGACTGATTTTGTGTTGTTATTGTTTATGTAATAAGCATGTAAACCTACTTACATATTGTTACATGTTGTATATGAATTTCTTGGTTATGATTGATCACATATTGGTCATGCTTGTGTCTTGTCTATGTATGTTTTCTTGAGTGATGTCACATGCTGAAAATGCATTGGTTGTTCAAGATGGGTTACATCTTGCTTATGCCGGTGTATGGTATGTGCTTGTGATGGTGTGGTCAAGTTGCATTGATATGGTTATGCATTAGTTCATGTTGTGTACTTGGCATGGTTATGCATCTATCAGTGGACTCCAACTAGAATTATGATTATGTGCTATTATACCATGCGTTATGAGTTTACATGTTGTTATGATTATGTATATAAATGTACTATGATAATTGATTGATCTTGAAAGAAGTATCCTCCCCAAATTAGAATAAGGTACATTTGGTTTATTTGTGTTTGGTTTAGCTAGCATATTATGCTTTGTAGGAGAAATATCAACATGGATAGAAAGATGATAGACACAAGGACTATCCCTATGAGTCATATGAGGAGCATGGTGGGAATTATTCTGATTTAGTGGATAAATTGAGAAGCCTAAAGGAATAAATAAAGAGTTCTAAGGCAGAAAATGATAGAATCATACAAGTATAAGAGAAACATGCAAAGGTGAATGAAATAATTCTTGAGAGCTTGTCAGAGTTGCAATGGCAAGGGTCACTTCAAATAATTCATGGAAAGGAGGACACAAATAATGGGGCATATGGAAACAAGTATCCTCATATATATAGGTTAGATAGATTTCATACAATGAAAGATGGTCGGTTGTTGGAAACTCTTGATTGGAGGAATGATGAGTACAGGTACCATTATATTTCTAGTTTAGGTATACATCATGATCATCAGCAGTATCACCCTTACATTAGGAGTGATAGGGCATAATTTTGAGATAAATTTAAGAAATAAAAACCACCTAATTTTTATGGAGACTTGATGAAGCCAGAAGATGAAGAGGATTGGGTACTTGGAATGAAAAAATTATTTCAGTTTCATGAGTACACAGATAACATGAAGGCCAAAATTTCTACCTTCATTTTGAAAGGTAAAGTAGAAATATGGTGTGAAGATGGGAAACAGGTAAGAGACATTAGAACAGAGGACTTGACTTAGCATGAGCTCAAGAGGCTTTTCTGAAAGAATTACTTGTTAGAGAGGTATTATGATAGTAGGGCCAAGGAATTTTATGAGCTAAAGATGGGTTCAATAACAGATGAAGAGTACAAAACTAGGTTCCTAGAGCTACTGAGGTATGTGCCATATCTTAAGGATGAGAAGGGTAAATATTAGTGATTTTTCAGTGGTTCTCCATTAGCATTTAGAGACCAAATTGAGTATGAGGAGCCTTGGTCACTTAAGGAAATAATTGGGAATTTGAAACATTTCTATGAAAAATCAAACCGCAAGAATGAGTCGCAATAAGGTAAATGGAAAACTATGAGAGGAAGGCCTTAGAATGGAGATGGGAAATAAAATGTGGAACAAAAATAGAGGGTTAACATGGTTGGACATGGACATAGGAATCAACAACAACATAGATCACAACAAAAGCCTGGAGGTAATTGTACAGGACGGTTGGAGTGTTATACATGCGGTGAGTAGGAGCTTAGGAGAGATTTTCTACAAAACCAAGTTTGTAGGCCTAACGTATGCAGTGCATGGGAGGAAATATTTATTGGGTATCTTGGGAAGATAAATCCTCGTATTTATGCAGCTATGGATAGTAGGCAGGCAAAGCACCTAACATATATCATTGAGATGGATTGCAATCTTTGTGATCAATTTATTTTTATTTTTATATTTAGTGGATCAAGCTATAGCTATGATATCCATGACTTGGTGTATAAGTGTGGATTGAGTAAATAAATGCATGTAGAATCCTGGTTAATTCAGTTGGGTATAGGTATGAAGAAAATAGTTCACCATTAGGTAGTAGCATGTGCATTTGAGTTAAATGACATGCCTACAACAACACACTTGAAAATATTTCCATTGTGTTCTTACAATATGCTATTGGGTATGGATTAGTTATACCTCCACAGGACCAAGGTAGTTTTCTATGAAAAATATATAGAGCGGTTGGATGACAATGGTGAACCAAGAGTCTTACAGGGAAAGAAGAAATCCACATCAGTTAGGATGGTGACAGCCATGTAGGCTAAGCATATTCACACGAAAGGGTGTGTGCTATTTTTGCAGTTCATATCTCTAGTGATAAAGGTAAGGAAGTGGAGGATGTAGAAGTATTGAGCAGATGTCCAGTTTTGCAACAATTTCACGATGTGTTTCCAACCAATATTTCCTAGTTTCCACCTCACAGAGATGTGGAATTTTCTATTGAGATGGTGCCATGGCAGCTCCAACATCAAAATCACTTTACAGGATGATCACATGTGAGTTGGTAGATTTAAAGTTTCATCTTAAAGAGATGATTGAAAACGGGTACATTAAACCGAGTGTATATCCATGGAGTGCATAGGTGTTTTTCGTGAAGAATAAGGACAAATCTCTTAGACTATGCATTGACTACAGGAAGTTCAACACAGTTACCATCAAGAACAAGTACCCACTACCGAGGATCAATGATTTGTTTGATCTGATGTAGGAGGTAGCAGTGTTCTCTAAGATCGACTTGAGATCAAGACATCATCAGGTAAGAAATAAAGAAGAGGACATCTACAAGACCGCATTTTCACAAATTCCACAACTATTTTTTTACTTTGATGAACAATGTGTTGCATCATTATTTGGAAAAGTTTGTGATTGTGTTTATTGATGACATATTGGTATATTCTAACAAATAGGAAAATCATGCCGAGCATTTCGAAATAGTATTGAGGTTGTTCAGAGAGAATCATTTATATGCTAAGATCAACCAATGTAGTTTCTTCTAGACTGAGATACACTACATGGGACATGCTTTCTCCAAGGAAGGAATTGCAGCAGATCAAAAAAAGATAAAGGCCATCATGGAGTGGGTAGCTCCTAAGAATGTAGATGAGGTGAGGTCATTCATGGGATTGGTAAGTTACGATAGGAGGTTCACCGAGAACTTCTCAGATATTTATTATCCTATTACATCATTGAAGAGGAAAGGTAAGAAGTTTAAGTGGGCAGAGGAGTGTGAGGCTAGTTTTGAGCAACATAAGAAATTGTGGACACATGCTCCAGTTCTAAATATTGTAGATCCAAACAAGGATTTCGTAGTGTGTACATATTCTTGAAAGATATTAATTGGTGGGGTCTTCATGCAGGATGGATAGGTGGTATGCTATGAGTCATGGAAGCTAAATAAACATGAGAGAAGCTACCCAGCACATGATCTTGAGCTAGCAGTGATCATTCATGCATTGATGATGTGGAGGCACTATCTTCTTGGCAGAATGTTTGTATTGATAAGTGACCACATTGGGTTGAGGTACTTTTTTGATCAACCAAATTTGAATGCCGGGAAGGCTAGATGGTTGGGAAAAATTAGCGAGATTGAATTCAATATCAGTTATATAGAGGGAAATGAGAATAGGGTTGCACATTATTTTAGGAGGCGAGTATAGGTAAATCACTTAGCAGTGATGAGATCCTATGGGACAGACTTACATGATAGGATCTTGGAGGAAGGTCAGTCGGATCACAGGTATATGGAGGTTGTGGACATGTTGCCTCAGAGTATAGGTAGAGGTACAAGTTTTAGTACATATACAAGTACACATGTTTGTATAGGTACAGGTATAAGTGTTGCCATAGGTAGAGGTACATGTGGTATAGGTATCGGTACAAGTATAGGTACATGTTTGTAGGAATTATGTTACCATATCGCAACAGATAGATTCGTTAGATTTGGAGATAGGATATATCTACCAGAAAACAGTGGGATTAAGAAGGTGATCTTGAGAGAGTTTCATGCAAAACCATATTCGGGTCACCTAGGCTACCATACTACTTTGACTGCAGTAAAGAGATTCTATTATTGGTTGAATCTAAAGAAGGATGCGATAGATTTTGTAGCTAGGTGTTTCGATTGTCAAATGGTTAAGGAAGAGTATAAAAATACAGGTGGATTGTTACAACCAATTTTGATTCTAGAGTAGAAATGGGAGGTCATTTCCATGGACTTCATCACAGGTTTTCCTAATACAACTAGACAACAGGACTCCATCATTGTTGTGGTGGATAGGTTAACAAAGGTTGCACATTTAATTCTACTAAAAAATACTTATTCAGCTAGCAATGTATCATAGTTTTTCATCAGAGACATAGTCAGATTGCATGGTGTTCCGAAGGCGATTGTGTCCGACAGGGAGGCAAAGTTCACTTCCATGTTTTGGAGGGAGTCGTTTGCAAGTTTGGGCACTGATTTGGCCTTCAAAAAAACTTATCATCCACAAAAGGATGGACATGATGAGAGGGTAAAAAATACACTAGTTGATATTTTGAGGATGTATGTGATGCATCAACAGTGCAAGTGGGAACAATATCTTCCACCGGTAGAGTTTTCCTACAAAAATGAGTATTTGTTGTCATTGAAGATGAGTCCATCTGAGGTTATGTATGGGCAGAGTTGCAACACTCCTATCAGTTGGAGTGATATGGTTAACATGGTATTGATTGGACCAGAGATCTTGGAATAAATGGAGTAATAAATGTAGGTGATCAAGAAGAAATTGAAGGAAACATAGGATAGGTAGAAGAGTTTGCAGATATGAAAAGGTTGTTCAAGGAGTTTCAAGTTGGGGATTGGGTGTAATTTTTTATCAAACCCAAGAATATCTCCTTGTGGATTGGATCATGTGCCAATATGGAACCATGGTTTTCTATACCCTTGAGGATCATTGAGAGGATTGTACCAATGGCCTATAGACTTGCACTACCTTCCATAGTAAATTCCATGATGTTTTTCATATATATTTTCTTAAGAAGTATGTTAAAGAAGTTGATCATGTGTTTGACTGGTCTGTATTACAGGTGGAACCAGATGGATAATTCTAGTAGGCACATTAATGTGTATTGTAAAAAAAGGTGCTCATGGTCCGGAATCAAGAAATAGAGCAAGTTAAAGTGAAATGGAATAAATTTGGGCCTGATGAAGGTACATGGGAGATGGAGGATCGGATGCGGGACATGTATCCTTCCTTGTTTATCAGTTGAGGCAAAGAATTTTTGGTGTGATGCTAGTATTTGTTTAACATATGTGTTGATAATTTTTTTATATATGTTTTTTGTGGTGTTCGTGTGTATGTACATATGTATATGGATATATATACTGAAACGAGCTACGTTATAAATCTCCAATAAGAAGTATGGGTATCATGTCATTATAGTTACCTTGTTGCTATGATTTCATGTTGTTGTGTTTTCATGATGGGTTTCTTTTCAATAAAGTGATAATTGTAAATAGTTTGTCGAGCTACGATATAAACCTCCATGACTATAATTTATATTCCAGTGGTTTTTTGAGATATATGTGTGATTGAACACCGAGGATGGTGACCCCAAAAGGGGAGGGTTCTGTAACAAACCTCATGAAAGTTCGATGTAATAAAACTTAAAAATAGCAACCACAGTTGATGAGACACTTATTTGAAGCTGAATCTTTGGAAAAAGATCCCAGGAGGTGTTGATTTGGTTTATTATGGATAAGGAAATTGGAAAAGGCTATGGCTAAGGCATTAAATAGGAAAAACATATTTTTGGCAAATTTTTTTATGAAATGAACGGAAATTATGAGAAAAGGAGGATAAAAGGTCATAGGTTTCATGTGAAGAGGAAATTGGAGGAAAATAATGGAAAATGAAGAAAATATAGGTCTCTTCCATAAAAAGGCTTCTAAGGATCAGATGGTACCTTTTTTCAGTGCATTTTTTGGAGCTCTCTCATTATTCTCTCTCTCTCTCTCTCTCTCTCTCTCTCTCTCTCTCTCTCTCTCTCTCTCTCTCTCTTAGATACATAGATTTTTCTTGGAGCACTTGGGCTTTGGAGCAAGAAAGGAAAAGCAAGCAAGAAAGAGAAGGATCAAGAAGCTACAATGGGATTATTTGTAGGTATCAATTTGCATATGTGATTTCCTTGCTATATCTAACATGAATGGTATTCCATGTGATTTCTTGTGGTCTTAGCATGGGTTTTTCCAGTTGTGACAATGTTTTCAGACTAGCCTTTCCATTTCCATATAGCTTTGATGATATTGGTTTCTCATACTTCAGTTGAGCTACATGGTCGGATTGGATTCGAAGTTGAGTGGGATAGATCTGCAAAATAAAAAAACACATTTCCTAGTGGTCCTTGAACCGAACTATGGATCACGATAAAGCCAATGGCCTAGTAACCCCTAAGTAAGACTGTGGGTTGCGGTAAAACTAGATTGTGTGACTCGGGGGGCCTAGGAATCCTTGTCGATGAATGCCAGTATAGACAGTAAATCAAAGAGGTGGATTTATCTCCATCAGGCATAGTAGTCTAGGGATGGCTTGTACAATAAAGCCTGGAGATATGGTCTCGGTATTGGACCTAGTGACCCCTGGATCAGGCTGTGAGTTACGGTAAAGCCCGAGAGACTAGGAGGCACTCAAATTCCTCATTGTGTAGGAAGAGAACTCGAGTAGCATACATGGTCATTTCATTCCTTTTATGTTGGTTGTGAGTCCCATATTCATGCTTGGAATATGGAACGGGGGTGATTAGTTTAAGAGATATTTGACTCATCCAATCTATGGTCAGGTGGAACGTGGAAGTCCCATCCTCAGTTGGTTTTTATACTCATTAATGAGAAGATCATTCCTTTGGTATTTTATGTATAATTTCACTGTTTATTATATGGATTCTATTGTTGTTTTATCCATGGTATTTATGTTGTTATAATGTTAGTTATAAGAATGTATTTTATCAGTGATGATGAATGGCTCTATCCATATTTTTACTTGTAAATGAATACACAATGTATATATGGTAAAATAGATTGTGTTGTAGCTTATGATGTAAGGGAGAAATGATTCTTATCGATTCTCATATAAGTATTAGAACCCTATGTTTAAATCCATTCTTAATACCTATATATGAATTTTTATGACATGTTTGACGAGATTCCATTCATCACTAGAGGGGTATGGATGAGCTCTCGATGAGTTGATTTCTTCAATACCTTTTTTTTTAATTTTATTTATCACCTCGTACAGTTTCATGAAGTTCTGGGAAGTGACTTGGGCTCTGGGACTAAAAAGGTGGCACTAATCCCAGATTTACAGGCACAGAACTGACGTTTTGGGACCCTGGTTGTGACCCTAACTTGAAATTCCCATGACTATAGGTGTCTATATGTTCCCTTGCACTTACATTTCCACGCCTAAGGCTCAAAAGGGTAAATAATCAATTCCCCATCAGGATTGAGGGGTCTGAGAGGTTGGGTTACCTCTTAGAGGTGTTGTAGATGTTGTGTAAGGTCTCTTTTCCAGGATTATGATGGTTCCACTTCCTTAAGTTCATCAGGGGGTTGAATATTATATTTTTAGCCCCTCATCGCATGTTTACCCTGGTTTCTAAATTACTTGGGTAGATGTGGTAAGAGGGTGTTACAAAAACATTCCTTTGGCATGTGTCTCTATTCTTTGGACAATCATATTCCAAATGTATAATCTTGGCACATATGTAACAACAAACCTATATTCCTTTGCCTCATCCTTGTACTTTGGAAAAGGATATTTGGCCTCCCAATTCTCCCTCTTTCTTTTGTTGTGGACTTGAGCTACTAGCTCCATATCTTGCTGTAATAGATCTCCCTAAGTTTCTTTGATGTCCTCTTCCTCTAGCAGCACTCCTACCTCTGAAAAATTTCTTCCTTGCAAGTTTCTCATTAGCCTTCAGAGCTAACTCATATGACTCCTCTATTATTTTTGGTGACAACATGCTAATCTCATCTTTTATGTCCATTCAAATGCCATTTATATATATCAGTGTCTTCTTTGTATACTCATATATATCTTTCCCTGATGTTCACTTTGAATAATTCTTCTTTGTACTCTTTGACTGCTATAACTCTCTACCAAAGGTTCTGCATACTCCTGAAAAATGTAAGTTGGTAATCCCTTGAAAAACACTTACCTCTGTGTTTCGCCACCATCTTTTCCCAAAATTTAATATTTTGCTTGTTATTTCTCCTTCTTTCTACCTGTACACCATCCCACTAGAGAGCTACATGGCCCTTTAGCTTAGTTACAACCAAATTTACCTTCTTCTTCTCATCTATATCTTCATATTGAAATAATTTATCCATGTTTGTAATATATTCAATAAGCTCTTCTAGATTCATGCTTCCTATGTAAGAAGAAGGACCTGGTTTGGGTTTCATAATAAATCCCCAAATTGCTTTCAACGCTTTAGCTTCTGCATGTTCTTCTACTATTTCTTCTTCTTAATTTTCTTCCTCCTCTAGACTAATATCTCCCACTTCTGGTTCTCTCTACAAACCTATCTCCATTTCTGACATTCTTGCCTCCAATCGTTGCATCGCCTGCAGTACTTCTCTATTATCAACAGACCTTTTTATTTCTTATTGCACCTCATCCAATGCCTTGATCAGCTCTGGGTAGCATGATTCCTTATATTCCTAAAGAAGACACAGGGTCTACTCCAATACCACTTGATGCAAATATAACTGATATTTTCTCTAAATTGGCCCCTTCATTTGGTTCCCCAAATTGACACTTCCTTAAAATTAGGGGAATTTTGAGGTCTAAAATGGGTCTCCTAAGAAAATTATAAAATAATAGTAAAAATAATAAAATAATATTAGATTACAACATCAAAATTTACAGGGAAAAAAGAAATAACTACTTTTTGAACTCGTATTTTCAACTTATCTCCCTATTGGTTTACTCAAATTTCAAGCGGAAAAACTCATTGGACACAAAATTTGATTCACAATAGAAGGATAACTCATGTTGAATACTTTTTATGGAAATTTCTACATTAAAAATTAAAAATACATGAAAAACATGATTGCAATCAAGTTTTTTAATGTATTTCTCATTTTCCATGTAGCAGGGTCCATCAAAAGTATGAAACATGGGTACTCCTTGGATGAGGAGTTAAATTTTGTATCCAACGACTACTCCCCCTCAATATTTGAGTAAAAAATCGTGGGGATAAGATGAAAATACGAGTTCAAAAAATGGTTTTATCATTTTATTATTTTTTAATCTTTTTACTTTTTTACCCAAAAAACAGTGAATCATCCCCCATGGTTGAAATCATCATATTGAATACTATTAGTTCTTATAAATTTTATTTTGGTTGTACATTTTTCTTAGGAGGCTCATTTTATACGTCAAAATTTCTCTGATGACCTTCAGGATAATCATAGTCAACAAATATATTAAAGGTGGGAGGAGCCCGAAGGGTGCCCAAATCTGTACAAGTATGGAAATATATATATATATATATATATATATATATATACAACTCTATTTTCATATGCCCATGACTCTAGAGCCTGACACTCTTCTTTAAAATTGCAATTCGAAAGTGTTATGGGCATCTGACCTTCTAGGTATAACCTTTTGGGTATGTGACACCTGCCTATTATCGGGATTTACCACCTTCTACCATAATTTCCTACAAGAAATATCTTTCTATTATCCTCTGGGTTATCCCACTTATAATATAAACCTCTTCTTTTTGTTCCCACTAGTGATACCCGACACTCAATCATAATTGTTTCTCTGCTAGACAGTCCTGGGCAAAGGGAAAATTATTGTCTCTTTTCGCTTTCGTTAATAGATGATCCTTAGTTCTCGACGATTTAAAAAATGGAATTTATAAATGTTACAAGATTGCAGGCTTTCTAACACTTTTTGTTACGAGTTCTATCACTAGATGGTTCCAGGTATCATTAATTGTTGGACTTCACCAAATTTAAATGTGACAAAATATTGTCCGAGCTTCCATTATACTATATAGGTAGGTGGATTTGTACTTTGAATCTCATAAACTACCATGATTCTTCTTTCTCCCTCAACATTCTTCTCACCTTTTACAACTCTTTTGAGCACCTCTTCGTTAAGCCTTCTCTAATTGGCCTTTGTTTTTCTCCTCTTGCAACCAAACAAATTATATATATCTATGTATTGTGTTGCATGTTTTTTATTGTATGTATCACATGCTAATGGTCGCGAAAATAAATATTGGGCGTAATGCTTATTATATATATATATATATATATATATATATATATATATATACACATATATATATATATATATATATATATATATATATATATATATATATATATATATATATATATATATACACACATATATATATATATATATATGATATTGAAAAGGGATTATAGAGGGCCGGTTGGAAAATAAAATCTAGAAATCTCGTTCACACAACTCTCGAACGTATTTCTTATTAAAAAAAATAAAAATATAGATTAGAAATTGTTTGGTCCAGATCCACAAAATTAAAACCTAAATGAGAAATTTAGAGAAATTAAAAAAACTACAACAAATTGTCTCATTTAAAAAATTACATGGAAATTCCAAACAAAATCCTATCCTAAAAAACCACTCATTGAGGACACAACTCTAGTAAATAATTGACCTCTCTATAAATGAAAATTATGGATACTCGTGCATCACATTACATAAATACATAACTAGTACTATCTATGATGCGATTGAGGTCAATTTCTCGTCAAGCTTCTTTTGGTCAGCTTATCGATTGATTGTTCTAAAGTTTCAAATCCATAATAATGATACGAAGAGAATTAATCTCATCCTCCAAACATGAAACTCACTATTGTTGAGCCCCAAATAAATCTAGTGTGATGCAATCAATGACCCGTTGTTGATACAACATGACATACATATTGTATATCTCATAGTCCAATGTTTCATTTTCTTTCCAAAAATGTTCACATATAGTTGAGACACAAGAATCTGAATCTAAGCTTGAATCCATGAGTAAGACATGTTGTGGATGAAACCAAAATAGAGAAGAAGGACCAACCAAGAATGTATCAAAAATAGAAGTCCAATTTTATTTCCTATTCTCATATAGATTTGAGAGTATATGCCACTTCCCAAACTTGAAACCATAGACCCAAATGGAAAGGGACAACATAGGAGGAAAAGGTAGTATATTCCAATATGTAAGGTGCTTCCCTTTTCTCTATGGTAAAATGAGACCTATACATAGATCAAATTTCTCTAGGTTCATAGAAAACCTGTTAAGAAGAAAATGGACACAATTACCTATAAGCGAGAGAGAGCGAGGCCCCACACTTCCCAATTGTAGTGGTGATTTACTCTTATAAAAATTTCACAACAAAAGAAGACACGAGTAGTTTCTTAGACCTTATCACTAAGATTCCACTTGCCTCTACTAAACACCACCCTTGAAATCATGAATTCCTTTCACCTAATTCTCAAAGGGTTTCCAAACCATAACCAACCCTGCTCACAAAGAACAAAGAAAACAATGCCTCCTCTTCTCAATTTATTTCTTTCTCCATGAAATAGCTTGTCACACCTCCAATTTCACCCAAAAAAAAAAAATTTCTTCGCGAATGCAGCCTTTTGAGCCTAGGTTTATTATGACAATTCAATCCTTTCACTATGATAGTTTTCATCACATCATGTTGCAATAACACCCTCTACCACTATCTCTCACCTTATGTTGTTTTTATTCCAATTAGTTTAACTTAATGGTCACATATCCCATTTATGAAATTATTGAATCTACACGTAAACCATATGGACCATGAACATATATTATATAAAATGATTTGTATGAGTCGTTTCCCAAGGGCACTTTCGACCCTTCCACTAGCCATCGTTACGATGTTTACGCTATGTATATGGTTACCTTTGGGGTTATCGAAGTTTCATATAATTCGATGTGCATATTATTATGAATGGAATTTTTCCATGCGTTTGGCATTAACATTTATATACGCCAGGGTTGATATGACCACCCATCATGGTACATCAGATTTTAAATCGATTTAATATATGGTACTGGTCATTGGGATCATTCTGCACGTAGAGCGTATCATCACTCCAGATTTGGGTTTCTCTGTGCATTGTCGCGGTGAGATTTTTATCCACGTCAGGCATTGTGATAATTAAATGAGTGTTGTATGGTTTTGTATGCCCCTTCATTGCTTACATGGTGAATCCACGTCGCTGGCATGCTCAGCCTACGTGGTGTACAACACCCACGCTGACACTTGCACAGGACATATGGAATTCAATTCGGATCTACACCTATTAATTTTATACGACGGTATTAACTCTCCACAACTACCCATCGATCCGTGGCTTAACTTCTCCGATTCTGCCAAGTGGACGATGGCGATTGACTCCAGTTAGGGTTCACGTGGTTTATCGAAGACTTATATAAGCTTTGAGCGTAGATTTAAGTCATTTTTTCGTGTTCATCAGTTAGTGGTGCTCCTCTGCGTCTACACCATTCCACTTCTGCCGAGGGTGTCGATTCTCCGTTGCAGAGAAGAAGTATGGTGCCTCTAGTTCACCAATATGCTGTTAGGTAATTACCTCCACGCGCATTTTATTTCTATTGCAGGTTTGAATGATTCAGAGAGTATTTTGTAAAGGCCATACGCCTGCTCTGAATATATATATTCAATCATCAGTAATGTGAATGCATCTGGTTTTTTTTTTTGGTTTTCAAGGTATACGTTCAGCGCAAGGTGTGGTTGGTTTCTATCTTCAGGGTTATCGTCCACCCTTCTCTGGTTATAATATAAATTGAGACTGATTTGTTTTATACCTCTTATGTAGCCTGTGTCGCATCTCCTCCGGTGGACGTCTTCTATTCCATGGAGCCTTATGAGGTGGGTTCTTATTCGTGCCATCTCCGCATATACTTGTTGATTTCGTCGTGTTATACTCGAGGGTAATTTGTTTTAATCCCTCTCTATTCAATGTTCGATTTCAGGGCTCGACGCGTCTGAGATTTGCGTTTCACAGGTAATGGTTTTAATACCGAAATTATTTTATTCATTAGCTTATTTCTCCACGATGGCGCAAATGACTAATTCGCATTTTGGGTCGAATTTGTTTTCTACAGGTAATCCGGAGAGCTCTTGCGTACTTATGACGGTAGATAGTAACCCTTTCAATCGTATGGATGCTAGCATCGGTCTCTTGGCCGTCCAGGTCGGTATACTTATGGGGTTACTTCCCCTCTCCTGTTGCGTTGTCTTGTGGGCGTCGAAACATGGTTCTCTTGTGATGTTGCACAGTGTTCCTTGAGGAACGAGACTCTCTCCGAGTCGAGGTTTTATTTATTTCTTGTTATCGTGGTCACTCTAAGATGGCGCTCGTTCAAATTTGTTCGGTTGAGATAGGGGTTGTGAGTTTTATACCCCAGCCTGATAGGCACAGCATGTATTTCGATAATTTTGGACAGATATGTACTTCCTATTGTCTTAGGTCGATTTTAATATACTCTGCCACAGTATAAATGTACATGGGCTGTATGAATACTGCACATGATTTCATACCATGGCAGTTTGCTTTGTTTAGTTTGCTCGTCTGAACCATATTTATTTTCCGGGAATGCTAATGAAATTCCAGATTTCTTAATTGCATGCATCAGAATTTACAGGTAGTTATATGTGATGTTTATCTATTCTTCTGATGTACTTCGTTCACTCTTTTCTACGGTTAGAAATCTCCACTCTGGTACGTGTATCATAATTTCAGTTGCCTCTGTTCCTGGTTACATTGAAATTGTTTTATACCTATCTGTCTAGACATATGAAAAGCTTGCTGGAAATCTATGAGACCATTCTCATTTATATACAGATGGTTAATATGTATGAAAGTCTAGAATTTATGTTTTCCTACTTTCCAAATTTATACAGGCATATTTCTATTCTCCAGTTTCTTCTCAATTTCTTGTATCTAGTTACAGCTCTTATCTACCTATGTGTCTGATGGTAGCTGGTTCTGAAGAGATGGTAATGGGATTTGAGCTCATTTCCTTTTTCCTCATAGTGAAGGGAAATAGTGGTTACATAATTGCTACTCTGTATACTTTTGAAATTAATTTACTCTTTACTCCTATGCTTCTTAACTTCTTACTCATAAATTCTGCACTCTATGTATTCATTCTCAGTACTATGATGTTAGAATAGTTCCAAGAGGTCATTGTCTCTGATAATCTTTTTTTTTTATATATATAAATATTTAATCCTTTCCTCTACTAAATTAAGTGTGGCTTATATACAACCTTGTTGTTTTAGACCATTTAATTTCCTGGAATTATAACAGAATTTTTTGCTGAACCTGAGATCAGTCTATTGAGTCTCTCCCTCTGTTCTTTCATAAACAATATAAGTTTTAACTCATATCCTACTATTGTTCTGGTATACTATAGTGAATTCCATTTCTCTCTATGGTAGCTGTAATAAAAATTATGCTAGGAAACAGAAGCAGATTAAAAACAATTTCACAATGTTTCCTGAAAGAACAAGGTTTCCTCAGATTTAAACCAACCCTGGGTTTAAACATTCTGTGGAATTCTACTTTATAGGATTTTCCTCTACAACTATACAGAGTGATCAGGTTATTGCCTGGTGATTACATTCTGTTAAATGTAGACTAATGAAATGTAATATCTTAGAGACAATTTTTGTTTTTATATGTAGCCAATTCATACCATAATAAACAAGAAGAAAACTTTTCTCAGAGACATACCACTCATGCAGTAGACCAACCTCCCAACCTTAGAGTTCTTCTGTCTCCCAGAACTCACCCCCGAGCTAAGATCACCTCCTGCAGTAGATTAACCCCTAATCTGTACAAGAGCAGCTTATTTAAGCTATTGTTCCCCAAAGCATGTTTCTAATTCTGTGTCCAGAATCTCAAGATGCTTATCTTCCTCTTTTCCTAGGCCTCCCATTTTAGGGATTATTTAAAGTTGTTTTATGCTTTTCCCAGCTTTTCCAACTTTTTACCTCTTCCCAACTACTTTCCTCATCATTGAGGAATTCAGATTTTTCCTCAAAAATATAAATTTAGAATTAATTTTTTTCAAGGATTTTTGAAATATTGTGGGGAAATATTTGCCTCATCCATCCTCATGGATTTAGCAAGTGATCTCATTATCTCATTTTTGGTCAATCTGCACCACAATAATTTATTCATTGCCTCAATTAAATGTTTAATTACATTCACAAAATAATTATCCTTTGGGTCCACCTGATGCAAAGTTCAAGTATCTAACTTTAAATGCACAAGGAATTGGTCCCCGAGTTCCCCCCTCATATAAACATCTTTGTAAGCATATTCAACCATTAGAGTTTATTTTGCAAATAAAATGATATTTTTCCATCATTTCAACTTCTCGTTCCACTGTGTAGTTTCTTCAGCAGAAAAAAGCTCCAGAATGTGACCTTTACTTTCTGCTACCATTCTCGTTTCTCATCTAATTTCTTTCCTGCCTCCACATAGCGGTTCGCAAACTCCTTCTCGGTTCCACCTGTACAACATTCCAATCAACTATGTGAGAAGCATCATGCACATATCTTTTTAGCAATGAAACATGAAATACATCATGGACTCTAACATGGGGTGGTAAGGCCAGCTTGTAAGCCACTGACCCCACCCTTTCTAATATTTCAAAGGGACCACAATATCGAGGGGACAATTTGTCACAACTTCCAGAATAAAGGGTGCTCTTTTTGGGTTTAATACGCAGATATACATGCTCCCCAACTTTAAATTCTCTATGCACTCTTTTCTTATCTGCATAACTCTTTTGGCGATCCTTTGCTGTCTTGATGTTCTTTTGTATCTGCTTGACAATTCCTTCCATTTCTTGTAAAGCATCGGGTCCCAACATCAGTTTGTGGTTTGTTCTCTCTCGTCGACTTAAATTTCGTAAAGGAGTGACAATTCCTTCCATACAGTGCCTCAAACGGACTCATTTTAATGGAAGATTGATAGTTGTTATTGTAGACAAATTCAGCTAAATGTAAGAAATATTCCCACTTTGAGGGTCTATCCATTACATACATTCTTAGCATGTCCTCCAAAATTTGATTTTTTCTTTCCATTTGACCATCAGTCTGAGGGTGGTAGGCGGTGCTAAAATTCAATTTAGTGCCCATTCCTCCAAATAACCCCTTCGAAAAGGCTGTTGTAAACTTAGCATCCTTATCAGACACAATTACCTTAGGAACTCCATGGAGCCTTACTATCTCCTTCAAGAATACATTCGCCACTTGAGCTGTTCCAAAGGTAGATTTCATTGGTATAAAGTGAGCAGCTTTGGTTAAAGTGTCTACCACTACCATTACAGAATCATGCTGGTATTTGGTTTTGGGTAATCCTGTAATGAAGTCCATGGAAATGGTGTCCCACTTCCATTCTGCAATGGGCAAATGGTTCAGAAGACCGGCAGGATGCTGATGTTCCACCTTAACTAATTGACATTCCATGCATCTACTTAAATATTCTGCTACCTCTCTCTTCATCCCTGGCTAGAACAACTTCTTTTTCAGGGATGTTAACATTTTCTGATACCCTGGGTGTCCTGCATAAGGTTGTTTGTGATACTCATCCAGAATTTCTCTTTTTAACGACTCCACATTGGGAATATACAATCTGTTCTTATAACAAATCAGCCTTTTTTGGTTTTGGGAAAAATCAGTTTTCTCCTTTTTCTGTAGCTTGACCAGGAGTGTTTCATAATTTGGGTCCTGATTTGCTGCCTTCTGCACCAATTCTTCTATATCTATCTGAGCACTACTTCCAATATTATTGATATGCTGACAAGCATTTCTGCTCAATGCATAAGCAACTTTATTCTTCTTTCCTTTAATATGTTTTATATCCAGGTCAAACTCACTTAAAAAGGATAGCCATCTGGCTTGTCTGGCATTCAATTCAGTTTGAGAAAAGAAATATTTGAGACTAATATGATCAGTCATCAGTGTAAAATTTTTTCCAAGAAGATAGTGCCGCCACATTTTCAAATCATGAATAACAGCTGCTAATTCTAAATCATAGGCACTATAATTTTTTTCATGTATCTTCAGTTTCCTGGATTCATAGGCAATCACTGAATTTTCCTGCGAAAGAACTCCTCCCAATCCTTCTCTACATCCACCAAAATTCCTTAACTATCGTGATCTCAATCTCAACATAGATGGTAAGTTTGGCTTTAATTGGTCGAAATTGTTTGCATTTTTCTACCCATCTAACTTACACCTTTCTCGTAAGGAAGTGATGGATGTGCTATGGGTAGTAATCTCTCCACAAATCTACGATATTAGCGAATGGCTAACCTCATGAATGATCTAACTGCTGAAACATCAGCGGGCACTGGCCATTCTTTTATAGCCTTTATCTTCTCCGGGTCAATAGCAAGGCCTTGTTCAGAAATAACATTACCCAAGTATTGGATCTTGTCCTTATAGAACTCACATTTGTTGAATTTAACATATAGCTGATTTTCCTTTAGAGTTTGCAACACTATCCTCAGGTGTTCTTTGTGTTCCTCTTCACTGTTTGAGTAAACTAAAATATCATCTATGAAAACAAGGACAAATTTATCCAAATACCTTTTTAACACACTGTTCATTAGAGACATAAATGTGGCAGGGGCGTTTGTCAACCCAAAAGGTAGCACTACAAATTTGCAGTGGCCATACCTGGTTCTAAAGGCTGTTTTGCTGATGTCTTCCTCTTTAATTCTAAGCTGGTGGTAACCAGTTCTTAAGTCAATTTTTGAGAATACTGAAGCTCCTCTCACATGATAAAAAAGATCATCAATTCTAGGCAAAGGATATCTATTTTTAATGGTCAACTTATTCAGTTGCCTATACTCAATGCACATCCTGAAAGTTCCATCTTTCTTCTTCACGAACAGCACTGGTGCTCCCCAAGGAGACACACTCTATCTCCCATATAATTTTATCTATGTGCTATTGCAATTGCATTTTCGGGCTTCTATAAGTCTGTGAGGACTCTATTCAGACAAGGTGCCTGAAACAAAGTGTTGCTCCTAGCACCAGATCGATTGAGAAATCAATCTCTCTTTTGGGGGAAAGACGAGGGATTTCCTTTGGAAAAACTTCCTTGAATTCTCTTATTACTGGTACATCATCCAGTAATTCTTCTTTAGTTTTCCGTTCTGTTTCTCCACATGCACTGCATAAACTTGGTGTCCTTTTCCAGCCGTTCTTTTTAATTGCAATGCTGAAATTTGTCTTACAGAAATAGGTTTTTGTTTCCCCTTGAGAATAAAAGGTTTCCCTTCCTCATCTACACAATGCAAAGTCTTATCCCAGCAGTTCATCAAGGCCTTCTTCTTTTCTATCCAGTCCATATCTATCAGTAGATCATATGACCCTAAAGGTAGAATGTTCAAATTCACTTCTGTTCGAAACTCATTTAATTGGATTTCCTCGTCTCCGGGCGCCATGTGTTACCTTTCTTTGTTCCAAAGGCCACTGCAACTACCATGACCTCCATGAAATTTTTCGCTTTTTGCCATATTTTTCTACAATATTTGGACTAATGTAACTCAAAGAAGCAAATCTCAACATCAATTAATGAATGTAGGTCAAATTCACCCATTTCCACCATGGTTGTTTGATGTTCTGCTTGCCGATTTTCTAGGGCTGCACTGATAGTTGGTATGTTTCTGGCTATATCATTCACTGTTGTCGCTTCCCGCTCCTGCATGAGCATGTGAACATTTCTATGGGGGCAGTCTCTCAAAAGATGGGGTTCTCCACAGCCCCAACACTTCAAGGGCTCCTTCATTCTGACTGTTCCCTCCTTTTTACTGTCTCCATCAATTGGTTTCAATGCCACTTGAGACTGTGCAGTTTGACTTTCTTTGGGTTTACTAAACCTTTTCCGCTGATGATCTCTGCAAAAATTCTTGAGATAGGCAGGTTTTGGTTTTCTTCCCTTGAATTCATTCTTACTTACCCAACTTTTCCCCTGATCAGTTTTTCCTTTGAACTGTTGATAACACAATCTAGCTTTTCTAACCGCTTCGTCCATTGTTTTTGGGTTGTCAAATTCAATTTTCTCTTTGTGTACCATAGGCAAACAATTCAGAAACCTCTGTACCTTTTCCTTTTCTTCCCTTATGTATGGTACATATCTTAATAGACTGGTGAATTTAGTGACAAACTCATCGATAGTGAGCTGTCCCAATCTAAGCTCATGAAATTCTTTTTCTTTGTCATCATAGTACCGTTCATTCAAGTAGCGATTCTTGAATTTAGCCTGGAAATCTTCCCAAGTAACTGTCTTTTCATCTATGGCATGCACCATCTTTGTCTCCTCCCACCACAAGGTAGCCTTACCTTGTAGCTGGTAGACAGCTAATCTGGCCTTCAGATTGCTTTCATATTCATAAACCTAGAAATACTTAATCATATTCAGCAACCAGGCTTCAGCATCCTCCTCCTTTTCCCCATCATAGGAAGGAGGTTTGATTTTTCGGAATTCCCCTTGTAATTCCTTTTTATGCTTATTCTGATGTCAAATAGCATCTTCCTCATCAGATTCATCAGTCTTCCTCTTCCCGGAACCTTCGCCTTCTTGGCTGTTCCGTGAGGTTAATTCCCTGATGAGCTTTTCCTGCTCCTCACTGGCTAATGACAATCTGTCATTCTGGCTTTTTATCTTAGCCAATTCTTGTTGCAAGTTTTGCAACATAGCCATCATGGCCGCATTGGGATCTGGCTCACCACGCAGATCTACATAAATTCCACCACCTTCTTCCATTCTATCACCTCACTGTACACTACATAGCACAGGTCAGTGAACAGAAAAAAACAAAACAACAAAAACAAAACTTTTGCTACAGCAATAAAATTACACAGTGAGTACACAGCAATCGTGAGCACAAAGTCACCAGCCTAGTTTTATAACTTGGGCTCTGATACCATTTGTCACACCTCCAATTTCACCCAGAAAAAAAAAAATTTCTTCACGAATGCAGGCTTTTGAGCCTAGGTTTATTATGACAATTCAATCTTTTCACTATGATAGTTTTCATCACATCATGTTGCATTAACACCATCTACCACTATCTCTCACCTTATGTTGTTTTTATTCCAATTAGTTTAACTTAATGGTCACATATTTCATTTATGAAATTATTGAATCTACACGTAAACCATATGGACCATGAACATATATTATATAAAAGGATTTGTATGAGTCGTTGCCCAAGGGCACTTTTGACCCTTCCCCTAGCCATCGTTACGATGGTTACGCTATGTATATGGTTATAGCCTTTGGGGTTATCGATGTTTCATATAATTCGATGTGCATATTATTATGAATGGACTTTTTCCATGCGTTTGGCATTAACATGTATATACGCCAGGGTTGATATGACCACCCATCATGGTACATAAGACTTTAAATCGATTTAATATATGGTACTGGTCATTGGGATCATTCTGCACGTAGAGCGTATCATCACTCCAGATTTGGGTTTCTCTGTGCATTGTCGCGGTGAGATTTTTATCCACGTCAGGCGTTGTGATAATTAAATGAGTGTTGTATGGTTTTTATACCCTTTCGTTTGCTTACCTGGTGAATCCATGTCGCTGGCATACTCAGCCTACGTGGTGTACAACACCCACGCCGATACTTGTACAGGACATATGGAATTAAATTTGGATCTACACCCATTAAATTTTATACGACGGTATTAACTCTCCACTGCTACCCATCGATCCGTGGTTTAGCTCCTCCGATTCTTCCAAGTGGACGATGGCGATCGAGTCCAGTTAGGGTTCAGGTGGTTTATCGAAGACTTATATAAGCTCTGAGCATAGAGTTAAGTCGGTTTTTCGCGTTCATCAGTTTGTGGTGCTCCTCTGCGTCTGCACCATTCCACTTCTGCCGAGGGTTTCGATTCTCCGTTGCAGAGAAGAAGTATGGCGCCTCTAGTTCACCGATACGAAGTCAGGTAATTACCTCCACGCGCATTTCTTCCTATTGCAGGTTGAATGATTCAGAAAGTAGTTTGTAAAGGCCATACGCCTGCTCTGAATATATATTCAATCATCAGTAAGATGAATGCATCTAGTTTTTTTTTCGATTTTCAAGGTATATGTTCAGCGCAAGGTGTGGTTGGTTTCTATCTTCAGGGTTATCTTCGACTCTTCTCTGGTTATATTATAAATTTAGACTGATTTGTTTTATACCTCTTGTGTAGCCTGCGTCGCATCTCCTTCGGTGGACGTCTTCTGTTCCATGGAGCCTTATGAGGTGGGTTCTTATTCGTGCCATCTCCGCATGAAATTGTTGATTTCGTCGTGTTATATTCGAGGGTAATTTGTATTAATCCCTCTCTGTTCAATGTTCGATTTCAGGGCTCGACGCGTCTGAGATTTGCGTTTCACAGGTAATGGTTTTAATACCGAAATTATTTTATTCATTCGCTTATTTCTCCACGATGGCGCAAATGACTAATTCGCATTTTGGGTCGAATTTGTTTTCTACAGGTAATCTGGAGAGCTCTTGCGTACTTATGACGGTAGATAGTAACCCTTTCAATCGTATGGATGCTAGCATCGGTCTCTTGGCCATCCAGGTCGGTATACTTATGGGGTTACTTCCCCTCTCCTGTTGCGTTGTCTTGTGGGCGTCGAAACATGGTTCTCTTGTGATGTTGCACAATGTTCCTTGAGGAACGAGACTCTCTCCGAGTCGGGGTTTTGTTTATTTCTTGTTATCATGGTCACTCTGAGATGGCGCTCGTTTGAATTTGTTCGATTGAGATAGGGGTTGTGAGTTTTATACCCCAGCCTGATAGGCACAGCATGTATTTCGATAATTTTGGACAGATATGTACTTCCTATTATCTTAGGTTCCTATTATCTTAGGTCGATTTTAATATACTGCCTTACACCGAGTATAAATGTACATGGACTGTATGAATAGTGCACATGATTTCATACCATGGCATTTTTCTCTGTTTAGTTTGCTCGTCTGAACCATATTTATTTTCCGGGAATGCTAATGAAATTCCAGATTTCTTAATTGCATGCATCAGAATTTACAAGTAGTTATATGTGATGTTTATATATTCTTCTGATGTACTTCGTTCACTCTTTTCTGCGGTTAGAAATCTCCACTCTGGTACTTGTATCATAATTTCAGTTGCCTCTGTTCCTGGTTACATTGAACTTGTTTTATACCTATCTGTCTAGACATATGAAAAGCTTGCTGGAAATCTATGAGACCATTCTCATTTATATACAGATGGTTAATATGTATGAAAGTCTAGAATTTATGTTTTCCTATTTTCCAAAGTTATACAGGCATATTTCTATTCTCCAGTTTCTTCTCACTTTCTTGTATCTAGTTACAACTCTTATCTACCTATGTGTCTGATGGTAGCTGGTTCTGAAGAGCTGGTAATGGGATTTGAACTCATTTCCTTTTTCCTCATAGTCAAGGGAAATAGTGGTTACATAAATGCTATTGTGTATACTGTCGAAATTAATTTACTCTTTACTCCTATGCTTCTCAACTGCTTACTCATAAATTCTGCACTCTATGTATTCATTCTCAGTACTAGGATATTAGAATAGTTCCAGGAGGCCATTGTCTCTGATAAATTTTGTTTTATAATTATCTACTCTTGTCCTTCCCTAGAGTAAGGGGGCTTATGTACTACCTTGTTGTCTTAGACCATTTAATTCCCTGAAATTCTAATGGAGTATTTGGCTGAGCCTGAGGTCAGTCTATTGAGTCTCTCCCTCTGTTCTTTCATAAACAGTATAAGTTTTAACTCATATCCTGCTATTGTTCTGGTATACTATAGTGACTTCCATTTCTCTCTATGGTATCTATGGTAAAATTTATGCTAGGAAACAGAAGCAGATTAAAAACAATTTCATAATGTTTCCTGAAAGAACAAGGTTTCCTCAGATTTAAACCAACCCTGGTTTAAACATTCTGTGGAATTCTACTTTACAGGACTTTCCTCTATAACTATACAGAATGATCAGGTTACTGCCTGGTGATTACATTCTGTTAAATGTAGACTAATAAAATATAATATCTTAGAGACAAATTTTGTTTTTATATGTAGCCAATTCATACCATAATAAACAAGAAGACAATTGTTCTCAGAGACATACCACTCGTGCAGTAGACCAACCTCCCAACCTTAGAGTTCTTCTGTCTCCCAGAACTCACCCCCGAGCTAAGATCACCTCCTGCAGCAGATTAACCCCTAATCTATACAAGAGCAACTTATTTAAGCTATTGTTCCCCAAAGCATGTTTCTAATTCTGCGTCCAGAATCTCAGGATGCTTTTCTTCCTGTTTGCCTAGGCTTCCCATTTAGGGATTCTTTAAAGTTTGTTTTATGCTTTTCCTCAGCTTTTCCAGCTTTTTCACCTCTTCCCAACTACTTTCCTCATCATTGGGGAAATTCAGATTTTTCCTCAAAAATCTAAATTTAAAACTTACTGTCTTTCAAGGATTTTTGAAAGGTTGTGGGGAAATATTTGACTCATCCATCCTCACAGATTTAGCAAGTGATCTCATTATCTCATTTTTGGTCAATCTGCACCACAATAATTTATTCATTTCCTCAATTAAATGTTTAATTTACATTTACAAAATAATTATCCTTTGGGGTCCACTCCCCTTAGGATGTAAAGTTCAAGTATCTAACTTTAAAATGAAATCACATGAATTGGGGGTGTTACAGATTTCCCCTCTGAAAATAAACACCGTCCTCGGTGTTGTTATTCAACTACTAGAGTTTATTTTTCAAATAAAAATGGATATTTTTCCATCATGGCAGTCTCTTGTTCCCAGGTAGCTTCTTCAGCAGTAAAGTGCTTCCACTGCACCTTTACTCTTGCTACCGTTCTGCTTCTCAATTCAATTTCTTCCCCCTCCAATATTTGAAGCGGTTGTGGCAGAAACTCCCGTTCTGGTTCCACCTGTACAAAATTCCAATCAACTATGTGAGAAGCATCATGCACATATCTTTTTAACAATGAAACATGAAATACATCATGAACTCTAACATGGGGTGGTAAGGCCAGCTTGTAAGCCACTGGTCCCACCCTTTCTAATATTTCAAAGGGACCACAGTATCTAGGGCCAATTTTGCACAACTCCCAGCATAAAGGGTGCTCTTTTTGGGTTTAATATGAAAATATACATGCTCCCCAACTTTAAATTCTCTATGCACTCTTTTCTTATCTGCATAACTCTTTTGGCGATCTTGTGTTGTCTTGATGTTCTTTTGTATCTGTTTGACAATTCCTTCCATTTCTTGTAAAGCATCGGGTCCCAACATCAGTTTGTCTTCTGGCTGACTCCAGCTCAAAGGAGTACGACACTTCCTTCCATACAGTGCCTCAAACAGACTCATTTTGATGGAGGATTGATAGCTGTTATTATAGGCAAATTCAGCTAAATGTAAGAAATCTTCCCACTTTGAGGGTCTATCCATCACATACATTCTCAACATGTCCTCCAAAATTTGATTAGTTCTTTCCATTTGACCATCAGTCTGAGGGTGGTAGGCAGTGCTAAAATTCAATTTAGTGCCCATTCCTCCAAATAACCCCTTCCAAAAGGCTACTGTAAACTTAGCATCCCTATTAGACACAATCACCTTAGGAACCGCATGAAGCCTTACTATCTCTTTCAGGAACACATTCGCTACCTGAGTTGTTCCAAAGGTGGATTTCACTGGTATAAAGCGAGCAGCTTTGGTTAAAGTGTCTACTACTACCATTACCGAATCATGCTAGTATTTGGTTTTGGGTAATCCTGTAATGAAGTCCATGGAAACGGTGTCCCACTTCCATTCTGCAATGGGCAAAGGGTTAAGAAGGCCGGCAGGATGCTGATGTTCAACCTTAACTAATTGACATTCCATGCATCTACTTAAATATTCCACTACATCTCTCTTCATTCCTGGCCAGAACAACTTCTTTTTCAGGGCTGTTAACATTTTCTGATACCTTGGATGGCCTGCATAAGGTTGTTTGTGGTACTCATCCAGAATTTCTCTTTTTAGAGACTCCACATTGGGGATATACAATCTGTTCTTATAACAAATCAGCCCTTTTTGGTTTTGGGAAAAATCATTTTTCTCCTTTTTCTGTAATTTCACCAAAAGGGTTTCATAATTTGGGTCTTGGGTTGCTGCTTTATGCACCAATTCTTCTACATCAATCTGAGCACTACTTCCAATATTATTGATATGCTGACAAGAATTTATGCTCAACGCATTAGCAACTTTATTTTCCCTCCCTCTAATATGTTTTATGTCCATGTCAAACTCACTTAAAAAGGACAGCCATCTGGCTTGTCTAGCATTCAATTCAGTTTGAGAAAAGAAATATTTGAGACTAATATGATCAGTCACCAATGTAAATTTTTTCCCCAGAAGATAGTGTCGCCACATTTTCAAAGCATGAATAACAGTTGCTAACTCTAAATCATAGGCACTATAATTCTGTTCATGTATCTTCAGTTTCCTGGATTCATAGGCAATCACTGAATTTTCTTGCAAAATAAATCCTCCCAATCCTTCTCTACATGCATCCGTACATACCACAAATTCCTTATCAAGATCTGCAATCTTCAGTATAGGGGCTGTAGTAAGTTTCAGTTTTAATTCGTCGAAACTATTTTGGCATTGTTCAGTCCATTCAAACTTGACACCTTTGCTCTGTAAGGAAGTGATGGGATGTGCTATGGCAGAAAATCTCTCCACAAATCTGCGATAATAGCTGGCAATCCCCATGAATGATCTAACTTCTGAAACATCAGCGGGCACTGGCCATTCTTTTATAGCCTTTATCTTCTCCGGGTCAACAGCAAGGCCTTGTTCATAAATAATATGACCCAAGTATTGGATCTTGTCCTTATAGAACTCACATTTGCTAAATTTAGCGTATAGCTGATTTTCCTTTAGATTTTGCAATACTATCCTCAGGTGTTCTTTGTGTTCCTCCTCACTGTTTGAGTAAACTAAAATATCATCTATGAACACAAGGACAAATTTATCTAAATACTTGTTTAACACACTATTCATTAGGCACATGAATGTGGCAGGGGCGTTTGTCAAACCAAAAGGTAGGACTACAAATCCGTAGTGGCCATACCTGGTTCGAAGGGGTGTTTTGCTGATGTCTTCTTCTTTAATTCTAAGCTGGTGGTAACCAGTTCTTAAGTCAATTTTTGAGAATACTGACGCTCCTCTCACCTGATCAAAAAGATCATCAATTCTAGGCAAAGAATATCTATTTTTGATGGTCAGCTTATTCAGTTGCCTATAATCAATGCACATCCTGAAAGTTCCATCTTTCTTTTTCACGAACAGCACTAGTGCTCCCCAAGGAGACACACTCGGTCTGATATATCCTTTATCTAGTAGTTCTTGCAATTGCATTTTCAATTCCATAAGTTCAGGAGGACTCATTCGATAAGGTGCTCGTGAAACAGGTGTTGCTCCTAGCACCAGATCGATTGAGAAGTCAATCTCTCTTTTGGGGGGAAGATGAGGGATTTCTTTTGGAAAAACTTCCTTGAATTCTCTTATTACTGGTACAGTATCCAATAATTCTTCTTCAGTTTTCTGTTCTGTTTCTTCCACATGTACTGCATAAACTTGATATCCTTTTCTAGTTGTTCTTTTTAATTGCAATGCTGAAATTTGTCTGACAGAAATAGGTTTTGGTTTCCCTTTGAGGATAAAATTTTTTCCTTTCTCATCTACACAATGCAAGGTCTTATCCCAGCAATTCATCAAAGCTTTCTTCTTTTCCAGCCAGTCCATTCCTATCAATATATCATATGACCCTAAGGGTAGAATGTTCAAATTCACTTCTGTTCGAAACTCATTTAATTGGATTTTTGTTCTGGGCAGTTTATGTGTTACCTTTCTTTTTGTTCCAGTGGCCAGCTGTACCAACCATGACTGTTGAAATTTTTCAGTTTTTAAGTTACATTTTTCTACAATATTTGGACTAATGTAACTCAAAGAAGCACCTGGATCAATCAGAACAGAAACAGGTAGGTCAGAAATCTTACCCTCCATTTCCACCATGGTTGCTTGATGCTCTGCTTGCCGATTTTCCAGGGTTGCACTGATAGTTGGTATGTTTATGGCTATATCATTTACTGTTGTCGCTTCCCGATCCCTCATGAGCATATGAACATTTCTATGGGGGCAGTCCCTCAAAAGATGGGGTTCTCCACAGCCCCAACATTTCAAGGGCTCCTTCATTCTGACTGTTCCCTCCATTTTACTGTCTCCCTCTATTGGTTTCGATGCCACTTGAGACTGTGCAGTTTGAATTTCTTTGGGTTTTCCAAATCTTTTCCGCTGATGATCTCTGCCAAAATTCTTCAAATAGGCTGGTTTCGGTTTTCTCCCTTTGAATTCATTCTTACTTACCCAACTTTTTCCTTGATCAGTTTTTCCTTTGAATTGTTGGTAACACAATCTAGCCTTTCTAACAGCTTCGTCCATTTTTTTTGGGTTGTCAAACTCAATTTTCTCTTTGTATACCATAGGCAAACAATTCAGAAACCTCTGTACCTTTGCCTTTTCTTCCCTTATGTAAGGTACATATCTTAATAGATTGGTAAATTTAGTAAAAAACTCATCGATAGTGAGCTATCCCAATCTAAGCTCATGAAATTATTTTGCTTTGTCATCATAGTACCGCTCATTCACGTAGCGATTCTTGAATTTAGCCTGGAAATCTTCCCAAGTAACTGTCTTTTCATCTATGGCATGCACCATCTTTGTCTCCTCCCACCACAAGGTAGCCTTACCTTGCAGCTGGTAGACAGCTAATCTGGCCTTCAGATTGCTTTCATATTCATAAACCTGGAAATACTTAATCATATTCAGCAGCCAGGCTTGAGCATCCTCCTCCTTTTCCCCATCATAGGAGGGAGGTTTGATTTTTCGGAATTCCCCTTGTAATTCCTTTTTCTGCTTATTCTGATTTCGAATAGCATCTTCCTCATCAGATTCATCAGTTTTCCTCTTTCCGGAACCTTTGCCTTCTTGGCTGTTCCGTGAGGTTAATTCCCTGATGAGCTTTTCCTACTCCTCACTGGATAATGACAATCTGTCATTCTGGATTTTTATCTCAGCCAATTCTTGTTGCAAATTTCACAACATAGCCATCATGGCCGCATTGGGATCTGGATCACCATGCAGATCTACATAAATTCCGCCACCTTCTTCCATTCTCTCACCTCACTGTACACTACATAGCACAGGTCAGTGAGCAGAAAAGAAAACAACAAACAAAACTTTTGCTACAGTAATAAAATTACACAGTGAGTACACAACAATCGTGAGCACAAAGTAACCAGCCCAGTTTTTTTATAACCTGGGCTCTGATACCATTTGTCACACCTCCAAATTTCACACCCAACAAAAAATTTTCTTCATGAACTCAGACTTGTAAGTAAAGATTTATTATGACATTTCACCTATTTATCATGATACTTTACATCATCATATGCTGTCGCAATTAACACCTCTACTCCTACTTCTTACCTTATGTCATTTTCATTTCAAGGGTGAACCTATTCTTCATATCTTTGGCCTTTACACCTGTCTCACATACCTTTGCGAATTCATCTTTGACTTACGGTCACATAACTCATTTATTTAATTATTGAGTATAACGTAACCCTATGGCACATTAATACATATAAAAAAACATGGTTTGAATGAACCTTTCCAATATTCATATTTACGATTTCCTCTGCCATGTATCTTGGTATATAATTGAGGGAATGGTTTGTTCTTTTGGTTATATGATTCGACATATTATTGTGAATGGATTGGTTCCATGCGTTTGATATTAAACCCCATATCCGCCTATTGACATGACCACATATCACGGCACATAGGATTTCCAGATCGACTTCCGATATTGTACTTTGAATTTAAATCGATATACACGTAGAGCGTATGGTAAAAATGGATTGTAATTGCTATGTGCATCGCCGCAAGGAACTTGTATCCACGTCAGGCGTTATAGGAAATAATTGAAGGTTGTATGGTTTGTGGAGTTCGTCATACCCCTTCGCTCGCTTGCCTGGTGAATCCACGTCGAGGCGGTAGCTCGACTTATGGAGTGTACAACAACCATGCCAATATATGTACAAGACGTCTCGTCTTAAATTCAGGCTTACACTCCATTAATACGATACGGTGGTATTAACTCACCACTCCTACCCTCGATCCGTGGCTTGGCTTCCACGATCCTGCCAAGTGGATGATGGTGATCGATTCTGGTTAGGGTTAAGGCGGTTATAGAAGAATTATATAAGTCTTTCGGGTAGAGCTAAGTCGGGTTTCTGCATTCTTCAATTCGTTGTGCACCTCTGCGTCTGCAAAATTCTACATTCGGCCGAGGGTTTATGCTTCTCTGTTTCAAAGAAGACCATGGCGCTTCAGTTTCATCTACCGTATATCAGGTAATTTACCTCAGCGCTCATTTTTACTTTATTATATGTTTAGATGATTTCAGGCTGTTGCTCATAGCTGGCCACATGCCGAATTTGATTGTGTATTCCATCCTCAGTGAGGGGAATACTTCTGGTTTTAAGATATGCAATAAGACATACGAGTTATACGCTCAACACCATAATGAGGTTGAGTTTCACTTTCAGGGTTATCGTCGACCCTACCATGGCGGTTTCATAGGATGAGACTACTTCGTTTTATGCCTCTGGTGTCACGTGATGCGCATCCTTTCAAGCAGACGTCTAATATTCAGTGGATTTTTATGAGGTAGGTTCTTGTGTGTCTCGTCTCTGTCTTAAATTGTAAATTCCTCCCTATTCTCTTCGAAGGTATTGCGTATTAATCCCTCTCTGTATACAATTTTGATTTCAGGGCTCGACGTATCTGAACCTTACGCTCCACAGGTATTGTTTTAATCTCAGTATTGTTTTCATCTTTCACTTGATTCCCTACGATAGCGCAATTTGACTAATTCCTTTTTGTTTTGTTTGCATTTGCGTTTACAGGTAAACGAATGGCTATGGCATGCTTGTAAACGCAGTACGTAATATTTTCAATCATTAGGGTTGCTAAAGTGGACCTCTTGGCCGTCCAGGTCGGTATTCTTATGGGATTTGTTGCTCTCCTGTTGCGTCGTTTTCATGGGCGTCGAAATATAATATCGACCTCTTATGCTGTTGCGCAGAAGGGCGCTTGTTTAGATTGGTTCTGTTAAGATAGGGGTTTCAAGTTTTTACACCCCAGCCGGATAGGCTCAGTATGTAATTTGACATTAGGGGACATATATATATATATATTCCCTATGCTTTTAGGTTGAATTTCAGTATACTATGCCACAGTACAATTTTACCTGGACTGTATAAATCGTGGATATTTTTTTATACCATGAAATTTGGCTTCGTTTTGTTTGCTCGTCAGCACATAAATAGAATTTTGGTAATACTAATATGGTTCCGGACCATCTGAATTTTCAGGAAGATTATATAAATTTCTATCTCTTCTTCTGATGTATTTTGTTCCTTATTGTGTCATAATGACAGTTCCTCTATTCATGGTTATACTGAACTTGTCTAGGCATATGAATGGCATTCTGGAAATTTTGAGTCTATTTTCACTCCTAAACATAGGTTAATATTTATGGAAGTCAAGAAATTACATTCTTCTATTTTCCAGAATTATATACATACATTTTTGTTCTTCTATTTCTTCTCGTTTTATTATATCTAGTTACCCAGCTATTGTCTACCTGTGTACATGGTAATAAACGTTTATGAAGGCCGGTTATGGGATTGGAACCCATTCCCTTTTTCCTATTGATCAATGGAAATAGTGTTTATATAAATGTACTGTACATACTGTTGCAATAATTTTACTCGGTGCTACTGTAATTCTCAACTGCTTACTCATAATGTATACTTTCTATGAAATCAATTGTAGTGATAGGATATTAGAGTAGTTTCAGGAGGCCATAGTCTCTAGTACATTTTGTTTATGAATAGGTACTCCTTCCCTTCACTAGACAAGGTGACTTATACACAACCTGGTTGATTTAAACCATTTAACTTTCTGGAATTATAACAGAATAATTGGGCTGAGCCTAAGATCAGTCTATTGAGTCTCTCCCTCTATTCTGCCATAACCAGTATAAGTTTTAATTCATATCCTGCCATGGTTCTGGTATACTCTACTGCATTTCATTTCTTTCTATGGTAGCTGTAATAAAAATTATGCTAGGATACAGAAGCAGATTAAAAACAATTTCACAATGTTTCCTGAAAGAACAAGGTTTCCTCAGATTTAAACCAACCCTGGGTTTAAACATTCTGTGGAATTCCACTTTCCAGGATTTTCCTCTGCAACTATACAGGATGACCAGGTTACTGCCTGGTGATTTCATTCTGTTAAATGTAGACTAATGAAATATAATATCTTAAAGATAAATTTTGTTTTTATATGTAGCCAATTCATACCATAATAACAAGAAGACAAATTTTCTCAGAGACATACCACTCGTGCAGTAGACCAACCTCCCAAGCTTAGAGTTCTTCTGTCTCCCAGAACTCACCCCCGAGCTAAGATCAACTGCTGCAGCAGATTAACCCCTAATCTGTACAAGAGCAACTTATTTAAGCTATTGTTCCCCAAAGCATGTTTCTAATTCTGCGTCCAGAATCTCAGGATGTTTTTCTTCCTGTTTGCCTAGGCTTTCCATTTAGGGATTCTTTAAAGCTGTTTTATGCTTTTCCTCATCTTTTCCAGCTTTTTACCTCTTCCCAACTACTTTCCTTATCATTGGGAAAATTCAGATTTTTCCTCAAAAATCTAATTTTAAAACTTACTATCTTTCAAGGATTTTTGAAAGATTGTGGGGAAATATTTGCCTCATCCATCCTCGCAGATTTAGCAAGTGATCTCATCATCTCATTTTTGGTCAATTTTCACCACAATAATTTATTCATTTCCTCAATTAAATTTTTAATTACATTCACAAAATAATTGTCCTTTGGGGTCCACTCCCCTTAGGATGTAAAGTTCAAGTATCTAACTTTAAAATGAAATCACATGCATTGGGGGTGTTACATAAAAGAAAACACACATGATATCAACAAAACAAATTTCAATTAATGGTGAATAGAATTAAAATTAACATAGATAAGCAATTTTCCATCTACAAATATAGTAAAATGCACATATACATAATGTATAAAATCATATGAGCCATAAGAACATTATTACAATAGTTAAAAAGAACTAATAATTTTACTATTAATCTTAATAAGTATTTTCTTATGTCTCTATTAATTTCTATGTTTAATATTGATGTCAATTTTTGATGCTCAATATAAATATTAACTTAAAACATTTTTTTTAATATTAAAAAGATTTATCTTATAAACCTTGGGTTATAAAATAGCATAATGTTACATGGACCAAATGATATGAAAATACCATTTTTTTTAATTCTATTGTCATTGAACCTAAAAAAACATTAAGTTAAATTCCAATGTCATAGAACCTATGTAAACCTAAAGTTATCAATCTTACTTTTTATTGAGATATCTATGTTGATGTTTGACGTCAATGTTCACATTAATGTATAAATGCAAGTTTTTTTTATATAAATTTATTGTTTAACATTAACATGTGTATTTATTACTAATATTAACTAACGTTAAAAGAGATCTTGATATTTAATTTTAATATTAATAAATTCTTATTCAATTTGAAATATTTATATTTATTATTAGTGTTCATATCCATCAATATTAATTTGAATAATACTAATGTTAATATTAAATAATTAATATTATTAATAATAATATTAATAGTAACCAAAACATTAATGTATAAATGTGAAATTTACTTTTAGATAAATTTCTATGTTTAACATTAACAAATGTATTTATTAATAATATTATATCATAAACGTTTTTAAAATTGAATGTCCAAATGATTAGAATTGAAAAAATGAAAAAAAATCAAATTCATTCAATATTTACATTTTTTTCGTGATGTCGATGAAGGGTATGAGATGGTTGTTCTTCACTTCTAACATCAGTGGATAAAACATTTGGGGAGTTAGTTTCGACCCCTCCATTCAAATGATTTGTTTCATGTTTAAAAAATATATAATTCATTATAAAACTAAATGTCCAACAAATAAAGATTTAAAATTCTACAACTAACAATAAATGAAAAATGGAGGAAAATATCAAATTCATTCAACATTTACATTTTGTTGGTGATATGGATGAACGCTATGAGATGGTTCCTCTTCACTTATAACATCAGTAGACGGAACATCTACGAAGATAATTTGTATGCCTCTATTGAAATGAGTTGTGTTTTGTTTGAAGAAAATAAATTATGCAATAAAATTCATGTCCAATGTACCAAAAATTCAAAAAATGAAAAATCAAATCAAATACATTGAACATTTACATTATTTTTCCAATTTGATTGTCGAGGAGAATGCAGTGGAAGGTTATGACGTGCTTCATATTCAATTCTCATATTACTACATTGAAGACTTGGGGATATAATTTATAGACCTCTTTTAAAATCAGTTGTATCCTATTCCAAGAGAATAAAATACCTTATAAGTTTGGGAAAAAAAAATGTAAATAGAGGAATGTAACAAAGCAACCACTATTGCAGCAACTAGAAAAATATCATTTTGTTACCTCGATTGTTCCACGCGAAATGCTATCACAGATGACTGATTATGTTCGTGGGACAACATTATTTTGAGAAGGGAGATTGGAATATACGATGTTTCGACCAGCTGGATCAAAATTATCAAACAAATGGCCAGTCAAACTATCATCCAAGCCATCACATACAATGTCATCATTGCCTCCACCATGGATATTTTACAATCTTTGTTCTTTTGCACAAGATGCAATTGCAAAGACAGAAGGGTTAGGGTGAACGTTTGCATCCATGTTATTAATATGATGTTCTTACCTATTGCAAGATGTTTCCCCAATATTATGAAAATTTTTCAGGAGAGGATTGAATGCCGACGAGGAGCATATTCTGCAAATCAACTATCAAGTGGAAATGTTCTTTCCATGATATCATCCATAGTAAATTTCTTACGAGGAATCATAAAATCATTTTCAAGAGTTGTTTCACACGTTCTTCTATGATATGTAGCTCTCCTATGCTCATTTACTGTGACCTTATTTTTTTGATACCGTAAACGACGACTTTCATTAGACTTCTCACGTGATGCTGGTGACTGATTCTTTTTTCTTGTATGATTGCTTATGCCTTTAGATGACATGTCCACAACGAATAATAACATATTTATTATGTAACCATAAACATGGAACATATAATATATCCAATATACATAAAAAAAAAGTAATGAAAAAGGAACATAGTTTATTTCGAAGCACTTAAAAAGATTAAAATCGTATATGATATTTTTCAAACCATATAAAGTTATGAAAACATAAAATTATTTTTCCAAATGGCTAAAATAAAAAATTGATTTTTCGAAATGGCCAAAACAAAAAAAGATAAAATTTCATGTCTCATACTATAATTGTAATAGGAAACCCATATAATTGGAACAAATTACTATAGGAATTATATGAATTGGAAATATATCTAAATATTTGGAACGATATACCATAAAAATCTAAATTTAAATAACAAAATTAGCCTAAAGATATAAAATTGTTTGAGAATCAATAAGAAAAAACTAATGGAAACACCATGTATAAAATAAGTCACAGTAATTATAATTATAAAAATAAATAAAAATGGATAACATCCAAACACATTCAAATGCAATTAAGAGAACTAAAGGGGACACAAAATAAACATTTTTGAGCAAATTGCAATGGAATTCCATATCCAACATCTGAAACATACACATATAGAAGACACCCCCTCATAATGGAGCCATATAAATATCCATAGAATTGTAATTTTAAAGTCTTAAAATACATACCAAAAGTATGTAAAGTAAAAAAAATGGAAATATTTTCCATAGTGACAAAGAAAATATTAAATGAATAATAGCCGAAGAAAAGATGTCCATATCTAATGGTGGAATCTCATCAGTAAAATCCATACGGGGAGCAATTGCAAAAACATTTCCAGACTTGATCAAATCATTTCACTCCTGCAACGTTGGAGACCAAAATCCATGCATCTGTTGATCAGTTGAATTATCAATATATGTTGGGAAGAAGAGGCCAGTCATCATGTCATATAATAGGAAATCAACTTCACTACATTTTAAATAAGAACCACGCCTTGGACTGTTCGAAATGGAAGGTAACCAGGACATTTGATATTTATATCTGTAGACATTTCTTCCACCAACTTTCATGTGAAGCCCCAATCATCCTCAAAGTAGTCAATTCTTCGTTAAATACACGGGTGACCGAATTTGAAATTATTTATTTCTTCAATTGACCATATAACAGTGGAGCCATCATTGATAAGACATATCAATTGATTCTTGCATATTGCTCATGACATACACCGTATGTCACTGATTGGAACAAATGAAAAACCCCATTCATTTTATATTTCATCAAACCAATATATTGTATACCCATATCGAGGATAATCTTCATAATCTATGTCGAGATAGAGCCAAAACAATTTACTTTTATAAAACACTCCATTCTGAGGGGGTGAAGTCCCACCAAATGGAAGATGAGCCCTTCACCAAACCCTATCAAGACTACTATAAACATAAAATTTAGACTGCATTATCATAGATATGTTTTATAACAACCCAGTCATATTTGTTGTTGCTTACATTTTCCAATAACGAAAAGAATCCCCTGTCTCCAATTCATAGTCATCCAATGTTTTTGAAGGCCTTTGTAAATGGATTCATTACAAAATAGTTTCTTGAATGGGAAAATTCTATTGGTAAGGATTAAACCACCATTGGTCCAATAGTAGACTCTACTTTATATCTTGAATCTATGAATCGCAAATGAAAATGAGATATGTGCCCATTTGATTAAGGTATGCAGCAAAAAAATAATTGTCTTGATTATTGAGGAAAGGAACCATAAATCCAAATTTATTTGTACAGATACGCTTGCGACACAATAAGAAAGAAGGATTTTTCAAAACATTCTTCCATTTCTTACAAACAGTGCTAAAATTTATCACAACCAATAAAGGGAGCCAAAGGAAGACAATTTCAAGAATTTCAAATGGAATACAACTCCAAATAACTGGATCCATGATAAAACAAGGAAATCACCTAACATAAAAGAAAACACACATGATATCAACAAAACAATTTTCAATTAATCGTGAATAGAATTATAATTAACATAGATAAGAAATTTTCCATCTACAAATATAGTAAAATTCACATATACATAATGTATAAAATCATATGAGCCATAAGAACATTCTTACAATAGTTAAAAAGAACTCACAATTTTACTATTAATCTTAATGAGTATTTTTTTATGTCTTTATTAATGTCTATGTTTAATATTGATGTAAATGTTTGATGATCAATATAAATATTAACTTAAAAGATTTTTTTTATATTAAAAAGATTTATCTTATAAACCTTGGGTTATAAAATAGCAGAATGTTACATGGACCAAATCATATGAAAATACCAATTTTTTTAATTCTATTTTCATTGAACCTAAAAAAACATTATGTTAAATTCCAATGTCATAGAACCTATGTAAACCTAAAGTTATCAATCCTGTTTTTTAATGAAATATCTATATTGATGTTTAACGTCAATTTTCACATTAATGTATAAATGCAAAATTTATTTTTATGTAAATTTATTTGTTTAACATTAACATGTGTATTTATTAGTAATATTAATTAACGCTAAAAGAGATATTAATATTTAATTTAAATATTAATAATTTCTTATTTAATTTGAAATATTTATATTTATGATTAGTGTTCATATCAATCAATATTAATTTGAATAATAATAATTTTAATATTAAATAATTAATATTAATAATAATAATATTAATAATAATAATATTAATAGTAACCAAAATATTAATCTATAAATGTGAAATTTAACATCAATGTTAACATTAATGTATAAATGTGAAATTTACATTTATATAAATTTCTAAGTTTAAAATTAACAAATGTATTTATTAATAATATTATAGCATAATTTTTTTTAAATTGAATGTCCAAATAATTAGAATTGAAAAAATGAAAAAAAAAATCAAATTAATTCAATATTTACATTTGATTGGCAATGTGGATGAAGGGTACGAGATGGTTGTTCTTCACTTCTAACATTAGTGGATAGAACATTTGGGGAGTTAGTTTGGACCTGTGTATTCAAATGAGTTGTTCATGTTTAAAAAAAATAAAATTCATTATAAAACTAAATGTTCAACAAATGAAGATTTAAAATTGTACAATTAATAGTAAATGAAAAATGGAGGAAAATATCAAATGCATTCAACATTTACATTTTGTTGGAGATGTGGATGAACACTATGAGATGGCTCCTCTTCACTTATAACATCAGTAGACAGAACATCTACGAAGTTAATTTGTATGCCTCTATTGAAATGAGTTGTGTCCTGTTTGAAGAAAATAAATTATGCAATAAAATTCATGTCCAATGTACCAAAAATTCAAAAAATGAAAAATCAAATCAAATACATTGAACATTTACATTACTTTTCCAATTTAATTGTCGAGGAGAATGCAGTGGAAGGTTATGATGTGCTTCATATTCAATTCTCAGATTAGTAGATGGAAGACTTGGGGAGATAATTTCTAGACGTCTATTAAAATGAGGTGTATCCTATTCTAAGAGAATAAAATACGTTATAAGTTTAGTAAAAAAAAAATGTAAATAGAGAAATGTAATAAAACAACCACTATTGCAGCAACTGTAAAAATATCATTTCGTTACCTCCATTGTTCCATGTGAAATGCTATCAGGGATGAATGATTCTATTTATGGGACAACATTATTTTGAGAAGGGATATGGGAATATATGATGTTTCGACTAGGTGGATCCAAATTATCAAAGAAATGTCCAATCAAACTATCATCCAAGTCATGACATACAATGTCATCATTGCCTCCACCATGGATATTTTGCAGCCTTTGGCCTTTCGCACAAGATGCAATTGCGGAGATAGAAGGGTTAGGGTGAACATTTGCATCCACGTTATCAATATGATGTTCTTCCCTATTACGAGATGTTTCCCAAATATTATGAAATTTTTCAGGAGAGCATCGAAGAAAAAAAATTATGTTGTCGAGAAACATATTCTCGCAATGAACTATCAAATGGAAATGTTCTTTCCATGATATCATCCATTGTATGATACTTAAAAGGAATTATAAAATCATTTTGAAGAGTTGTTTCACTCATTCTTCTATGATATGTACCTCTCTTATTCTCATTTACTGTGTCGTTATTTTTTTGATACCGTAAACGTCGACTTTCATTAGACTTGCCACGCGATGCTCGTGACTGATTCCTTTTTCTTGTACGATTTCTTGTTCCTTCAGATGACATGTCTACAATGAATAATAACATATTTGTTATGTAACCATAAACACGGAACATATAATATATCCAATATACATAGACACAAAATAATGAAAAAGGAACACAGTTTTTTTCCAAGCACATAAAAAAATTAAAATCATATACAATATTTTTCCAAACATATAAAGTTTTCAAAACATTAAATGATTTTTCCAAATGGCTAAAATGAAAAATGGATTTTTTCATATGGCGAAAACAAAAAAAGATAAAATTTCATGTCTCATATTATAATTGTAATGGGAAACCCATATAATTGGAACAAAATACCATAAGAATTATATGGATTGGAAATATATCTAAATATTTAGTACTATATAACATCAAAATATAAATATAAATAATAAAATTATTCTAAAAATATAAAATTGTTTGAGAATCAATGAGAAAAAACTAATGGAAAAACCATGTATAAAATAAGTCACAATAATTATAATTATAAAAATAAAGAAAAATGGATAACATCCAAACACATTCAAATGCAATTAAGAGAACTAAAGGGGACACAAAAATAAATATATTCGAGAAAATTGCAATGGAATTCAATATCCAACATTCGAAACATACACATATAGAAGACACCGCCTCAGAATGGAGCCATATAAATATCCATAGAATTGAAATTTTAAAGTCTTAACATACATACCCAAAAGTATGTAAAGTAAAGAAAAATGGAAATATTTTTCACAATGACAGAGAGAATATAAAATTACTAATAGCCTAATACTCCATGTCCATATCTAATGGTGGAATCTCATCAATAGAATCCATATGGGGAGCAATTGCAAAACCATTTCCAGACTCGATCAATTCGTTGCACTCCTGTAATGTTGGAGACCAAAATCGATGCATCTGTTGATTTGTTGAATTATCAATATCTGTTGGGAAGCATAGGCTAGTCATTATGTCATATAATAGGTAAGGAACTTCACTGCATTTGCTAATAAGAACCACACCTTGGACTGTTTGAAATGGAAGATAAACAAGACATTTCATATTTATATCTGTAGAAATTTCTTCCAACAACTTCCATCTGAATCCCTAATCATCCTCAAAGTAGTTAATTCTTCGTTCAACACATGGGTGACCGAATTTAAAATTATCTATTCCTTCAATTGATGATATAACAGTGGAGCCATCATTGATAAGACATATCAACTCATTCTTGCATATTGCTAATGACATACACCATATGTCAATGATTGGAAAAAATGAAAAACCCCATTCATTTTTTATTCCATCAAACCAGTAGATTATATACCCATATCGAGGATAATCTTCATACTCTGTGTCGAGATAGAGCCAAAACAATTTAATTTTATAAAACACTCCATTCTGAGGGGGTGAAGTCCCACGAAATGGAAGATGAGCCCTTCACCAAACTCTATCAAGACTACTATAAACATAAAATTTAGACTGCATTTTACCATAGATATATTTTAGAACAACCCAGTCATATTTGTTGTTGCTTACATTTTCCAATAATGAAAATAATCCCCAGTCTCCAATTCGTATTCGCCCAATGTTTTCTAATTCCTTTGTAAATGGATTCATTACAAAATAGTTTTATGAATGGGAAAATTCTGTTGGTAAGGATAAAACCACGATTGGTCCAATAGTAGACTCTATTTTGTATCTTGAATATATGAATCACAAATGAAAACGAGATATGTGCCCACTTTGATGAAGGTATCCAGTAGCAAAATAATTGTCTTTATTATTAAGGAAAGGAACCACAAATCAAAATTCATTTGTACAGATATGCTTGCAAAGCAATAAGAAAGAAGGATTTTGCAAAACATTCTTCCATTTCTTACAAACAGTGCTAAACTTTATCAAAACCGATAAAGGGAGCCAAAGGAAGACAATTTCAAGAATTTCAAATGGAATACAACTCCAAATAGCTAGATCCATGATAAAACAAGGAAATCATCTAACATAAAAGAAAACACACATGATATCAACAAAAAAAATTTTAGTTAATGGTGAATAGAATTAAAATTATCATAGATCAGAAATTTTCCATCTACAAATATAGTAAAATGCACATATACATAATTTATATAAAATCATATGAACGACAAGAACATTATTACAATAGTTAAAAACAACTCACAATTTTACTATTAATCTTAATAAGTATTTTTTTATGTCTCTATATAAATTTTAACTTAAAACATTTTTTTAATATTAAAAAGCTTTATCTTATAAACGTTGGGTTATAAAATAGCATAATGTTACATGGGCTAAATGATATGAAAATACCAATTTTTTTAATTCTATTGTCTTTGAACCTAAAAAAACATTAAGTTAAATTCCAATGTCATAGAACCTATGTAAACCTAAAGTTATCAACACTATTTTTTAATGAAATATCTATATTGATGTTTAACGTCAATGTTCACATTAATGTATAAATGCAAAATTTGTTTTTATATAAATTTATATGTTTAACATTATTTATTACTAATATTAATTAACATTAAAAGAGATATTGATATTTAATTGTAATATTAATAATTTCTTATTTAATTTGAAATATTCATATTTATTATTTTTTTTTTAGACAGAAGCGGTTAGTTTTTATTAGAAGGCGCCAAAACAGTGGCCATGAGCAAATACAATACTGCTCTGGCTGAGAGCGCAGAGCAGAGTTTTTCTCTTGAGACACTAATCATTGTAACAGAGACTGCGGCCACCCAACTAAATATTTCTGAATTCAATGTTGTCTTGATCGGAGGGAGCGCTGGAGAAGGCGTCGAAAGGAGGATCTCTGAGATTGCCGGAAGGGCCACAGGTTAGCACTGAAAACTGTGTGGAGCAGGTGGCATGATATCCCTCCGTATCAGCAAGCAGGTCCATCGTTTGGCGTTTCAGGAGGCCGTAAGTAGATCCCTTCTTTCTATTTCCTGAGGATCCGCTATGAGTAGATAACAGAGCATATTTGATTTTACCACTAATGCTGAAGTTGATCGCCCAACCTCCTCTCATCAGGTTGCAATTAGTTACATCATTGAAAGCTGGGAATGGACACAGAGCGTAAATCTAGAAGTAAAGGTCAGGATGCTTCTTAAGGAAATGAACCAAGTTTTTTAACGGCTGGTCATTTAAAATGAAACAGTTCAGACAGAACAAGGGATGGATGGGGCTTGGAATCAGAGGAATACCCAGAAGAGAAGAGGCCCAAAGAGCACCGGACTTAAGGGATATTGCAGATGGAATCAGCATGATTAACTGAAAGAGATCTTTTACTCCGCATAGAGCCGAGATTGGCTTCCTTGTCCGCCTGGGAATTTAATTTCTTGGGAATATGATAGAATGAGATCTTGTGGAATTTAGGCAATATAAGTCTGATTTTCCTGAGAATGGAGGATATATGAAGCTGAGAAGGATTCTTTTGGATGTTCAACGCCTGGATAATGAGCCTGGAGTCCCCGAAGACAGAAATGGAGAGGAAGTTACCTTTGATCGCTTGATTTAGACCCTGCCACAGAGAAAGAGCCTCCGCTCTATTATTAGATTCCTTGCCCAGACCCCAAGCAAACCGAAGCACATCAGAACCATCAGGACCCAAGATAACCCCACCGCCTCCTGCAATACCAGGGTTGCCTTTGGAGGCCCCGTCAAAAAATAGACAATGTTCATTCAGAGCCGACCTCCACTTAATGAACTCCTGCTCGTCCAGTCAAATTTCCCAGTTGGAGTGGGCACTAGCAGGAAGGATGGAACAATCCTTATGATTTGGGACCAATCCTTTGAACTAGAGATCCTCCTCACTGTCCAGAGCTTTTCCAATCTTTTTGGAAGAGTTGACTTCTAGAGCTTCTCCCAAGAAAGCTTTGACTTTAATGATGACTCTGGACGAATCGCAGCTTTCGTTTCTGAATAATCTGTTGTTCCTCTCCAGCCACAGCTTCCAGCAAACGAACTTGGGGATCTGCAGCCATCAAGTTTTGAGAAGATGTTTTTTGGAGAGACCAAACGGAGCTAATTTGATCCAGTTTTGAGAAATATTTGGGATGTTCCGAGGAAGCTCTATTTTATCAGAATTTAGCGTCAGGACCCCCTTCCAGACTTCTTGAGCAAAAGGGTAGGTTAAGAACAAATGATCAGTGGTTTCTTCATCTGACATACAAAGATTGCACCTGGATGGTCCTTCCATACCACGCCTACGGAGATTATCACGAGTGAGGATACTGTTGTGAGCTAACGTCCAGCAGAAGAAATCAACTTTGGGAATAAAGTGGGAATCCCAAATAAATTTCCATTGAGCAGGATTTGGAGGAACATTTGGAATGGCCATCATACTTTTGCACCCTTCAGAAGCTGAATAAGACCCTGAGACTGATCCCACCCTCGTTTGTCCTTAGCAGAAGCTTTTAAGGGGGATTTCCCTTGAAGTCTATCCAAAAGTACTGAGGCTTCACCTTCCAGCCACTGAGGAACCTCCCCGAGGTGCCAGCTGTCCCATAAACAAGTTGCATCCTCTGTCCAAGTGGAGATGTCCCAGAGGGTATTTAAATTGCGAACCTGAAGCCAGGCTTTGATATTGGCAAGATCTTCCATCTGACTCAAAGGTTGATCACTTAGAATAGGATCATCCCAGATTCTTATTTTTTTCCCATTACCTGGAATCCAATACAGCTTATGGCTGAAATGCTCCAAGGCTTTGAGGCAGAGCTTAAAAATAGGAGAACCTTTGGAGGTTCTAGGAAGCTGGTCCAAGCATCTAAGTCGCTTCCCATGAAAATATTTTTTCCACAGGACTTTCTTGCTCCAACTTAAATTTCCAGAGACAATGTTCCATAGCAGCTTGGATCCCAAAGCCAGATTTTGGACAGCCAGATCGCGTATTTGGATACCTCCTTCCATAAATGGCTTTTTAATAGTGTCCCATTTAACTAGATGCAGCCTTCTTTCATTATTTTTTCCCCCTTCCACAGAAACCGCCTTAGAAGAGCTTCCATTTTGTTGATGAAGGTTTTTGGGGCAAGGAGGATGGAGTGCTGATATAACGGTAGACTTGAGAGAACAGCTTTCATCAGAATGATATTTCCAGCATTATTCAGCCATGAAGCCCCCCAGGCATGGATTCTGATTTTAAGCTTGTCCAGCAGGGGCATCCAATGGGCTACTTTAGGATTGGTCTTGAAGATTGGAATCCCTAGGTATTTAAAAGAGGCCCAGGCCCAGGACCCTTCCATATCAAGAATCCTTGCAATTTCTGATAAATCCTTTACCGAGAAGTTCCAGCTATAGATTGTTCTTTTTAGGAAATTGATCTTGCTACCCGAGACCTCTCGATAAATGTCCAACTCCTTCTTGAAGGATCTAGCAAAGTTTATGCTTGCTCCACCCAGAAATAAAGTGTCATCAGCAAATTGGGCATGGTTTATGTCTTTGACATGGTGAACCATACAGAGGCCAGGAAGGATTTGATTCTGTTGATTATGGTCGAGTTGAAAAATGAGCACCGAGGCTTGAATGGCATAAAGAAGCGGGGACAAAGGGCAGCCTTTTCTTAGGCCCCTAGAGGCTTGGAAAAAATTTGAAGGTCGCCCATTAACCAACGACGCTATCCAAGGAGAGGCAATGCAGGATTTTATCCAATTAATGATGGCTGAAGAGAAGCCCATTTTCTTCATCACCATAAATAGGAATTCATGTTTCACCCTATCAAAGGCATTTTCCAAGTCAAGCTTAATCACCATACCTTTCTCCTTTCGGTGATAGCTTGAATGAACAGCTTCTTGCACCAGCACAATATTGTCCGGAATCTTTCTCCCTTTGATGAATCCTCCTTGGTTTTCAGGGATAATGATTGGAAGGATTTTCTTGAGGCGATTGGATATAATTTTAGTGATAATATTGTAACTAGAGTTACACAACGAGATTGGCCTGAATCTGCTGAAATCAGATGCTCCTTTCTCTTTCGGAATCAAGGCTAGAAATGCTGAGTTGATGCCGCCTCTGATCTTTGCACAAGATTGAGATTTCCTGACCATTCTCAACAGGTCTTTTTTGATTGTGGCCCAACAGGATAGATAGAATCTAACAGGAAACCCATCCGGGCCAGGAGCTTTATCCGGTTCCATACTATCCAGTGCATTTTTAAGCTCATTCATGCTGATTAGAGTAGTCAGCATAGAATTGTCAGATTCTTGAACACATTGAGGAATTAAATTCATCGGATAGACATGGGGATCCATTGGTGGATAATCGGGGGCAGAGTAAAGATCTTTGAAGAAAGAGTGGGCTGCCCGCTTGATGCCTTCGAAATCTTTAACCACTGCATTTTAGTGATGAATTTCTTTAACAGTTTTGAATTTCTTGCGAGCTTTAGCTTGTTTGTGGAAGAAGCTAGTATTTTTGTCCTCGGCTTGTAACCAGAGAGATCTAGATTTCTGCCTCCATAGTTCTTCTTCTTCCCTACTTGCTTTGTGGAAATATTTTTGCAGATCAGCTTCTCTATGAAGAAGGTCTTGGGAAACAACAGAATTTTCCAAAGTTAATTGATGGGCAGCAAGACTGTCTAGGGCCTCCTTTCTTTTGGAGGAGGGATTTTTCAGCGTTCTAGCCCACTCCTTGAGCCTTCTTTTGAGCCCCCTTATTTTTTATTCCCACACGTAGAAAGGGGGACCATGAATAGGTCTGTTCCAGGCATCTGAAACCATCTCTTGGAACCCATCATGCTGAAGCCACAATGAGTTGAATCTGAAGGGGATAGGGCCAAGATTTTAGTCCGTGGAAAGCTCAAGGAGAATGGGTTTGTGATCAGAGGTGTTGTTTGGCAGAATTTTTGAAGAGGCCATTAGACCGCAAGTCAGGAAAGAGGATTGGACAAGAAATCTGTCCAAACGAGCTGCAATATGGCTTAGGCCGACCCTTTTTTTAGACCAAGTAAACTTCCAAGATGTGGGCTTGATATCCTCCAGCTCCCACCCCAACATAAGGTCTTCAACCCATTCTCTAGCTGGATCCCTGACCGGGGAGACACCCTTTTTCTCATTTACAGCAAGAGTGACATTCATATCACCAGCTATGATAAATTTTTTTGGATTGTGCAGCGAAAGATAGGACAAAATCGAATCCCAACAAATTTTTTTCTCGGAAGGAAGAACTGGAGCATATATATTGAACATACTTACTTGTTGGCCAGAGTCTTTATGAAGGAGCTTCGTGAGAAGCCAATGGGGGGAGCTATCTTTTTGAATCAGGTCATAGATAGAGCTATCCCAGAAGGTAGTGATTCCACTGGAGGCACCTCTCGCACTGAGAGCACTCCCAATACCTTTACGCCAGAAGGTTTTTCTAGCATGGAGGAGGGGGATTTCATCCAACTTTGTCTCCTGGATGAGAAGGATTTTAGGCGAATACATTCTCACTATATCTTTCAGGGCATCTTCTTTTAGCTTGCTACCTAATCCTCTGTAGTTCGAGGAGACGTATTTCATTATTTATTGGCTTGGGAGATTGTGGCTCCTTTTGGAGCCGTGCCATGCTTGCGCCCGGATCTAGTATTCATCATTCCCTTGAGAGTTTTTTGAGAGCCTTGGAGAACATCCAGATAAGTTTTCTCCTCTCTCTGTTTCTTCTTGGTTTTTCGACCCCTGGCTGATTTGATAGGGGTGACTTGTGAGTTTTCTGATTCATAGGCTCTTTCTTCTGAATCTTCATCAGTTTCGGAGGCGAGGCTGATATGCTCTTATTTATCTATATTTCCTTCATTTCCACCTTTTTCTGGGGGGGTGATTGTTTCAGTACCAATTTCTTTTACTTCCTTCGTCAAGTCTTCCAGTTCTTCTTGAGCCCCGATGGTTTCTGCGTTCCCACCTGAGGAGGATCCAACTTTTGGGTCTTCATTGACCTTTGGCTTGGTCTGAGGCTTCCCCACTATTCCAGAGTTTTTCTTCTCAGTTGGCCTTGGAATAGTCTTGCCTCTTTTGATTTATTTCCATCCTTCCTCGTCCTCATTAGTCCCGGCCGGGGATTTGTGACAATTCCGTTGGAAGTGTCCGTGTTGATGACAGGTTCTGCATTTGAAAGGTAGTTGCTCGTAGTCCAGCTTTTGGTAGTGTTGCCATTCTCCCACTGTAAGTTTAATCGCCTCGGGGAGACCAGCCTCTAAGTCAACTTCCACACAGATTCTTCCACAGGTGTATTGGCCTTTGTTGTCTGCTTTGTCAATGAATCTACCCAGACCGTTCCCAATCCTTTGCAATGATTGATAGCTCCAGCAGTGGATCGGAAGGTTGGGGAGTCGAACCTAGACTGGTACTTCCTTAGGAACATCCACTGAAGGATCGAAGTGAGGGGTCCATTTATTGAGATATAGAACCTGATTTCCCATGAAATACGGTCCATTTCTAAATACCATATCTCGGTCTTCTTTGGAGGTGAACTCTAAAATGAAAAAGCCTCTGCCAACCGAATAGAAGATCACATTGTTTTTCAACTGTGGCCTCCAGTTGCGTTGAATCCAATCATCAGTGGTTTTTGTAGATGGCCATCGCCCCATAAATTGCCCAACCAGCCCTCTATCAGCAAGGGCAAGGGCAATTTTAATCGGCTGATCTTCTTGCAGTGCGATCTCAGGGATTTCCTCAAGTTTTTTAATGAACTTTGGAACCTCATGGGCTGGACGCTTCTTCCCTTTCTGTGATAACAAGCGACGGAAGGCTTCTTCAGACGATAGCGGAGGGGTGGGAGAGATTTCCCCACCCCCAAGTTCACCCATGGCGGCAGCGGTGGTTCGTAGCAAGTGAATAACTCAATCCATTCCCACAATACAACACCCCTGCAAAACCAAAATACCGAGGACCAAATCGCTACTCAGTTGACCAGAGCGCCGCGCAAAGATCGTCGCGGCCAGACAGGAATGAGGCGCAGCTCAGCACAGGTAATGGGAAAACCTGTCCACACGAAGAGTGTAACACCGCCAATTCATGTGATTGAATTTTAAAGTTAGATACTTGAACTTTAATCCTAAGGGGAGTGGACCCTAAAGGATAATTATTTTGTGAATGTAATTAAACATTTAAATGAGGAAATGAATAAATTATTGTGGTGCAGATTGACAAAAATGAGATGATGAGATCACTTGCTAAATCTGTGAGGATGGATGAGGCAAATATTTCCCCACAACCTTTCAAAAATCCTTGAAAGAAAGTAAGTTTTAAATTTAGATTTTTGAGGAAAAATCTGAATTTCCCCAATGATGAGGAAAGTAGTTGGGAAGAGGTAAAAGGCTGGAAAAGCTGAGGAAAAGCATAAAACAGCTTTAAAGAATCCCTAAAATTGGGAAGCCTAGGCAAACAGGAAGAAAAGCATCCTGAGATTCTGGACGCAGAATTAGAAACATGCTTTGGGGAACAATAGCTTAAATAAGCTGCTCCTGTACAGATTAGCGGTTGATCTGTTCCAGGAGGTGATCTTAGCTTGGGGGTGAGTTTTGGGAGACAAAAGAACTCTAAGGTTGGGAGGTTGGTCGACTGCACGAGTGGTATGTCTCTGAGTTAAATTGTCTTCCTGTTTATTATGGTATGAATTGGCTACATATAAAAACAAAAATTGTTTCTAAGGTATTAAATTTTACTAGTCTACATTTAACAGAATTTAATCATCAGGCAGTAACCTGAAAATTCTGTATCGTTGTAGAGGAAGATCCTGTAAATTAGAATCCCACAAAAGTCCAAACCCAGGGTTGGTTTAAATATGAGGAAACCTTGTTCTTTCAGGAAAAAGTTGTGAAATTGTTTTACTCTGCTTCTGTTTCCTAGCATAATTTTTATTATAGCTACCATAGAGAGAAATTGAATTCACTGTAGTATACTGGAATAATTAATGAATTAAAATTTATACTGTGTATGAAATAATGGAATGAGAGACTCAATAGACTGACCTCAGGTTCAGCCAACCATTCCATTATAATTCCAGAAAATTAAATGGTCTAAAACAACAAGGTTTTATATAAGCCACACTTAGTCTAGTGGAGGAAAGGAGTAAATATTTATAAAAAAAAAAAAGTTATCAGAGACAATGGCCTCATGAAACTACTCTAACATCATAGCACTGAAAATGATTACATAGAGTGCAGAATTTATGAGTAAACAGTTGAGAAGTATAGGAGCAAAGAGTAAATTATTTTCAACAGTATACACAGTAACATTTATGTAACCACTATTTCCCTTGACCAAGAGGAAAAAGGGAATGAGTTCCAATCCCATAACCAGCTCTTCAGAAACATCTACCACCAGACACATAGGTAGACAAGAGTTGTAACTAGATATAAGAAAATGAGAAGAAACTGGCGAATAGAAATATATATATACAACTTTGGAAAATAGGAGAATATAAATTCTAGACTTTCATACATATTAACCATATGTTTATAAATGAGAATGGACTCATAATTTCCCGCATGCCATTCATATGTCTAGACAGATAATGGTAAAACAAGTTCAATGTAACCATGAACAGAGGAAATTGTAATTATGATACAAGTACCAGAGTGGAGATTCCTAACCACAGAAAATAATGAACGAAATACATCAGAAGAAGAGATAAAAATTTAATATAACTTCCTGAAAATTCTGATGAATGTAACCAAGGAATCTGGAACAACATTAGTATTACCGAGAACCAAATACTGTTCTGACGAGCAAACTAAACAAAGCAAAATTCCATGGTATGAAATCATATACACGATTCAGACAGTCCATGTAAATTTATACTGTAGCGTCGTATATTGAATTCGACCTAAGACAATAGGGAGTATATATATATGTCCAAAAATATCGAAATACATGCTGAGCCTATTAGGATGGGGTATAAAACTCACAACCCCTATCTCAATAGAACAAATTTAAATGAGCGCCATCCAGGAGTGACAACGATAACAAGAAAAAACAAAAGCACGACTCTGATAGAGTCTCGTTCCTCAAGGAACACTTCACAACATCACAAGAGCACAATGTTTCAACGCCCACGAAACAACGCAACAGGAGAGGGAAAGTAGTCCCATAAGTATACCGACCTGGATGGCAAGGAGACCTATGTTAGCATCCATAACGATTGAAAGGGTAACGGACTCCGTTCATAAGCATGCCAGAAATCTTCGGTTACCTGTAGAAGACAAATTCAAACCAAAATGGGAATTAGCCATTTGCGCCATCGTGGGGAAACAAGTGAACGAAGAAAATGCTCATGGTGTTAAGACACTACGTGTGAAACGCAAATCTCAGATGCGCTGAGCTCCTGGAATCGAAATTTAAACAGAGAGGGATTAATACGAAACACCCTCGAATAGAATAAGGAGGAAATAACAATTATATGCAGAGACGGGATGAACAAAAAACCCACCTCATAAATATCCAATGAATAGTAGACGTTTGCCTGAAGGGATGCGAAGCACGCTACACAGGAGGCATAAAACAAATTAGTCTCATTTTATGAAATCGCCAGAGTAGGGTCGACGATAACCCGGAAAATGGAAACCAACCACACTTTGCGCTGAGAGTATAACTCGAAATTCTTAAAACAAGATGCATTCACCTTACGAATGATTAAATGTATACTCAGAACTGGCGTATGGCCAGTTACGAGCAACTTTCTGAATCATTCAAACCTACAATAGGTAAAAATGAGCGCGGAGGTAATTACCTGATATCGTGTTGGTGAAACAGATGCGCCATGATTCTTCTCTGCAACGAAGAATCGCAAACCCTCGGCAGAAGTAGAATTGTGCAGATGCAGAGGTGCACAACAAATTGATTAACGCAGAAAACTGACTTAACTCTACACCAAGGGCTTATATAATTCTTCGACAAACACCTGAACCCTAACCGGAACTGATCGCCATCGTCCACTTGGCAGAATCGTAGAAGCCAAGACACGGATTGAAGGGTAGCAGTGGAGAGTTAAGACTGTCGTATAACATTAATGGGGTGTAGATCTGAATTGAATTCAATATGTCCTATGCATATACCGGTGTGAGTGTTGTACACCACGTAAGCCGAGCTAGCCCAGCGACGTGGATTCACCATGTAAGAAAACGAAGGGGTATGGAGAACGACATAAACCATACAACACTCATTTATTTATCATGACGTCTAACGTGGATAAAAATTTCACCGCGGCGATGCACATAGAAACCCAAATCAATTGTGATTATATTCTCTACGTGTAGAATGATCCCAACGCCCAGTACCATATCTTAAATCGATTAAAAATCTTATGTACAATGATGTGTGGTAATATCAACCCAGGCGTATATATATATTAATGCCAAACGCATGAAAAAGTCAATTCATAATATTATGTACATCGAATTATATGAAAAATCGATACCCCAAAGTCTATACCAATATACATGGCGGAAAAATCATAGCTATGGATAGTGGAAGGGTTGAAAAGGCCCTTGGGCAAAGGCTCATTCAAATCATGTTATATAATACATGTTAATGGACCATATGGTTTATTTTAGATTCAATAATTAAATGAATGAGATATGTGACCATTAAGTCAAAGGTGAGTTCGCGAGGATATGCGAGACCTGTGTAAAGAATAAAGTCATATAGAATATCTTCACACTTGGAGTAAAAACAACATAAGGTAAGAAGTAGTGGTAGAGGGTTTAATTGCAACATGATGTGATGATGAAAAGTATCATGGTGAAAAGATTTGAAATGTCATAATAAACCTATGCTTAAAAGTCTGAATTCGTGAAGAAATTTTTTTTTTCTGTGTGAAATTTGGAGGTGTGACAAAGAGGGCAGCAAAGCCCTCCCAGATGCCCAGAGGGTCGAGGCCGCCGTCACAAGCTCTGAAAACCTAATGCAGAGTGTAACAGACCGCGCGCAATTTGAAAACAATGTTCAGTGCACAAGGAGTATGTTACAAGGTGAAATGATCTAGATGTTACTAACTATAATTTCATATTTATTATTAGTGTTTATATCAATCAATATTAATTTTAATAATACTATTGTTAATATTAAATAATTAATAGTAACCAAAACATTAATGTATAAATGTGAAATTTACTTTTATATAAATTTCGAAATTTAACATTAACAAATGTTTTTAATAATAATATTAATATTAATATTAATTAACAATAAAGAAGATATTGATATTTAAATTTAATATTAATAGTTTCTTATTTAATTTGAAATTTTTATATTTATTATTAATGCTAATATCAATGTATATTAATAAATTATTAATATTAATATCAATCAATATTAATTTTAGTAATTAATGTTAGTCATCAAAATATTTTTAATAATGATAATATTTATATTAATATTAATACTTTATATGTTAATTTTAAACATTTATGTTTATCAATGTTTATTAATATTAATAAAAAGCTTAAATATTGAAAAAATTAAAGTTAATAATAAAAGAACTTAGCAATATCTAGTAATATTCATTATGTGTATTACATGAATGAACCTTTTTATATATGGATGAATTTCACTCATACTTCAATATTAATTCTATAAAATTTTATAATGTATTATATAATAATTAAAAAAATAATTTCATAATTATAATAAATATATATTAATTTGATCTAATTTAATTAAATTATAAAAAAATATAAATATGAAAATATGAAATAATAAACATTTGAAATTTTATTGATATAGGTTGCAATAATAATATAAATTGTATTAATTGTATTATATTAATGTATGAATATATTGATAGTATTATATATTAATAATTATTATATTAATTAAATTAATTATATTATATTAAGAGTATCAATATTAACAATAAAATTAAATAACAAATATTTATAAATAAATAATAATAAAATTTATTTAGTGAAGAGTAATGAAAAGAAAAATTCTTTAATATCTAGTAATATATATTATTTGTATTGCTTGATTGGCCGATGAATGTTGGTGATGCATCGATATTAATTCTGTAAACTTTTATATAATTTATTACTTAATAAATTAAATGATAATTTCATAATAATATTAAATATATATTTACAAATATAATTTCATCTTGATAATATGTATTTTGGGGGAGATTTGTAGGTGTTATAACAGCCCAGAGAAACAATAATGATTAGGTGGTTCCAAATACCAGAGAAATACATTCAATCTGAAGCCAACAAATAGCGAAAATATTTATGTGATTGGAGGATTTTGACTTCTATGTAATGAATATATTCGGGTCAAAAAGTTCATTAGGGTTCTTGATAGATCCAAGGTTAAGATAGATCTTGATTGGTTATTAATAGCACTAACATGGATATTCTATAAACATGAAAAAAGCTAAAAATATAAAATACAACTCCAAAAATTTGCATATACAATTAAACACATTTTGTATATAAAATCCTATAGGAAAAATATAAAATACAACTACCAAAGATCAACTACACAACAATAACAATCAATTAATTATACGTATTAAATATCCAATTATAATTACATTTATTATTTTTTTTATATTTATAAACACAAAAATAAAAAATGATTACTTCACTAGATAGTATTTTCATATACAATGCAAGGTTGTTGTGAAATATCGAGAGACCAATTCATTTCATTATGAATATGAAATAGTTGTATTACCACCATTTACTACTAATAGCCATTTCCTCTTATAAAAATTTAAGAGGAAGTATCACAACTTTTCTTTATAAACCCAATTCTAATTCTTATGGCCACGCTGCTAGTGATTTGGGGAATAATAAAAATGAAAATTTATTCTCTAAAACCATACTGTGTATCCTATGAAGGTGGAAAAATATGGTTTTTTGGCTGAGGTGAAGAGGCAAGGTTTTATGAAACATTTTCTTGAATTCCCTGTTCAATTTTCTTAGTTTGCCACAAGATTTTCCCTAATTTCCAAAACAGTCCAAGATTTTTCTATACCTTCATTCATTTTTCATTTGAAACCATGGTTATTTCAGAAATATTCTTAGTATATCTTTCCCTAATCTGTATTTTGGAAATAATCTTAGTATATCTTTATGGTGATGTTTTTTTACTGAACCCTAGTGAGTTTTTTTTTTCTAGGTTTTGAAACCCTAGATCAAGTCTCTACTATCTCCCTACAAATAATACACACAATTTTTCTTTGGCTCTAGTTGTGCAATCCACCCAAACCTATTAGAGCTAAAACCATTGAGTCATATGAAGAATACGTAGTCCTATTCCAGAAAGTGGGTTGAAGGGAGTTTATAAATGCTGTCACAGCACCCAATGTTGATGTAGGGAAAAAATTTTGAACAAAATTAAAATGGTAAAGTCACATGAATTGTTGATATGGATATTTTTGTGAATGAGGCTTTCATCATAGATTCTACGAAGACAGTTAATTTCCAAGCTAAAGGCATGGCATGGCACTACTGCACTCTAAAATTTTCACGCATTTAATCATTGACATACTTATTTTTCAAAAACTAAAAACTTTTCTTTCATGATAAACATAAGTTTTACACGGTTGCAGAATAACAAGCGTTGTAACAGTGCACATTAATATTTCTTTCATGGCTTGGAAAATACCAAAATTTTTAATAGTTGCATGTGTAATATCATAAGTTCATTTCTTCCTTAATTAAGTCTTTTATGCTAAGGACCTATGGAAATAATTTAGGTCATGTTTTGAACAAGGTGGATCTCATCCACATGAAAAGTGAATATTATGTTAAGTAAATTGAAATATGATGAAAATATTTCAATTTAAAGAAAAAAAATGGTTGTGTTTATCATATTCAAAGGTATATGCATAATTTATGATATTTTGTTTGCATTCAAGGATAACTGATAAGAAAGGATGATTAGGATATTTTTTTCAATAAAAACATAAAATTAGCTATAATTTCAGGTCATTGTGTCTTTATATTTTTTATGACCTCTCTGCATGAGGGAACATTGAAAACAAAAAAAAAAATTGGGCAAAACAAATTTTTAAAATTTTATCTCTCATTTGACTAAACATGGTAACTATGAATTGTTGATATGGTAACTAAGTCTCATGAATTGTTGATATGGAGATTTTTGTTAATGAGGCTTTCATCATATATTCTACAAAAAAATTGAATAGGGATTTTAGGAAAATGTTTCAGAAAACCTTGCCCCTTCAGCTCAGCCAAAAAACCATATACACAGTATGGTTTTATAGAATAAATTTTCATTTTTATTAATTCCCAAATCACTTGCATCATGGCCATAAGAATTCGAATTTGGTTTATAAATAAAAACTATGATAATATTGATAATAAGTGGAGTGATTTTATGCATATTTAACATTCAAAACTTACAAATGAAATAGAGGAATATGATAAAAATATGAAATAATAAACATTTGAATTATAAAAAAAAATCAAATTGAGCATTTTTCATTGACCATGATTATCAAAACAAAGAGGGCCTTAGTTTTACATACCTCCCACTTTTTATTGACATTGTTAACAATTTAATAAAGCTTTAAGGCCGAATATATGGCACTGAACCTACCTATACGCCAGAAGATTGTTTACTAGTCAATCTATTATATACCATTCAATCTATGAAACTTAAGAAATTTCGCTGCAATTTTGGAAAAACCAATGAACCAAAAAATTGTACTAACCTAGATATAAAATTGAAACCTGTGAAGAAAAAATGTGCAAATCATGTTTATGAAATATGAAATGAAACTTCCAGAGTGTCTCAATTTGTTTGATTTCTTTTTAAATAAACTTCAGTTATTTTTGTATTGAATTCATTTTATGTAATTTGAATGAGAAGTATAGTAATTAAAGAATATGGAATATGAGGCACGCACACCTAGTTTAATGAGAACCGTTTCAATTTAAAGAAGTGTATTAAGTAAAAAATATGGAAGATGAGGCACGCACACGAAGAATGGCGGTGCTCCATTGCATGTCATAATTTTTTTGTAACATACATAATAAAGTGTAAGTTACATTATGTAAAATACAATTTAATAATACAATTATATTTTAAATTTAGACTATTAAATTTATATAAAATTACTTAATATTTTTTTTATTAATGATTATTTTTAAGAAATACAAAAGAGCATTATTAATAAAAATGCAAAAGAAAATTGTTGGCCTTCATGTAGACTATTTATACTATATGAATCATTTAGATATAAATTTTGCATTCTATTTTAAGTAGATTTCAAATAATTAAATATAATTATGGTAATAATAATGCAATAATAAAAATAATTATTAAATATAATAATTATTATTAGTCATAGTTTACATAATTATAATAATGTACATATTCAAATAGCTAATATATATTATTTTATGTCTAAAAAAATAAAAATGTAATTATGTATTACTTTATTTTTATCTTTATATAAACACACCTATTTATACTAATATGGAACAAGCTCAAAAATTATAAAGATGTTCATTACAATGATGGATGCAAATCCATTTGGCATGAGAAAAGCTAAAATGTTGTATTATAAATTAAATGAAAAACACATTAAAATTTAAGAATTTTCTCCTAGCCTCCCTCATGTGCACATGCAACAAGTATTTTACATTCATTTTCATTTCATCTAGCACACAAAGATTCTCATCAATTCCGAAGATACGAAAGAAAATTGACTAGTGTAGAAATATTTGCCACTTCTTGATTATAATAGATGCCATCATTATTATCCATATGTGCTTTTGAGAGGAAAAATGACAAAATAAAAATTAATACACAAAGATATAGAAACATCTAGGCATACATATACATATACATATACATATACATATATATATATATATATATATATATATATATATATATATATATATATATATATATATATATATATATATATATATATATATATATATAATAAAGAACCCTTATTTGTATTATTGCTAAAAAACTTAATCTTAAAAACGTCATGCTATAAAATAACCTGACACTACACGAACCAAATGATATAAAATTCCTACAAATATAAACTTCATTATAAATACATGTTGTACACATGAAATGAGTGATAAAATTAAATGAGTGATATGACCCATAGTACAATAATCAACAAGAAATCATAAATTTTTAAACGTAATGTTTAAAATCAAATATTAATAATGTTAGTAATTCTATATTTGTATTTAAATTAATGTTAATGTATATATTAATTTTTGTTTAATATTATTATGAAATATAAATATTTTGTCATTGAAACAAACCACAACATGTTTACCAAACCACGTTGATAAATATTGTTAGTTTCATGTCATAGGGATATGGACTTCAATCTTGATTTTTAATGATTGGCTCATATAGCTAGTTATATATGTTTGAATGGTTCATTGTAAAGAAAATAATTGAGCAACATGAAAAACGATGTAAGAACTTTCAAAGATATTACTATATTGGATCTCATGAATGTATTCATTTCATTACTAAATGAAAATAATTATTATAATAAATGTAAATAGAGAGGACAATAAAAACAATTAAAAAACGTTCTATAAATATGTCACAATACTATTAGTTGCACGTAATAGTGATATGGAATTCCATCTTGATTTTTATCTCTGAATGGTTCATTGTAAGAAAAATAACAAAAACCACTTTAAAAAAATAAGAAAATTAAACAAGATGAAAAATGATGTAAACAAAATTCCAAAATACTACTATGAATTTGATGAATGTATTGATCTCATTAATATATCAAAATCATTATTATATTAAAAGTAAATAAAGAGGACAATAAAAAGAATACAATAAACAGTCTATAAAGAGATAAGAATATCAATAGTTGCATGTCATAACGATATGGACTTTAATCGCTCCTCTTCTTTCTTCGTAATTGTAACATCGCACTATATTTGATCTTGGCATAATGTTGATAAGAGAAAGGTGGTGCAATGCATAAACCATATATTGATTTAACTCCTGATATGGCTGTGAAGGTCAGGCCTTATTTCTCTTTATTCCCGTTATCAATTGATGCTCATTATAAATTCAAACCTTGTGACTTGTGGATTGTAAGAGCCCATGCCATATTTAAAGGAATTTGTTTTCGATTTCCTCTTATCACTGGTCTTATACGTACAATGTTTGGCCTGCTTGCATCAAACAAAACACCAACATACTTTAAAAAAAAACAGTTGTGAACATTGGAAGCTTAGGTGGCTTAGAGGTAGGCATATAAAATATTTCCTTCACATACCCAAGTGAAAAATTCACCAAACCAGCTTCAACCTAAATATTATATGTCAACATAACACGTTGGCCATGACACAACAAAAATTCATGGTCCAATTAATCATCATCGGCACCACTGATTTATGAAAGCCTTCAATTCACAACAATACATCGTGCAATTGGAGAATTTAATGATTTTAACAGATGTCTGTTATGGAAGGAGACAAAATTATTTGTTGGAAACATGTGAACTGCTGCATTAAATAAATCCCTTTCTCTAGGATGCAACCTCATATCAGCTTCCGACATAAGAAACTCCCAATCATCAAGAATAGGTTATGTGTTTCTTATGTTATTGAGGACTCTACAAAAACAAGATTATTTCTCATTACTGCCTTGTTGGCGAAATATTGTGTCAAGAGTGACAACAATGTTGAATGTTTTCCACAAGACTTTCCTTGTTATATTACCTGCATACAAAGGCTTATCTCTCATACGAGGTAGTTGGCCAAGGTCACCCACAAGGATGATGGATCTGCCACCAAAAGGACAATTGTTTTTCTTTGGAAATGCTTCTCGTAATCGAGCATCTATTTTCATGAATAACCTTGATCCTAAAAAGTTTATTTCATCAATCAGTATATATCGAATATGCCTCATTTTTTCGTGGAGTACTGCCAGTGATTGACATTGTAGTGGCTCCATATATTTAATCATAATTTTCAGAGTGGAGTGTATTATTTTTGCATGTATATTAAATGCAACTATTCTTGTTGGGGCAAGAAGAAGTAAAGGACTTTTTCCATTACTTTACATATTAGAAAGAGCTTCAAAAATACAATGGATAAGGAAAGACTTTCCAGTGCTTGCAGTGCCCTAAACAATCATAACAAGAGCTTCACGAATCTCATATTAAGCAAGATGCCTTAAAACAATTTCAAAAGCAAGTTGTTGTTTTTCTGCCAATGAATCTGGAGAGGAAAATGTTCTATTTTAAAGGTCAACAATATCACCCCTTCATATTCCATTCCTTATAAAATTAACAGCTTATTCATCCACATCATTAGAAATATTTTACTTTGCCAGTCAAAGGATATATCAAAATCCCTTCGACCAAGGGTGTGAAGATCAGAAACATTGACATTACTTGGTGGAACTAAGCGAGAGAAAAGTTTTCGTTCTTGAAAATCATCTTGAAGACTGATTTTATGGTTATCAAAATCACCATCTTCTCCATCTTTAATATTTTCAACAATTGATGGATTTCGATCAACATGTCATGCTCGATATCGGAAATTCCTTCAATTTTCAACAATAATTTTATCTAAAAGCCCAATCTCTGCAGAAATGTCACGAAATGGCTTGTACGAGATAAATTATGTCCAGTAAAAGGTTTCAAATTCATCTGAACCGTCACTAGGAATAGAATAAAACCCTGGCAAAACCTGAACAATCGCATGAATATCTCTAGGCTTCTAGGGATCTCTTTTACGCTTGTTGTCAAATGTCCAAGATCTTGTTGTTTCTATGAAAGATATATGTTCTTGAGGAAAAAATGCCTCTTCTGATAATGTTGAACAAAATTATTTTCAGATGAACATTGCATGCCATCCCTTGATATTTTCCTAAAAACCTTCCTTCCAACATTTAATGAAACAAATTTTCGACTAAAAACAACAAGAGGTAGCTTAAGAAACGTATAACATGCTTCTTGTGCTCCAATGTCATGTTCAATAATCATTTCTACAGGAAACCTTATGTAAGCACATAAAGCATGATTCTTAGAGGCAATAGAATTTGAAATTCTAGTTAACATATCATGATAACTTTCAGACCTTTTCTCTGCTTTTGATGCATACTTAGCAATATATTTCAGGACATCATGCCGAGAAAGCACTGTTTGGAAATCAACATTTTCATGCCACATTGTTAGAAAGTCAATGTTATGTACATTGAACCTCTCATCATTTCTTGCTGGGTCATATTTTTTTCTTCGTTGATCATCTATGAAGAATATTGATTCCTCATAAAGATCCCATGGAGCATTGTACCAACAAGTGATAATAGTGCCCTTTTTGCACAAACAAGGATCTACACTACACTTTGTGTGCCTTTGGACACAGTTCAACAATACTTCATTGTCATTATGAGAATTACAAGAGAAAATATGATCAGTATTCAATAGGCAAGGGTCATCATTGATACTTCTTGGAACCGTTATATTGCGACGATGTATTTCACATGGATTCCATGTGTTACATAATTGTCAAAGAATCTCTTTGCATGTTGTAAATCACAATCATTTGACCAATCAATTCTTTCCATGTCAGGAGCTCCTTGCAACCATAGGAAACCATGGATATGAGCTGAACCTCTATGTTGGCACACATATCTGAAGAAAATGAATACAACGTTACTACAAAAAATATAAATAGAACAATAATAAGAAATTTACAATGAATAGAAAATAAATTCAACAAAACATACCTGTACCAGAAGTCTTTCTCTTTAATATATTTTTGGATAACTTCATCTTGAAATATATTGAATCTATCGTGCATAAATGTGGCAACAATATGAGGTTACCAGATAACATTCTCAATTTTCATACGATGCTAATTTAAGTAACGAGAATGTGAGGGTACAGGCATGAGGATATTCAACTCTGGCCACTTTTTGTCAGCTACACTCAAAGTAAAAAAAAAAGATGGAAATCCCAACTGAGTAATCATGTCAGTTAACTCAGCCCAAAATTTAGTCCAGTATGCCCTTGTACCTCTTAGAGAAGACCCAAACTGCATAAGATGCTAATCCAACTTATTATCTAGTAAATGAGAAAGTTGGTGACACATGTTTTCAATTGTTTTCAGTGAGATATCATGTAAATTTTTCTTCACAAAAACCGAAGCAGTCGCTTGGCTACGATGTCACATTATCATGTTCAACAGGTAATATCAGAAGCGAGGATGGCTTCCAAACCTCTTATCATAGTATCTAAGAAGATGCAATGCATACTCATGAAGTTCAATAGAAAAAATGTGTGGTTGCAACAAATAAGAATCACCAGTGGGGAATAATGTGGGGAATGCTATATCTAATAACCCTTCAGTGTTATATTCATTCAGAAGAGATGTTACAATACTTGGCCAATCCATTTCTTGAACATGTGAAGAATCAACATTATCAAGAAATTCTCTAATTTCTTCCACTTCTCTCCGTTCATTCAGTATCTGAGCAACAAAAGAAGAAGGATGAGAGGGAAAATGTTGAAGAGGAACCCTTCATTATTGGCTACATTGATCTGAAATTCTGTAATATCAATTTAAAAAAATTTAAGCTTGGAGGAGGCATCTGTTGATCTTTCGGGAAGAGCATTCACTGAATCATATTCAATTATAACATCTAGATAATATTGATCACGTTCATTTTTGAAAAGAAATGCAGCCATAACTCAAGATACTTTTACATAACATTCATAATATTTATACTGAGCAGCACGTCTCCTCACAATTAAAAAGTCAAGATCTTAAACATGTTGGGGAAGACTTTGGGCAATTGTAGAAATATATTTGGGAAAGCTAATTGTGTGTCTGCTATACTTATATTTCCCACCTCGAGCATCTGTGACATGAAAAATAGGTTGTACACGTGCTATTAACATTTCTTCAACTTGAGTAATAACTCTTAAAATATGAGGTTTCTCACTAGGATCCATGTTATTATATCTAGAAAAATGATGTGAACCTCTTTCATTCTTACATCTTCTACAAACAGGTCCTTAAGAATTTCTCAAAACGTGGATTCCAAGATATGATTCTTAGTAGATGTGGCACATTTGGACAACTAACAAGCTATCTATCTTTTTTCGAAATCTTTTATGCAATGCTATCACGTTTTCATCAAAATGAATATGATTTTATTGGTTGGACCATGTGGAGAATGATGTGGAAGAGTATAATTTCTTCTAAAATATTACGAACCGAAAGAATTCAAAAAATTAAGGAATAAATGTTATAAACCCAATGGATCAACAAATACAGTGAAATATTAATGTTATAAACATAAAACATCAATAAATCAAAGGGATTATTAATATTATAAACAAAAAACATCAATAAACCGAAGGGATTATTAATATTATAAACCCAACAAATTATTATTAGAAACTAAAATTATTAATAAACTCAAGTGATTAATAAAGTTGAAGGATCATTAAAATTAATAAAAGAAATACTCAAGTTGAAGAAATTAATAAACATTAATAACTAACCCAAGGGATTATTCATATTATAAACCAAAATAACTAATAAACCCAAGGTTTTAATATTATAAACCAAAGGAATCGGTGAACCCAAGGGAAAAATATTACCCAACAAATTAGTATTAGAAATAAAAATAGTTAATAAAATCAAGTGAATAATAAAGTCGAAGGATCAATAAACTTAATAAAAAAAATATAAAAACCAAAGAAATTAATAAACACTAATAATTAACCCAAGGTATTATTCATATTATAAACCAAAACAGCTAATAACCCAAGGGTTTAATATTAGAAAAAAAAGGATTTGGTGAACCCGAGGGAAAAATATTATTAACCTAAGGGACCAATAAGGCCAAGGGAACAAAATTAAAAACATAAGAGCTTAATAAATAATACGACCCAATACTTTAAACACAGAGGAATTTTAAATTCACATGATTATTATTATGATAAACCGTAAGTGATCAATCACCCTTACTAATTGTTAATATTATAAACCGAATGAATTAATAAACTAAAGTGATAGTCAATTCCACCATCAGTGAAACCAAAAAAATAACATTGAAATTAACATATGTTTTTTTCGTCTTTAAATAAATAAATCCCACTACAAAAATGGACTTGAAACTCTCCATCAAAGGTCATTTATCAAATAGCCTCTTCGAGAACACAACTAGATTGACCACAAAAGTAACACCAATTCAAATCAACAAGATAATGATCACGATACTTAACGCTTTCCAATCAATCCCTTCTTGTGTTTCCCAAAGCCTCCTTCATGTGCACATGCAACAAGTATTTTACATTCATTTTCATTTCATCTAGAACACGAAGATGCTCATCAATAAAAGCATGATGGAAGCCATGTTTTCTATCGAGCTTGTTCCGAAGATACGAAATAAAATTGATTAGTCTAGAAATGTTTTCCACCGGTTGATTATAATATATGCCACCATTACTATCCATATCTACATTTGAAAGGAAAAAAGACCAAATAAAAATTAATACAAAAAGAGATAGAAACATCTAGGCATATATGTATATACACATACACATACACATACATATATATATATATATATATATATATATATATATATATATATATATATATATATATATATATATATATATATATATATATATATATATACATATAATAGAACACCCCATTTGTATTGTTGCTAAAAAACTTAATCTTAAAAATGTCATGCTATAAAATAGCCTAACACTACATGAACCAAATGATATAAAATTCCTAAAAATATAAACCTCATTAGAAATACATATTGTATGCATGAAGTGAGTGATAAAATTGAATGAGTGATATGACCCCTATTACAATAACCAACAAGAAATCAGAAAGTTTTAAACTTAATGGTTAAAATCAAATATTAATAATGTTAGTAATTCTATATTTTCATTCAAATTAATGTTATTGTATATATTAATTTTTGTTTGATATTATTATAAAATATAAATATGTTGTCATTGAACCAAACCACAACATATTTAGCAGACCACATTGATAAATATTGTAAGTTTCATGTCATAGGGATATAGACTTCAATCTTGATTTTTAATGATTGGCTCATATAACTGGTTGTATATGTCTGAATGGTTCATTGTAAACAAAAGAATAGTAGCGACTTGAAAAAAGGATTTATATTGAACAACATGAAAAATGATGTAAGAACTTTGAAAGATATTACTATATTGGATCTCATGAATGTATTCATTTCATTAATAAATGAAAATAATTATTATACTAAATGCAAATAGAGAGGACAATAAAAATAATTAAAAGACATTCTATAAATATGTCACAATACTATTAGTTGCGTGTCATAGTGATATGGAATTCCATCTTGATTTTTAATAATTGGATCATATAACTGGTTTTTTACCTGTGAATGGTTCATTGTAAGAAAAATAACAAAAACAACTAAAAAAAAATAAGAAAATTAAACAACATGAAAAACGATGTAAACAACATTCCAAAATACTACTATGAATTTGATGAATGTATTCATCTCATTAATATATCAAAATCATTATTATATTAAAATTAAATAAATAGGACAATAAAAGAAATACAAAAAACATTCTATAAAGAGCTAAAAGTATCAATAGTTGCATGCCATAAAGATATGGACTTTAATCGCTCCTCTTCTTTCTTCCTAATTGTAACATATGCACTATCTTTCGTCTTGGCATAATTTTGATAAGAGAAAGGCGGTGCAATGCGTAAACCATCTATTGATCTCACTCCTGATATGGTTGTGAAGGTCAAGCCTTGCTGCTCTTTATTCTCGATATCAATTGATTCTCGTTCTAAAGTCAAACCCTGTGACTTGTGGATTTTTAGAGCCCATGCCTTCTTTAAAGGAATTTTTTTTTTTATTTCCTCTTATCATTGGTGTTATAGGTACAATTTTTGGATTTCTTGCATGAAACGGAACACCAACATACTTATCAAAAAAAATAGTTATGAACATTGGTAGCTCAGGTGGCTTAGAGGTAGGCATATAGAATATTTCCTTCACATACCCAAGTGCACCATTCACCAAACCAGCTTCAACCCACAAATTATATGTCAACATAACATGTTGGGGACGACACAACAAAACCTCATGGTCCAATTGATCATCATCGACACCACTGATTTATGAATGCCTTGAATTCACAACAATACATTGTGCAATTGGAGAATTTAATGATTTAAACATATGCCTATTATGGAAGGAGACCAAATTATTTGTTGGAAATATGTGAACTGCTGCATTAAATAAATTCCTTTCTCTAGGATGCAACCTCATATCAGCATGCGACATAAGAAACTCCAAATCATCAAGAATGGGTTCTATTTTTCTTATGTTATTGAGGACTCTACGAAAACAATATTGTTTCTCATTACTCCCTTGTTGGTGAAATATTGTGTCAAGAGTGACAAAAATGTTGATTTTTTTCCACAAGAATTTCCCTGCTGTATTTCCTGCGTACAAAGCCTTATCTCTCATATGAGGTATTTGGCCAAGGTCACCCACAAGGATGATCGATCTGCAACTAAAAGGATAATTCCTTTTCTGTCGAAATTCTTGTCGTAATCGAGCATCTATTTGCATGAATAACCTTGATCCTAAAAATTTGATTTCATCAATAAGTATATATTGAATATGCCTCATTTATTCTTGGAATACTGCCAACAATTGACCGTGTAGTGGTTTCATATCTTTAATCGGAATTTTCAGAGCGGAGTGTATTGTTTTTGCATGTATATTAAAAGAAGCTATTTATGTTGGGGCAAGAAGAAGCAAAGGAATTTTTCCATTACTTGACATATTATAAAGAGCTTCAAAAATAAAATGGATAAGGAAAGACTTTCTAGTGCTTGAAGTACCCTGAACAATCATAAGAAGAGCTTCACGAATCTCATATTCGGCAAATTGCGTTTAAAAAAATCCAAAAGCAAGTTGTTGTTTTTCTGCCAATGAATCTGGAGAGGCCAATGCTCTATTCGAAAGGTCAACAATATCACCCCTTGATATTCCATTCCTTATAAAATTAATAGCTTCTTCAGCCACATCGTTAGAAATAGTTGTACTTCTCGAGTCAAAGGATATATCAAAATCCCTTCAACAAAGTGTGTGAAGATCAGAAACATTGACATTACTTGATGGAACCAAGTGAGAGAAAAGTTTCCATTATTGAAAATGATCTTCAAGATTCATTTCCTGATTAAAAAAATCACCATCTTCTCCATCTTCAATATTTTCAACAATTGATGGATTTCCATCAACATGCCATGCTCGATATTGGAAATTCCTCCAATTTTCAACAATCATTTTAGCTGAAAGCCCAATATCTGTAGAAATGTCATGAAATGACTTATACAAGAGCTATTGTGTCCAACAAAAGGTTTCAAATTCGTCTAAACCGTCACTAGGAATAGAATAAAACTGTGGCCAAACCTGAACAATCACATGAACATATTTAAGTTCCCAGGGATCTTTTTTATTCTTGTTATCAAATTTCCAAGATCTTGTTTTTTCTATCAAAGTTAGACGTTCAAGGAAAAAAGGCCTCTTCTGATAATTTTGAACAAAAGTATTTTTAGATGAACATTGCATGCTATCAATTGACATTTTCTGAAAACCTTCCTTCCAACATTTAATGAAACAAATTTTTGACTACAAAAAACAAGAGGTAGCTTAAGAAACATATGGCATGTTTCTTGTGCTCCAATTTCACGTTCAACAATCATTTCTACAAGAATCCTTCTGTAAGCACATAAAGCATGATCCTCACAGGCAATAAAATTTTAAATTATAGTTAACATATCATGAAAACTTTCATACCTTTTCTCTGCTTTTGATGCATACTTAGCAATATATTTCAGGACAGCATGCCGAGAAAGCATTGGTTGGAAATAAAAAAATTTGTGCCACATTATTAGAAGGTCAATGTTATGTTACATTGAGCTTATCATCATTTCTTGCGAAGTCATATTTTTTTCTTCCTTGATCATGTATGAAAAATCTTGATTCCTCAGAAACATTCGATGGAGAATTGTACCGACAAGCAAGAATAGTGCCCTTTTTACGCAGACAAGAATCTACACTACACTTTGTGTGCCTTTAGACATGGTTCAAAAATTATTCATAATCATTATGAGGATTGGAAGAGAAATTATAATCAGTATTCAATAGGCAAGGGTCATCATTGATACTTCTTGGAACCATTATATTGCGATGATGTATTTCACATGGATTCCATGTAGTTACATAATTGTCAAAGAATCTCTTTGCATGTTGTAAATCACAATAATTTGACCAATCAAGTCTTTTCATGTCAGGAGCTACTTGTAACCATAGGAAACCATGGATATGAGCTGAACCTCTATGTTGCCACTCATATCTGAAGAAAATGAATACAAAGTTACTACAAAAAATATAAATAGAACAATAATAAGAAATTGACAATGAATAGAAAATAAATTCAACAAAACATACTTTTACCAAAAGTATTTTTCTTTAAGATAATTTTGGATAAATTCCTCTTGAAATATATTGAATCTATGGTGCATAAATGTGGCAAAAGTATGAGGGTACTGGATAACATTCTCAATTTCCATACAATGCTCATTTAAAGAACGAGAATGTGAGGGTACAGGCATGAGGCTATGCAACTCTGGCCACTTTGTGACAGCTGCACTCAAAGTAAAAAACAAATATGGACATCCCAACTGAGTAATAATGTCAGTCAATTCAGGCCAAAATTTAGTCCACTATGCCCTTGTACCTCTTAGAGAAGACCCAAACTGTAGAAGATGCTCAACCAACTTATTATCTGGTAAATCAGAAAGTTGGTGACGCAAGTTTTCAATTGTTGTCGTTGAGTTATCATGTAATTTTTTCTTCACAAAAACTGAAGCATTCGCTTGGCTATGATGCCACATTATCATGTTCAATAGGTAATATCGGAAGCGATGATGGATTTCAAACCTCTAATAATAGTATCTTAGAAGATGCAATGCATACTCATGAAGTTCAATAGTACAAATGCGTAGTTGCAACCAATCAGCATCACCAGTGGGCAACAATGTGGGGAATGCCATATCTAATAACGCCTCAGTATTATACTCATTCACGGGAGATGTTCCAATACTGGGCCAATCCATTTCTTGAACATGTGAAGAATCAACATTATCAAGAAATGCTCTAATTTCTTCCACTTCTCTCCGTTCATTGGGTAGGCGAGCGACAAAAGAAGAAGGATGAGAGGGAAAATGTTTAAGAGGAAAACCACCAAATTAGTATTAGAAGAAAAAAATATTAATAAACTGAAGTGATTAATAAAGTCGATGGATCAATAAAATTAATAAAAAAATACTCAAGTTGAAGAAATTAATAAACATTAATAATTAACCCAAGGGATTATTCATTTTATAAACCAAAATAACTAATAAACCCAAGGGTTTAATATTATAAACCAAAGGAATTGGTGAACCCAAGGGGAAAATATTACCCAACAAATTAGTATTAGAAATAAAAATTATTAATAAACTCAGGTGATTAATAAAGTCGAAGGATCAATAAAATTAATAAAAAATATATAAAAACCAAAGAAATTAATAAACACTAATAATTAACCCAAGGAATTATTCATATTATAAACAAAAATAACTAATAACCCAAGGGTTTAATATTAGAAACCAAAGGAATTGGTGAACCAAAGGGAAAAATATTAATAACCTAAGGCACCGATAAGGCCAAGTGAACAATATTAAAAACAAAATATCTTAATAAAGAATATGACCCAATATTTTAAAATTAGAAGAATTTGAAAGTCACATGATTATTATTATGATAAAATGCAAGTGATCAATCAACCTTACTGATTGTTAATATTATAAGCCAAATGATTTAATAAACTAAAGTGATAGTCAATTCCACCATCAGTGAAACCAAAAAACTAACATTGAAATTAACTTATGTTTTTTGTTGTCTTTACATAAAGAAATATGAATACAAAAATGGACTCGAAACTCTCCATCAAAGGTCATTTATCAAGTAGCCTCTTCGATAACACAACTAGACTAACCAAAAAAGGAACACCAATTCAAATCAACACGATAATTATCACGATACTTAACGCTTTCCAACCAATCCGTTCTTGTTTTTCTCCCAGCCTCCCTAATGTGGACACGCAACAAGTATTTTATGTTCATTTTCATTTCATCTAACACACTAAAATGCTCATCAATAAAAGCAGGATGGAAGCCATGTTTTCTATTGAGCTTGTTTTGAAGATACGAAAGAAAATTGATGAGTCTAGAAATATTTTCCACCGCTTAATTATAATAGATGCCATCATTATTATCCATATCTACATTTGAAAGGGAAAATGAAGAAATAAAAATTAATAGAAAAAGAGATAGAAACATCTAGGCATCTATATATATATATATATATATATATATATATATATATATATATATATATATATATATATATATATATATATATAAAATAGAACACCTCATTTGTATTGTTGCTAAAAAACTTAATCTTAAAAACGTCATGCTATAAAATAACCTAACGCTACATGAGCCAAATGATATAAAATTCCTACAAATATAAACCTCATTAGAAATACATATTGTACACATGAAGTGAGTGATAAAATTAAATGAGTGATATGACCCCTATTACAATAATCAACAAGAAATCTCAAATTTTTAAACTTAATGTTTAAAATCAAATATTAATAATGTTCGTAATTCTATATTTGTATTTAAATTAATGTTAATTTTTATATTAATTTTTGTTTAATATTATTATCAAATATAAATATGTTTTCATTCAACCAAACCACAACATATTTAGAAAACCACATTGATAAATATTGTTAGTTTCATGTCATAGGGATATGGACTTTAATCTTGATTTTTAATGATTGGCTAATATAACTGGTTGTATATGTCTGAATGGTTAATTGTAAACAAAATAACAGTAGCGACTTAAAAAATGGAGGTAAATTGAACAACATGAAAAACGATGTAAGAAATTTCAAAGATATTACTATATTGGATCTCATGAATGTATTCATTTCATTAATAAATGAAAATAATTATTATACTAAATGCAAATAGAGAGGACAATAAAAACAATTTGAAAAAATTCTATTAATTTGTCACAACACTATTAGTTGCATGTCATAGTGATATGGAATTCCATATTGATTTTTAATGGTTGGCTCATATAACTAGATTTTATCTATGAATGGTTCATTGTTAGAAAAATAACAAAAACCACTTAAAAAAAATAAGAAAATGAAACAACATGAAAAAAGATGTAAACAACATTCGAAAATACCACTATGAATTTGATGAATGTATTCATCTCATTAATATATTAGAATCATTATTATATTAAAAGTAAATAAAGAGGACAATAAAATAAATACAAAAAACATTCTATAAAGAGCTAAAAGTATCAATAGTTGCATGTCATAATGATATGGACTTTAATCACTCCTCTTATTTATTCCTAATTGTAACATATGCACTATCTTTCATCTTGGCATAATGTTGATAAGAGAAAGGCGGTGCAATGCGTAAACCATCTATTGATTTCACTCTTGATATGTCTGTGAAGGTGAGGCCCTACTGCTCTTTATTCTCGATATCAATTGATGCTCATTCTAAAGTCAAACCCTGTGACTTATGGATTGTAAGAGCCCATGCCATCTTTAAAGGAATTTTTTTTCAATTTCCTCTTATCACTGGTGTTATAGGTACAATGTTTGGATTGCTTGCTTCAAACGGAACGCCAACATACTTATCAAAAACAAAAGTTGTCAACATTGGAAGCTTAGGTGGCTTAGAGGTACGCATATAAAATATTTCCTTCACATAACCAAGTGCACCATTCACCAAACCAGCTTCAAACCAAAAATTATATGTCATCATAACACATTGGCCATGACACAGCAAAACTTCACGATCCAATTTATCATCATCGGTACCACTAATTTCTGAACACCTTGAATTCACAAAAATACATCGTGCAATTGGAGAATTTAATGATTTCAACATATGCCTGCTATGGAAGGATACCAAATTATTTGTTGGAAACATGTGAACTGTTGCATTAATTAAATCCATTTCTCTAGGATGCTACCTCATATCAACTCGTGACATAAGAAACTCCCAATCATCAACAACAGGTTCTGTGTTTCTTATGTTATTGAGGACTCTACAAAAACAAGATTGTTTCTGATTACTCCCTTGTTGGAAAAATATTGTGTCAAGAGTGACATCAATGTTGATTTTTTTCCACAAGACTTTCCTTGTTATATTACCTGCATACAAAGGCTTATCTTTCACAGGAGGTAGTTGGCTAAGGTCACCCACAAGGATGATGGATCTGCCACCAAAAGTGCAATTCCTTTTCTCTAGAAATGTTTCTCGTAATCGAGCATCTATTTGCATGAATAACCTTGATCCTAAAAAGCTCATTTCATCAATGAATATATATTTAATATTCCTCATTTCTTTTTGGAATACTACCATCGATTGACCCCGTAGTCGTTTTGTATCTTCAATCAGAATTTTCAGAGCGGATTTATTATTTTGAATGTATATTAAAAGCAGCTATTATTGTTGGGGAAAGAAGAAGCAAAGGACTTTTTCCATTACTTGACAGATTAGAAAGAGATTAGAAAATAAAATGGATAAGGAACGACTTGTGAGTGCCTATAGTTCCCTCATCAATCATAAGAAGAGCTTCACGAATCTCATATTTAGAAAATTGCCTTAAAATAATTTCAAACGTCATTTTTTTTTTCTGCCAATGAATCTGGAGAGGTAAATTGTCTATTTGAAAGGTCAACAATATGACCCCCTTGATATTACATTCCTTATAAAATTAATAGCTTTTTCAGCCACATCATCAGAAATAGTTGTACTTTTTCAGTCAAAGGATATATCAAAATCCCTTAGACCAAGGGTGTGAAGATCAGAAACATTGACATTACTTGGTGGAACCAAGAGAGAGAAAAGTTGCCATCCTTGAAAATCATCTTCAAGATTCATTTCTTGGTTAGAAAAATCAACATCTTCTCCATCTTCAATATTTTCAACAATTGATGGATTTTGATCAACATGCCATGCTTGATATCGAAAATTCCTCCAATTTTCAAGAATAATATCAGCTGAAAGCCCAATCTCCACAGAAATGTCACGAAATGGCTTGTACAAGATAAATTATGTCCAAAAAAAGGTTTCAAATTCGTCTGAACTGTCACTAGGAATATAATAAAATCATCGCCAAACTCGAACAATCACATGAAAATCTCTAGGCTTCTATGGATATTTTTTACGCTTGCTATCAAATGTCCAAGATCTTGTTGTTTCTATCAATGATAGATGTTCAAGGAAAGAAGGGCTCTTCTGATAATTTTGAACAAAATTATTTTCAGATGAACATTGCATGCCATCCCTTTATATTTTCCTGAAAACCTTCTTTCCAACATTTAATGAAAAAAAATTTCGACTACAAAAAACAAGATGTAGCTTAAGCAACATACGGCATGTTTCTTGTGCTCCAATGTCATGTTCAACAATTGTTTCTGCAAAAAACCTTCTGTAAGCACATAGAGAATGATCCTCATAGACAATCGAATTTTAAATTTTAGTTAACATATCATGATAAATTTTAGACCTTTTCTCTGCATTTGATGCATACTTAGCAATATATTTCAGGAGACCATGTCGAGAAAGCACTCTTTGGCAATCAACATTTTGCACGCCACATTGTTAGAAGGTCACTGTTATTTACATTGAGCCTATCATCATTTCTTTTCAAGTCATATTTTTTTCTTCTTTGATCATATATGAACAATCTTGATTCCTCAGAAACATCCCATGGAAAATTGTACTGACAAGCGAGAATAGTGCCTTTTTTGTACAAACAAGAATCTACACTACACTTTGTGTGCCTTTGGACACGGTTCAACAATTATTCATAATCATTATGAGGATTTCAAGAGAAAATATTATTAGTATTCAATCGGCAAGGGTCATCATCGATACTTATTGGAACCATTCTATTACGACGATTTATTTCACGTGGATACCATGGAGTTACATAATTGTGAAAGAATCTCTTTGCATGTTCTAAATCACAATCATTTGACCAATCAAGTCTTTCCATGTTAGGAGCTCTTGCCACGATAGGAAACCGTGGATATGAGCTGAACCTCTATGTTGCCACTAATATCTGAAGAAAATGAATATAGAGTTACTACAAAATATATTAATAGAACAATAATAAGAAATTGACAATGAATAGAAAATAAATTCAAAAAACCGTACATGTACCGAAGTGTTTCGCTTTAAGATATTTTTGGACAACTTCCTCTCGAAATATATTGAATCTATGGTGCATAAATGTGGCAACAATATGAGGGTACTAGATAGAATTCTCAATTTTCATACAATGCTCATTTAAGGAATGAGAATGTGAGGGTACCTTTGGCCACTTTGTGTCAGCTACACTCAAATTAAAAAACAAAGATGGACATCCCAACTGAGTAATCATGTCAGTCAATTCAACCCCACATTTAGTCCAGTATGCTCTTGTACCTCTTAGAGAAGACCCAAACTACATAAGATTCTCAGGAAACTTATTATTTGGTAAATCAGAAAGTTGGTGATGTAAGTTTTCAATTGTTGTCGGTGAGTTATCGATTAATTTTTTCTTCACAAAAACTGAATGAGTCGCTTGGCTATGATTCCGCATTATCATGTTCAATAGGTAATATTGGAAGCGAGGATGGCTTCCAAACCTCTATTCATAGTATCTAAGAATATGTTATTCATACTCATGAAGTTCAATAGTACAAATGAGTGGTTGCAACCAATCAGCATCACCAGTAGGGAACAATGTGGGGAATGCCAGATCTAATAACCCCTCAATATTATATTCATTCACAGGAGATGTTCCAATACTAGGCCAATCCATTTCTTGAACATGTGAAGAATCAACATTATCAAGAAATGCTCTAATTTCTTCCACGTCTCTCTGTCCATTGGGTAGGCAAGAAACAAAAGAAAAAGGATGAGAGGGAAAATGCTGAAGAGGAAACCCTTCATTATTAGCTGCATTGATCTCAGATTCAAAAATATTACAATCAACAAATTTAATCTTGGAGGAGACATATGTTGATCTTTCGGGTAGAGAATTCACTAAATCATAGTCAATTATAATATCTCGATAATATTGATCACGTTCAATTTTGAAATGAAATTTAGCCATATCTCGAGATATTTTTACATAACATTCATAATATTTAGACTGAGCAACATGTCTCCTCACAATTAGAAAGTCATTATCTTCAACATGTCGGGGAAGACTTTGCATAATTAAATGCGAGAATCGGTATTTAGAGCTTATAACATAAATTCAACTTTTTCTTTAAGCAGATTTCCATACGCAATTTTTATGAATGTAACTAGCGTATGCATGCGAAAATGCAGAAGGAAATTAGCATATATTGATTTAACTTTCCAGATTTAGAGAAATTCTCGGAAGAAGTCTTATAAACAGATTTATCAGTTATGTATTAGGTTTGAAGTTATGAACAGTAATCAAAAGAATAAAGCATCACACACATGAACACCAATATTTAAGGTGGAAACCCAATTCGAGAGAAAACCACCGCTGTTGTCGTCGCTGTCTTCAATCTTTATCATATAGAAAACCTTTTACAACATACTGCTGATGCAGAATCATACCAGTATGCGGGCTTATACCTGAAGAAGGCTGCAACTGGAAGGGAGGTCCAACCCCCTGATCTCGTTTACGAGCCTCTCCTGGAAGGGAGCTTTGACCCCCTGAAATCAATCACCAGCTTTTATTGACAAAAATATTCTTCTTTGATACTGAAGGCTTCAACCCTCAGACCTACTGCTGACTACGTTTCATCAATTTTCATACTGGATCAAATAGCTTCAACACCACCCTTCACTTAACATCAACAAACATACTTTGCCCAAGACTTCAAATAGAACAGTGAGACTACTGTAACTAGAATGTCAGAAATAACCCTGACTTTAGAATAGATATGCAGATACAAACTCAACCCTGAACATTCATTAATTCAAATAGCATACACTACTTTGATTCATTGAAGCCACGTACATACGTGCTTTCCTGCACACCAACCCGCGTATACTTCTATGTATATTATTCTTTAGAAAACCCTAAATGCCATACGCGCTTTTAATGAAGCTAACCCACGTATATTCGCACTTTTCATGAAGCGAACTAGTGTATAGATCTGTAAAAATATATTTTGCAGAGCAGGCCAGATATATAAAACTTACCCAGATTTATTCATGTTCTTCAGCAGACTTGCGCCAGGTCTTCATCATTTCTTTTGCAGATCATCCTAGAGATTCATCATTTTTCAATCTAGAGATCTTGAACCTTCATCATATCCATAGGTGCATCATAGATTCAGATATACCAAAGATAGAGTTCAACCATTCAGATATCTCTTAAAGAGGTTTATTTATTAACAACCCTTACACATGCACACTTGCACTATGATTTTCTTCTCCTTAAATAGATTTAGCTTTTACCAATACCATGAGCCAAAACCACACAACTTTCGATGGTATTCTTGGACGGAATCAAATAAACCATACAGTGCTTAATACTGTGTGCGAAAACCATGGTAATGCCCCTTGGTATTATAATTTTGGAGTTCAAAGGGGCATACGTGACTTGGGACGGACTTATCTGCGTGCATACGCGACTTGGCCTTTAAAAACTTGCATATACATTGTGACATATTATATTTATCATTTCTTTGGCACTTACTGGAATTATTTTCTCTGTTACTTCTGAGCTGTTCTATAGATACATCAGGTTTACATCATTAACAAATAGGTTGCTATCCAAAGACATCTGATCAAGTCAGTTTCCATCAAGGACAACTTTTTCAAGTAGGTTGCCATCAAGGACAACACATTGCATCATCATATTGTCACCAAGACTTTGGGAAATTGTAGAAATATCTTGGGGAAAGCTAATTGTGTGTATGCTATACTTATATTTCCCACCTTGAGCATGTGTCACTTGCAAAATAGGATTTACACGTGCTATTAACATTTCTTCAACTTGAGTAAGAACTCTTAAAATATGAGGTTGCTCACCATGATCCATGTTATTGTATCTAGAAAAACGATGTGAACCTCTTTCATTATTACATCATCTGCAAATAGGTCCTTCAAAATATCTCAAAACCAGGATTCCAGGATATGATTCTTGACAGATGTGGCGCATTTGGAGAACTGACAAGCTATCTATCTTTTCTCAAAATATTTTATGCACTGCAATCATGTTTTCATCAAAATGAATATGATTTGTATTGGTTGGACCATGTGGAGAATGATGTGGAAGAGTATAATTTCTTCTAAAATGTACTTTATTTTCAGCACCATGAGATTCGCTTCCCAAATTTGAAACATGTGGAACAGATCTATGACATGGTCTTTCCAAATTTATGGTCTACATTTCTGGAACCCAAGAGGATGGTAAGGTTTCTTTAGCATTTTTTTTTTTAAATTGAATGTCCAAATAATTAGAATTGAAAAAATGAAAAAAAAATCAAATTCATTGAATATTTACGTTTGTTTGGCAATGTGGATGAAGGGCACGAGATGGTTGCTCTTCACTTGTAACATCAGTGGATAGAACATTTGGGGAGTTAGTTTCAACCCCTCTATTAAAATGATTTGTTTCTTGTTTAAAAAAAAAAAAAATTCATTATAAAACTAAATGTCCAACATATAAAGATTTAAAATTGTATAACTGAGAATAAATGAAAAAAGGAGGAAAATATCAAATGCATTCAACATTTAAATTTTGTTGGCGATGTGGATGAACACTTTGAGATGGTTCCTCTTCACTTATAACATCAGTAGATGAAACATCTATGAAGTTAATTTGTATGCCTCTATTGAAATGAGTTGTGTCATGTTTGAAGAAAATAAATTATGCAATAAAATTCCTGTCCAACGTACCAAAAATTCAAAAAATGAAAAATCAAATCAAGTACATTGAACATTTACATTAGTTTTCCAATTTTATTGTTGAAGAGAATGCAGTGGAAGGTTATGACGTGCTTCATATTCAATTCTCAGATTAGTATATGGAAGACTTGGGGAGATAATTTCTAGACCTCTATTAAAATAAGGTGTATCCTATTCCAAGAGAATAAAATACCTTATAAATTTAGTAAAAAAAAAATGTAAATAGAGGAATCTAATAAAACAACCACTTTTTCAGCAACTGTAAAATATCATTGTGTTACCTCCATTGTTCCACGCGAAATGATATCAGGGATGATTGATTCTGTTCATGGGAAAACATTATTTTGAGAAGGGAGATTGGAATATATGATTTTTCGACCAGCTGGATCTAAATTATCAAACAAATGGCCAATAAAACTATCATCCAAGTCATCACATAGAATGTCATCATTGCCTCGACGATCGATATTTTACAACATTTGGCCTTTCGTACAAGATGAAATTGCAAAGACAGAAGGGTTAGCATGAACATTTTCATCCACGTTATCAATATGATGTTCTTCCCCATTGTGAGATGTTTCCCCAATATTATGAAAATTTTCAAGAGAGCATCGAAAAAAAAATTATACTGATGAGGAGCATATTCTGGCAATGAACTATCAAGTGGAAATGTTCTTTCCATGATATCATCCATAGTATGATACTTATGAGGAATCATAAAATCATTTTGAAGAGTTGTTTCACTCATTATTCTATGATATGTAGCTCTCCTATGCTCATTTACTATGTCCTTATTTTGTTGATACCGTAAACGACAACTTTCATTAGACTTGTCATGCGATGCTAGTGACTGATTCTTTTTTTCTTGTACGATTGCATGTGCCTTAAAATGAAATTTATACAATGAATAATAAAATATTTATTATGTAACCATATACATGGAACATATAATATAGCCAATATACATAATCACAAAAGAATGAAAAAGTGTAACACCCCCAATTCATGTGATTTAATTTCAAAGTTAGATACTTGAACTTTAATCCTAAGGGGAGTGAACCCCAAAGGATAATTATTTTGTGAATTTAATTAAATATTTAAATGAGGAAATGAATAAAATAATGTGGTGCAGATTGACCAAAATGATATTATGAGATCACTTGCTAAATCCATGAGGATAGATGAGGCAAATATTTCCCCACAATCTTTCAAAAATCCTTGAAAGAAATTAAGTTTTAAATTTAGATTTTTGAGGAAAATTCTGAATTCCCCCAATGATGAGGAAAGTAGTTGGGAAGAGGTTAAAAGATGGAAAAGCTGAGGAAAAGCATAAAACAGCTTTAAAGAATCCCTAAATTGGGAAGCCTAGGAAAACAGGAAGAAAAGCATCCTGAGATTCTGGACGCAGAATTAGAAACATTATTTGGGGAACAATAGCTTAAATAAGCTGCTCTTGTACAGATTAGGGGTTGATCTGTTCTAGGAGGTAATATTAGCTCGGGGGTGAGCTCTGGGAGACAGAAGGACTCTAAGGTTGGGAGGTTGGTCGACTGCATGAGTGGTATGTCTCTGAGTTAAATTGTCTTCCTACTTATTATGGTATGAATTGGCTACATATAAAAACAAAATTTATTTCTAAGGTACTAAATTTATTAGTTCTACATTTAACAGAATTAATCATAAGGAAGTAACCTGATAATTCCGTATGGTTGTAGAGAAAAATCCTGTAAAGTAGAATCCAACAGAAAGTCTAAACCAGGGTTGGTTTAAATTTGAGGATACTTAGTTCTTCCCGGGAAAAATTTGTGAATTAGCTTTAATCTGCTTCTGTTTCCTAGCATGATTCTAATATATACCTACAGGAGGGAGAAATTGAACTTCCTATATTATACTGAAAAATAGTAGGAAATGAATTGAAACTTACACTGTGCATGAAAGAATAGAAGGAGAGACTCTATAAACTGACCTCAGGGTCAGCATACCATTCAAATATAATCCAGAGAATTTAATTGTCAAAAAACAAAGGTTGCATGTAAGCCACACTTACTATAGCAGAAGAAAAGATAAAATTAAATATGACTTCCCAGAAATTATGAGTAATGTAACTGAGGAATCTGGTACATATTGAACAACATTAGTGCTATAGAGAACCACATAACATACACTTACTGTTCTGACAAGCAAACTAAACAAAAACAACACTACAAGAAAAAATGACATTGGTGAGGGTCATGCTTGTGACGGACCTTTAAGGTCCGTCACCAATGTCACATATGGTGACGGTCCTTTAAAAAATGTCACTGTAAGTGTATATAGCGATGGTCCTTTAAGGTTCGTCACCAAAGCCATTTTCAATGACACTTTTGGTGAGGGTCATTAAAGGCCCATCACTAATTCTCTCTTTGGTGACACTTCTAGTGACGAACTTTTAATGACCCTCACCAATGCTCTTTTTGTTACTTTTGGTGATGGTCAAAAAATGTTCATCATCATTGATCATTCCAATGATTTTTTGATGACGCTATATGCCTCTTAATATATTTTTTTTCAAAATATAACAATTTAAGGCCATTATTGTGGAGTATTTTTTATGATATTTCCAAGGCCATATTGGTTATAATCAGTCAATTTTTTAAGAAGTAATTATTGTGTATCATTTCCCTCAAGTAATCACTAGTCGAATAGAATTTTCCTATGAGTCAACGCGTGATTCATATCTATTAAGTTTATTATCTATAAAATTCCCTTTAGATAAAGTTCCACTAGTGTGTATAGGAAATATAATATTTAATACATAATCAAGCTCTGCCAATTCTATTAATGAGAAATACCTAACACTCCTCAACAATCCGAGCACACCTTAAATTAATGCTTTGTCACACACTAACATTTCTTAGCACCTCACATGTCTTGGAACATCTTTGTACCTAGAACATCTTGTCATGAAACTAATGCCCAAGCATATGGTGGCATGCGCTAGCACAACATGGAACTCTCCTAGCATGTGTTAGCATGCATGTAGTCCCTAGCATGCCCTTAAACACCTTGGATGAATGCACTGACATAAATTACCACTTGGCACACAATGCCACTTGGAATGTATTGGGACCTATTATTAGTGTGACTAGCATGTCCCTTTTGAAAATATAAAGTAATGAATTACTAACCCTCTTATGTGTTCATTTCCTTACATTTTGGCTTGGTTCTTCCTTTGGTTGCCTTGACACTTCTTGACACATATTGACATACCCTGGCACCCTGTACATTCTTTTTCGTCGAGAAAAAAACATAATTTTATTACTGTAGGTGAGTACAAAATTACAATAAGAAGCACAAAAAAACTGTGATCTAGAAGAAAAAACCCAAAAATTTGTAGTCGGTTGGGTAACAGTCTAAAAAAGACATTTGTAAGAAAACCATGTGTAAAAACCAGATCCGGATTTTACCCCTGACCTATCTAAAGACAAAAATTGTTCATAAAAAAATCAGTCCTAATGTTATCAACGATAAGCAGTCCAAGTTGAATATCCGTCCAAAAACTACAGTGTTATATTGATCCAGCAATCACCGAGGTTTCCAACCTAAGACACCACCGAGACAATCCCAGAACACTGCCCAGTCAAAAAAAAATTCCATTTGAAACAGCCAGCAAAAAAATTTAAAGAGCTTAATCCGCAACATTTAACAAAAAAAGGATTCACCACCCAGGGGAAATGCATATGTTCCAAGTGTATCAGATGGATGATAACCTAGCCCACTACAGCAGCCCAACAAAGTGATAAACCAAAACAACAGAAAACACATCCTGCATCTTACATTCTGTTATAAAAAAAGGGGCGCCAACACCACCAGGAGATAACAGCCTGATGAAATTAAAATTACAGGCCAATAGAAAAAAACATAGACAACTCAATCGAATAATAAAGGATGAACAAATTCTCTGATTTCTCCATCCTTGTGTTCTCTAACCCTCCAGATTCCCACAGCCTGCAGAAGCCCCATCTTGGAAGCCCGATCCGCCTCACCATTATTTTCTCTATAGATATGTTGACAGGAGAAAGAAACAAAAGAATGGAGGAGCTCCTGAATAGAGAGTAATAGGTTTTGTAGATGAAGAACTTTGCACTGTTGTATACCATTGATCCAGCTTATCACATTCATTGAGTCCCCATAGAAGTTTATCTTCCTGCAACCTTTCTCAACAGTGAACAACAGGAGAATCTTGAGGCTTAGCAATTCAGCAAAGTTGTTTGAGCCCTCCCAAAACCCAACTAAGAGCTCAAAAAAATGAGATACTGAAAGATAAATCAGAGCCCCTCTGCCACAAACATTCTATTGCACTGCCCCATCAAAGAAACCCCAAGGTGTCCCCCTATCAATCTCCAAAAAGGGTAGCTCCCTCTGATTAGCAGCACGAATATGATAAGGAAAGGCAGAGTGTAAACCAATAGTCATGGCACCGATGATCTCTGAAGAAATAACAACCTCATCAAATAGAAGTCGATTACGAGCCAACCAGCAACCCCAAATGACAAGGAGAGGCAGGGCTTTAAGATTAGGCTTAGCATTAGACACCCACCACGAGTCCCATGCATGAGACACAGTTAAGCCCTCCCATCTACACGAGAGGCCCAATAATCTAGAGCATTCCAACCATACCCCTTTCATGAAATGAAAACTGAGGAAGAGGTGGTTGATAGATTCCTCATCTGATTTGCAGAGACTACACTAGCCAGGGCCTTGAAAGCACTTTCGTTGCAGATTATCCTAGGTAGGGACTTTATTTTCTAAGACACGCCACATAAAGAGGCGAGTCTAGGGAGGAATGCTGAGCTTCCAAAGCTTCTTACACCACTAATGCCCATCCCCCAAAAAAACCCCAACACTCAGTTTTAAGTAGCCAGCCCGCAGAGAGTAGATCCCCGAAGGATCAAAATCCCAAGCAATCCTATCCTCCCTCTCTCGAAGAATAATATGTGCATATTTTAAGGATCGAATGTAAACAACCAATTCCCTCTCATCATGTGCATCCAGCCCCAAATATGAGGCCAAAATCCAAGACTGAAGCCCTGGCCTTCTTTGAACCAGATCTGCAAGATGGGAAAGAAAAGTAATCCCCCGCTGTCTTAAAGCCTCAATCGTACGCCTTGGAAGGAGGTATTGTAGTACACTTCCCATCCAAGGATCCTCACCAACACAAAGCTTCTTGCCACTACCCACATTCCAAACCAGATTAGATTCCAAAATATGAAAGGATTTAACCAAAGCCTTCCAAATCACCGACCCACCCTCAAATTTTTTCCTAAGATTCCTAATCCAATACACAATAGAAAAAGGAGCTATGTATTTTTGGGAGATCACTTGGGTCCGAAGACTATCAGCATTAATGAGCCTCCATCCACCCTTTGCAGCAAGAGCCTGAGCAAAGAGAAAAATATTTTTCAATCCCCAACCTCCCATCACTTTTGGTACAACTATTTTCTCCCATCGAACCCAAGGGGTCACCAACGAGTCCTGCTTCCCACTCCAAATAAATATAAAGCGTATCCGCCTGGCTACCTCCAAAATACCTTTTGGAATCCAAGAAAGTGACAACCAATATACCGAGATAGCCTCCAAAACAGACTTCACTAAAATCAATCTCCCGGCTCTTGAAATCCATTTACGACTCCAAACTCTTAATCTCTTTTCCAATTTTTCCAACAGCCATCTCCAATCTTGTTTTCTGTAATCGTTTGGTTTTAAATGGAAACCCAAATAATTCAGCCCATCATCCAAACTAGCAGAATTATAAGGAAATATCCTCATAAACTCAAGCCTCTCCTCTTCCCTCAAACGATGAGTAGTAATTGAAAACCTTTGAGCATTCACTTCCATTCCTGTGGCCTTGGAAAATAGGTCCAAAATCTCTCCTATAGTATTCGCATCTCTCACCGAACCAGAGCAGAAAATTAATACATCATCAATGAACAATAGATGTGTAATTTATAAATTTGGAGCTACCTGAATACCCTTCAAAGTACCCTGTCTCTTGGCATTCTTAAGAGCCCTGCTCAATCCTTCCGCAACCAATAAGAACAAAAGTGGAGATAGCAGAGAACCCTGGCGAAGACCTCTTTCAGCATGAAAAAAGTGGGAGGCAGCCCCATTAAGCAAAACGGAGAAAGAGACTGTAGTCATACAGCTCATGATCCATCTAATAAACCCAATATCAAAGCCAAGGTGAGTCAAAAGCATACTTATATATAGCCAAATTACCTGATCATATGCTTTGGAGAGATCAATTTTCAACACCGTCCCTTTGAGGTTCTTGGTCTTCATGCTATGGATACCCTCTGGAGCTGTTCTAATGGCTTCATGTATTTGTCTCCCTTCCAGAAAGCCGAATTGTTCACAAGATATATGAGCAGACAGCATACATTTGAGTCTTCTGGGAACTATCTTGGAGACCACTTTGTAAATACAGTTTCACAAAGAGATAGGACGGAAATCAGTCAGAGAAGATGGGTTATCCACTTCCGGAATTAAGGCTATGAAATTAGAGTTGAAACAAGCTAGAATCTTCCCTAAAATTATGGTATCCTCCACTACTTTCAGCAGATCCACACCCAACAAATCAAAAATTTCCAAGAAAAATTCTATCGACCATCCATCTGGCCTCGAGCTTCTGTCTTTTTGGAAGCTATGAAGTACCTGCTTTAATTCCTTCTCCAAAACCTCAGCCATCAAGGATTTGCTATTTGCCTCCTCTAAAAACCTCGGAAATAGTTGGGCTGCTCTTATCACTTCCGTAAGAGATGCATGAACCAGAGCCTTAAAAAGGGCCTTGAAATGATCAACCCCCAACTTGGCCTTAGCCTTAGAGGAGGAATGTTAAATGCCCTGTCCATCTCTCAAGCTCCAAATAGTATTAGCTACCTTCCTACCTCGAGCATACACATGAAAAATTTTTGTATTATCATCCCCACATGCCAACCATGTAGCCCTACTTTTCAACCTCCAAGATTCCTCCTTATCCATAAGGAGGGAGTTCCTACTATTTTCGAGATGAACAAGAGTATCTTAATCATCTTGGGATAGAAAACCCCCTCCATTCCCTTCATAGATCAAGCGAAGATCTTCTTCCACCTACTTCAATTCCATTTCCTCCCTCTGTCTCTTAGCAACCGACCATTCCTTGATAGCATCCTTGATACGTTTAATATTATCAGCAAACTGATATGCCATAGAGCGTGTGCTATTAGCACTAAAAGGAATCCACCTGGAGTGAACGAGAGTTTTAAATGTCTCATTCTTGAGCCATATTTTGTTAAACTTTAATGGGCTAGGAGGCTTCCGAGGCCCAATCTTAAACTCAATAAAAATAGGAAAATGGTCCGATGCACCCCCACATCCTATCCATTGCCTAATTTGAAAAGGCCTATCCACAACCTGGTCTGCCACCAAAAAAATATCGAGTCTCTTCGCTACTCGACCTTCCCCACATCTGTTTTTCCTCCAATTGGGTTTCATCTTTATGGGCTCAATATCCAGCAGAAGAATCTCCTCCAATTTTTGAGTGAAGTAACCTGTCAATAAATTAGTTTGAGCATGACGACCCCAGACCTCAGACTGGCCCAATGTAAAGTTCACATCCCCTCCCAAAATCACAGAGTCCCCCTTGTGCAAAGGGTTACCTAGGAGTGAGTCCCAGAAAGGGATCTTATCTTGATACGGACCATAAATATTAAAAATGGTAAAATCTTCACCCAACTCCAATTCCAGAAATTTTAGACTCAGGACCGACTCCATACCTCACGTGTTCAATGGATTGATGGTTATTTCATTCCATCCCACCACCAAACCACCCGAACGCCCTCTAACATCCAACGTCTCAAAAAACCACCTCGACATCCAGACTTCCAATCTAGATTTGACCACATCCCCTTCTCCTAAAGTCTCTTGTATCAGAATTATATCCGGACTATCCAGAAAAATAACCCTCAATAAGGCAGATTTCTTATGGGGACCTGCCAAACCCCTGCAATTAAAGGACATGATCTTCATTATAAACCAGGATTCAGGGGTCAGCTTGCTCTAAGAACCCTCTCTATTGAATGTTTTCTCCCATCGTGAACATCCATATTAGCCCTATCCTGGGCTTTAGCCAAAAAATAAATCCTTCCCCTTCCCGGAGAAGATGGGAACTTCCCCTTCCCCAGCCCACCAGCACCTTTTTTTGCACTAGATCTCAGATTCTAACCAGAGACCGGAGAAACTGAAGTGAATACTGGAACCAACATACCTTCACTAGGATCTGATTCAATAGCCTCCTCATGAGTAGCTGGAAATGGAAAAGAAAGGGAAGAAAGAGGTGGACTAGTAGCAAGGAAAATCCTACACCCACCTTCCAATTCGAGCCTGAAAATGAGACCTTGTTTAGAAAATGGGAAGGATCCCATGAGAGAAGGCTTCAGTAATGTTAACACAGCCTTCATCATACCATCAACCCCCAGCTGATAGTCCTCTTCAATATGACTACTAAGAACCTTCACAACAAATGTCGAAGCACAATCTAAAATCTGTGGGAGCATAGACAGCCAAGAAGAAGGACCAAAAGCTACCCCCATCGACTAATAGCCCTCTACAATCGGACTGTTAAAATAATTTAACATAAGGTTTGAAGCACAAGCATAGTTTTTAGGGGGCATGGGCTGCCTATTTGAAAGACCAGAAACAACCCCCACCGAGACCTGTTCCACATCAGTTCTGCTAGTATGCTGGTGTTTTGTTTGACGAGATAAAAACCTACATTCAGAGGCAAAATTCCCATATGCATGGCACTTTCTGCACCTAAAGGGAACATTTTCATAATCAAGGATCTGCTTAGTGACATAATTTCCCCACCCGAGATACAGAGATTCGGCAAGGCCTTCTCTAATGTTAACATTGACCAGAATCCGAGCAACACGCCTATGATTTGTTGCTAAGAAAGAGAGATCGGCCTCCAGGAAGGACCCAAGAATATTTCCTATGCCCCTGAGGTGATTCTATGTCCAGTAATGTAGAGGCAAACCTGGCAGACGAACCCACAAAGGGACCGAATCCACCCTCTCCCTGCTTGCATCAAATAGAGGGTGCCATGGTTTAAGGAGCATAGGTGAGTGGTCCAAAGCCTAGCTACGTTGCATCACCCATTGAATATCATCAGGATTCAAGAAGTTAAATGAAAACCACCCCCTTGAGAGGGACACTACCTCAGGCACATATCCAATGGCATCTTTCCAATTCAATTCAGCCCATGCTACTACTGTTCTCAGAACAAAAAACCTCCCCATAGCCCTACCAACCAGCGTCTTGCTGACTATTTGAATCACCTGTTCCCAGCCAATGTCCTCACCCAAAACATAGTTACTCTACCTTTTTTGACTTGATCCATTTCTTTTTTCTGCCCCCCTTCTTCTTCGCTCTAGCCTCAATAGCTATGCTTAAGCCCTTGTCCTTTGTACCTTCAAGGCTAGAAATCCCACACTGTTCCACAAAACTGATATTTCCAGCGACAGCTCTCTGGTCCTCCTTTTCGCTAAGACCTCCCACCCCACTATTTATGAACAGAAAATATCCCAGATCCTCTTCATGCCCAGGTAAATGCCCCCTCCTCACATTCTGAGTTCCACCATCAACAGGATCCGTTCCTACTGTTTCCAGACTGTGTAATATACCCTTCCCCTTCGCAAAATACCCCTTTAACTGGGTTACTGCACACCCAACGCCAGGAAAAACTTCTGCAAACTTCCCATCTTTTCTGCCTTTGAGAAACAAAGAGGACAACCTTCCTGCATCGTTGGAGAGTTGGATCACCTCCTTGTCTAGATATCATAGCCCTAGCACCTGCACACTGTTTGGAAATTCACTGTCACACTACCCAAGCACCTGCACACTATCTCACCCAACACCATTCAAACCAGGCGATATCCCGCCTGTCTTCTTTCTCATGGTTCCACCTAGCACCATTCAAACATTCCAACCTAGCACCCTGCACATCCTTAGCACCTGACATGTATTGGCATATCTTGGAAATATTTGGAACATATAATTAGCACACTTTGGCACTTCTTTACATGCCTTGAAATTCCCTAGCATGCCTTACCAATGCTTAGCATACCTTGTCACTCCATCCTTGGCATGACAGCTAGCACTCATTAACACTAGTCCTTGGCACACGTTCCTCATATTCATTAACTTCCATGAATTTTGACCTAGTGCTCCCTTAATGTTTTTTCCTATTACTCCTTAACACTCCTAAACATGCATTAGCACTCTCTAGCACACCTTGGTAGTCTTCAACATGCCATTCCACTTCATAGCATGCATAACAGTCCCTCACACATATTGGCGCTTGGCACGTGTTGGTGTTTGGAAATCCTTAACATGTATGGAACACGTTGAGATGCCTTGGTATGATTTGGCACGGTTTTATATTAAATTTATTTTAGATCAATTTTTGGAAAGTATATGAGAAGCAACAAATGAAGACTTGGCACTTAGAATGCACTAAGACTTTGCACTTGGCACCTATTGGGGCATAGTCATGTTGGTGTGCCTAGTATACCCCTCTTAGAAAAGGTAAATTGATGACTAATTAACCCTCTTATCTATTCATTTCCTTATAGTTTAACTTGTTTCTCCCTTTTGTTGCCTTGACAGTCCCTGACACGCATTGACACACCCTTTCACATCTTGGCATGCCTTATCATTTGGAACATCTTATCATGTTTGACATGCCTTCGCATTATCTGGAACATCTTAGCATTCCCTAGCATGCCTTGGCACTCATGTCCTCACAACAAGCCTTTACATTTTTTCACGACTTGGGAACCCAATCAAGTCCTTGGCTACTGTAGTTCATGTGAAAACGTTGGCCTGCTTCAAGCCCAAAAACTTGACCAATTGCACCTACTACAAGTAGATTGTGCCTTGTTCACCTAATAACTGCCTATAACTCATCTTATGCCACTCATGTCCAATCTCAACTTGTGCCACTTAACTATTTACAATCACAAGGATCACATGATCTATCCATGGCCATAAAACAACTAAGCAACATAGCTTACACAGGCAACAATAGAACATTAACTAAGAGTTTGCAAAAACCGCAAGATATAAGCTGACACAAGCTGAGTGCCCCCAAAATTATACACAACAATGTACAATATGAAATTATCTAAAATAGTTTAAAACATGAGGATGTATCCAAAGTGTGCCACATCTCTAAGGTATGTAATTAATATTGTGACAAATTTTCATAGAAGAAGAGGGTCGCGACCCTTAGAGAGAGGTTTGTCTCTACAATCTATACCACAAATTTGGAAGATGGTTTGCATAAGTATGTGCGGAGATAGAAAATCCAAAGGAAGGTGGAACCTAAGTAGAATATGGAGCAGAATAAATGTGCCATATAAGGAATGGATTGACATGAAGAGGAGTTGATTTTGTTGGACTGTCCATAGAGTTTTGGACAGAGATCTGAAGCAGTCTATAAACAATTAGTGAATGGACTGTTAATGGATGATTTGTGACCCTAGTTCATTCATCTCCAAATTTTTAGAAGGATGATAAGATGAGTAGTTCAGATTTGTTCATAGATTGGACAACAAAAAATTGGTACACAAGAGTAGTGATTTTGAGAGGACTCAAATCACTATTAGGTGGCATATTTGAAGAACCCTAGACGAGGGCAGTGTTGTGGGAACTAGATCAGTAAATTTTTTTACTATGGTTGGGAAATTTGATGGCAGTCCAAGTACAATTGGAGGGTTGTTAGGTGACTGTAAAAGAAGAGCTCTAAGTCCTATACTTGTGAAGGAAAACAAGATCAGTAGAAGGGTAGGTGTATTGGGCCTAAGGACGTGCAAAATTTGAAGGACTAAAGTAGCAGTGAAGTGGGCTAGCCAAATAGCCCTATTTCACGGTATTGTAGAGTATTGTGTCATTGAAAAGAAGGGAAACCTCCATATCCCTAGACTTGTCATCTTAGAGTAGCAGTATGAAAAAAGTGGGCAGACCAAAGAGTTGTTCACAACAGATTTGTGAACAGCTAATCGAAAACTTTAAGTGTTACAGACCTTAAAGGAAAAAACAGGTAGATAGAGGGAATTTTTTTTTGAGCCGAGTTCAGTAACATAAAGGAATTTAGTTCATTGATAGAGGTATATTGAGGAGTTGCATAATTGGAGGAAATAGGTCCTACCAGATGTGTTTAAGACATGTGGATTGAAATGGCTATGTTTGTCCACCATAAAAAATTGGCTCAAGTGTTGTCTTGTTCAAGGTATATTGGTTGTCAAAGGACTAACACCAAGTCCTAGTTGTATTCCTTGTATTAGTGTGACTGTAAAGGGTCATCATCCCTGGTATGACAACTCTAGCCTATTTTATTACAATTTGTAATTTAACAAAGAAAGGTTTGAAAAAGTTAAAAATTTTCATGTGCAATAATTGATTCTGTGATGTGTGTAGATTTCATTGTGAAAAGTTGATGCGTTGTGTCACTTGAGTGTGTTTGCATCAAGATTCTAAGACCAAACCCAAATTCTCATGTGTCATGGAAATTCAACATATGCCTTGTTCACCTAAGAACTACATGTAACTTATATTAGACTACTCATCTCCAATCTCAATTGATCCCACTTAACAAGTTACCAATACAAGGCTCATCACATACAACTGTGGTCATAAAACAATTAAGAAACATAGTTTACATCTTGACATGCCATAACACCTGATATGTCTTAAATGCCTTGGAATTGTGTGGCATGTGTTAGCATCCCCTACATTCCTTAACATGATTTTACACTCCCTAACACACCGTAGCACTTCCTGACACACCTTGGTAGTTTAACATACCTTGGAATTGCCTAGCATATAACCTTGTAACCCCCTCCTTAACACACCTAGAACTCATTGACACTCCATATCGCACACTCTTATTCGTTCATTTTCATGCATTTTGATCTAGTGCTTCCTTGTGTTTACCTGATACTCCCTAACACTCCCTAGCATGCATTGGCACACCCTAACACCTGACACATCTTGGCATGCCACCCTAGCACTCTAGCATTCATTGGCACTACCTAGCATACCTTTTCACTCTCCCCTTAGCACACCTATAAGAGCTCATTGAAAATCCCAGTCACAAACTTGTATTCATTCATTTTCATGCATTTTTACCAAGTGCTCCCTTGTGTTTCCATATCATTCCTTAACACTCCTTGGCACGTGTTGGTACACCCTAACACCTAGGACATCTTGGCATGTTGCCTTGGCCTCTAGAATTCCTTAACAATGCCTAGCATACGTTGTCAATCCCTCCTTAGCACACCTGTAAGTCACTGACACTTCCAATCCCAAACTCTTATTTGTTAATTTCCATGCATTTTGACGTAGTGTTCCCTTGTGTTTCCCGGGCACTCCTAGTTAACACTTCCTTGCACGCGTTGGCACATCTTGGATGCATCCCACTCTAGCACTCTATCATTCCTTATCACATCCAAGCATGCCTTGTCACTCCTCCTTATCACACATGGAACTCGTTTAAACTCCTTGTCACACACTATTATTCATTCATTTCCATACATTGTGACACAGTGCTACCTTGTGTTTCTCTAGCACTCCCTAAAACACCTTGGCACACATTGGCACACCCTGGAACTTGGCACAACTTGGCATGCTTTCCTAGCACTCTATCATGCCTTGGAATTGCCTAACATACCTTGTCACTCCCTTCTTAGCACACCTAGAACATTCTAACACTCCCTCCTTAACACATGGCATGTCTTGGCATGCCTGGCATGCTTTGACACTATCTGGAACATATTAGCACACCCTGACACTTCTTGAAATGCCATAGCATTCCCTAGTATGCCTTGTCACCCCCCCTTGCCACGCTTGACACTCGCTAACACCCCCAACACACCCTCTTATTCATTCATTTCCATTCCTTTTGACTCGATGATTTATGTTTGATGGGGTGCATGTCTAGTAATGATCTCACCATTACTGACATAAGTAATTGAGAGATTCTACTTAAATGACATTAGGAAACTACACAATAGATTTTAAGAATGGCATTTTTATGGTTTTTTGTTATGGTGTGAGAATGGTAAGAATTGAGTAGTCAATAAGGTGTGTGATTGCTTAGAATACCTTCTCACTCCCTCCTTGGCATGAAAACTATCCCTCATTGCCACTCCCTACATACCCTCATATTCATTCACTTCCATGTATTTTTACCTATTATTCCCTTGTGTTGTCCTAGTACTCCTTAACATTCCTCAACATGCATTGGCACTCTCAACTTAGCACTTTTCGACATGCCCTGCCACTTCATAACATGCATAACACTCCCTAACACACATTGGCACTTGGCTTCTAAGTAATTCAAAACTTAGGAGAAGTTTGGAAGGGTCCAACCTCCTCATAAAAAACAACTTCAATATTTAAGCTTACCCTATTAGTGTCAATATCAATCAACCTATAAACCTTATACTGTTGTTGTATCATATAATCAGTAGCTTTGCTCTTTTGGATCTAATTTGGTTATCTTCTTAGATAGAATCCAAGTGTAGGCAGTAAAACCAAAACTTTAAGATGACTTACTTGGAATTTCTTCCAAACCATGGTTCTATATGACCTTCTACTTCATCGCCATCGTAGGAGATCTATTCAATAGGTATACTATTCTGAACATTGCCTTAGCTCAAAACCTATTTGGAATAGACTTCCTCTGCAACTTAACCTAGCCATCTTTGTGATAGTACAATTTTGCCTCTCAACCAATACATTTTGTTGTGGAGTGTAAGGTGTAGTATATTGTCTTTGGATCCCATGTTTAGCATAAAATTTATTGAAATATTTTAAATAGAATTCCCCACCAGTATCATATCTAAGAGAGGCAATATGACAACCTAACTATTTGTCTATTAATTCTTTGAACTTTTGAAGTTCATTAAACACATCATATTTTAATTATAGAAAATATACCCACATTTTCTACTGAAATAATCAAAAAATGGAAGGAAGTATCTAGCACCAGTGGTTGATGTCATGTTCATTGGTCCACATATGTCTGAAAGTACCAACTGAAGGACCCTCTATGCTCTCCAAGCTTGTCCTTCATAAAATGGTATTCAATGTAGTTTCCCTGCCTAACAAGCTCTACAAACTCTATGGATCTTCTACAAAATGTTCGGAAGTCAGTATTGTCACCATGACCTGGACCACCTATATCTAGATCATAAATTACTAGTCTAGGAGACTCATCATGCTCAAAATATTCCACCCCCCTTCAAGTGCAGCTACCTAAAGCTTGACACCTGAATCCCTAACCCCTTCCAGCTTCTAAGTAATTCAAAACTTGGGAGAATTTTGGAAAGGTCCAACCTCCTCATCAAAAATAACTTCACTATTGAAGCTTACCCTATCAGTGTCAATATCAATCAACCTATAAACCTTATAGTGTTGTTGTACCCTATAATCATTATCTTTGTTGTACCCTTAAACCACTAAACCACTAACACCTAACCCCTTAACCGCTTAACCCCTAAACACCTAAACCAATAATGCTTAACCCATAACCCATTAACCCCTCACCCCTAACCCCTCAAATCCTTAACTGCTAAATCCCCTAACCCCTATCCCCTAATCCCTAATCCCTTAACCACTAAATAATTATTCACCTAACCCCTAACTGCGCCTAAATCCCCTAACCCCTAAGCCCCCAATCCCTAATCCCTTAACCACTAACTCATTATTCCCCTAACCCCTAAATGCACTTAAATCCCCTAACCCCTAACCCCCAAATCCCTAACCATTTAACCACTAACTCATTTCCCCCAACCTGAATCCATAATCCCTTAACCCGTAACTCATTATTCCCTTAACCCCTAAATGCACCTAAATCCCCTAAACCCTAAGCTCCCAATCCCTAACCCCTTAACCCCTAAGCCCCCAATCCCTAACCCCTTTACCACTAACTCATTATTCCCCTAACCCCTAAACCCTAAAATTTTAACTCCTAAGCCCTTATTCCCTTATCCCCTAAGCTCCTAATCCTTAATCCCTTAACCACTAACTCATTATTCCCCTAACCGTTATAACAATCCTTAAAACCCGTGGGATTAGCCATTCCAAATGAGAGTAGGTCTAGTTGGGACCTACGATCACGTTAATTCCATGGGTGGAAAAAACCTATCCTAAATTTACTATTTTATCTCAATTTTATTTTAATAATTAATTAATTAATTTCTTTAAAAACTCTTCTAGATAAATCAGAAATTTTTTAAAGTCGACACCTTTCTATGTGGTTCATCATCAATATTTTAAAAATAAATTTATTAGAATGAAATTGAATTGATTTTTGAAACTTCCTTTTAAACCATTGTTAACATTACAAAGAATCAAGGAGTGTGCTCACCATCCATCAAAACAACAATAGGTATGATATTAAAAATGATATTTGGAAAGCATAATATTAAAAATGATGTTTGGAAAAATAAAAGATGGAGTGATGGTGTATTCATTTTTAGTTTAATTTTTAGACATCAAATTAAAATAACACATCTCCCGCCCAAAACACATCTCCCGCTTATCTCCTGCTGGCTTAGTGATTAGGGTTTTGTTGTGGGTCTTATTCTATCAGGGCCGAGGGAAAGCTATCAGTGAACAACATGGAAACAATTTCGTCTCTCTCTTCACGTGCAGTGATTTCTTCTTCCATCTACGACAGAAAGGGTCTTGATCTGTGTAAGTTTCGAGCATTAACAACTTCTTTAATATTTTTGAAGCAACTTCTTTATCTCTGCGTCCATTTCCTGTGTATTTCTTAGTATCCGATTTGGTTTCGTAATTGCAAGGAGTAGAATTTCGTCCCCTTAACGGAATCTTCTTTTATACAAGGATTTCCTCTACAGCCAATAGGTTCATTGCTGAATGATGTGTAAGAACTATGCTACAGAAATTACATTCCAAAAACTTTGATATGCATAAATTAGCACAAATTAATTACATAACCAAAAAAACAAAAACAACATACTGGATTACGAGCTTGATTTCTTATTGCCATTAATTAAAATGTTGATGTCCAAACTTGTAATTTGTCCAAACTACATTTGTCAAAACTGGTAACGCCTTTGCTGAAATCTTTGTTATTTCTAGTGTACATATCATAACCGATAAATTCCCTTTTTGGATTTTGGGTTTCTGGATTTACTGACACAGTAGACTATGTGGTGATCTTCCGGAGAGCCAAACCACCAGTTAGACGAGTTAGATGATGGGTTACAATGTAGCCTATTTCAAATCAAGGATTAAGGTTTTATTCAAATCAAGGATTAATTTTGACAGAGAATTTTTTTTACCAATCCGCTAAGCCCATTAAAAGCCACCTTATAGCTATAAGATTATCAAGCATAAACATGCCCTTTCAATCGAATCTGATTTTCCGTATCCAAATAGCTGTCAACAAAGACAAAACCTTCTATAATTTTAACCCTTCTTGGGAACTACCTCTTTAACAAACTCAACAAAGGTGTCACATGGAGGAAATAATCTTGAAAATACTCCCTGATTTTCATCTCATCTCTAAAAAGTTGCCACTAGAATCTTAAAAGGATAAATCCATTCATAATTCTATGTTCTCTTCAGGTGCTAGGAGAAGAATTTAGATGACACAGGCCCTTAGGCAATCTAGGGAATGAGTTCCCTAATCCTAAGCCCTTGCCCCCGTACCTCACTACATTTTGGAGGTGATTCCCAGCTCGATTTTCAGTTTCTTATCTCACCCTACCGATCATATTTTCCCAATCTGTAAAAGCTAATACATGCAGATAATAAATACGAACATGAACTAAAACTTTCCAAGGCTAAAAAGATAGTCATTAAATCTTTAGCAATCATACAAAATAGTCCTCGAGCAACTGTTAATGGTGAGTACTCCTTCATCTAATTGTTAATGATGAAATAAATTTTCACATGGTCATTTCTGTACATTGAATGTATTATAGAAAGGCATAGAATTTAACACAGTGAAATGGGAGATTCCATGGAGGAGCTGCTATAGCCATTTTTGTACACTGAAAGTACTAGAGAACTAGTACTGCTGAACATAATGAAATGAGAGAAACTTCCTACCAGTCATTTCTGTACATTGAATTTCTTCCATTAGTCAAGTAGAGATACAATAGAGTTGAAAATGGTACAATTAGAAATTAAAATACTCCATTTTCCAAATTACCAAATAAGTTTCTCTATAGACATAACAACAAAGCCATACACATTAAAAATCTCTAAAATTATTGGGTATGCCGCACCAGAAGACAAAAACTTGCAGTCAAATTGACCTTTCACTTCAAGCCAACATACTGCAATTAGTTTAGCTATCTCCTTGAAACTGTATTCAAAAGTAAAAAGCGTGTTATTAGCTTTTTTTTACACACTGTCTTGTTGTTAGTATTAACCTAAAAAACAAAGAACGGAGTGTTGGATTACCTGAACTCATCCTGATAAATCCAATGTCAATACTGATTATCATCTCCCCAAGTTATATTCAAATTTCTTGCAGACAAGAATAAGCACAACTTGCCTGTATAATTCAAATAACTCCCTGCGGCAAAATTTCTAAGCAACACCCTTATTTCTGTGATTAATATAAATCTATGAACATTAAGGGTTGTTAACGATCTATTCAGGCTTGTTTGAAAACTTTTTTTATATATATAGTTTCAATCCTCATTAGGACTTTATTACTAAGCATGAAAGGTTTGGTGGTATCACATTTCACTGACAGTTTGGCTCTAAAAGAAATTGCATGAACAATTGATGACATTTCCAGAATTGTAGCTCAAAAATAGCCATTTCTGTACACTGAAAGTACTAGAGAACTTTTAAGCAATCCATTCATGTCGTTCAACGGTTGTTTGATTTTGTATTGCAAGTTTTATTGTAAAACAATGCACCAACTCCACTACTTGGTTTTTCATTTTCTCCTTCATATAATGATGGTAGCTCTAAGCGATCAAGTTTATAATGATTCATGTGATCAAGTTTGAAATGAAATTTAAGATTTCGTGAGTTTAAAAGCTAACTTGTGAAAAATATTCTAAACCAATCTACTTGATAGATAATTGTGATTTCTTTACATTCAAGTCCAACTCCACTTGATAGATATTTGTGATTTCCTCTCGTTCATCTCCAACTCCAAATTTATATTCACAAACAGATACCAGCATTCCCATTATAATTATTAATACGTGATTCTATATCAAAAGTAATATATCTAGTTAACGATCCATTTAGGCTTGTTTGAAAACCTTTTTTTTTATATATAGTTTCAGCCCTCATTAGGACTTTATTACCAAGCATGAAAGGTTTGGTGGTATCACATTTCACTGACAGTTTGGCTCTAAAAGAAATTGCATGAACAGTTGATGATGTTTCCAGAATTGTAGCTCAAAAATAGCCATTTCTGTAGACTCAAAGTACTAGAGAACTTTTAAGCAATCCATTCATGTCGTTCAACCATTGTTTGATTCTGTATTGCAAGTTTTATTGTAAGACAATGCATCAACTCCACTACTTGGTTTTGCATTTGCTCCTTCATATAATGATGGTAGATCTAAGCGATCAAGTTTATAATGATTCATGTGATCAAGTTTGAAATGAAATTTAATATTTCGTGAGTTTAAAAGCTAACTTGTGGAAAAATATTCTAAACCAATCTACTTGATAGATAATTGTGATTTATTTACATTCAAGTACAACTCCACTTGATAGATATCTGTTATTTCCTCTCGTTCATCTCCAACTCCAAATTTATATTCACAAACAGATACGAGCATTCCCATTATAATTATTAATACGTGATTCTATATCAAAAGTAATATATCTAGTTATTTCTTCTTGAAAGTTCATTTCATGACTCTCCATCAAGAAAGTCACAACTTAATTCAATGCAAGTAGCCCATTTGATGGCCAAGCAAGTTTATAAAAAGTATAAACTAACAACTCCATTAAAACCAGTTTTCCTTGTCCTTCGATGACAATACAACGAACCTACACACCTTGAAATTAACCAACGCAGGTTATATAAACACATTAAACATATAGCCAACCTACACACTTTAAAATTAACCAACCCAGGTTATATAAAAACATTGAACATATAGGCTGTCAACGATGGACAAACACCTAGAAAATAAGAAACCCATGATAATCGGTATTGACATTTCCAGAGTACCAGGAATAAAGTAATGCATGGGATTGTGAAAACAGCCCTCCACCACAACCATTGTCAATCCCTCGTAAACTTACTTTTCATGGACAAGCTTCTCACGTGAGCTTCAACTGAGGGCCATAGACGGGATCCGATTGGATGAAATCCTCCACATCCGCATCGGTCCACTTGGGCAGAGGTTTGTCCCTGCCAAAGATTTTCTTATACTTGTTCAAATACGAAAACCTCTCCATCCAAAATTCCTTCCTCACCCCCTAGAATGACGATTCCTATTTTGATGAAGTGTTCTCTCCCCTCATTTTTCTCCAAACTCCCAGTGATCCTTTTATCTTGCAGACTATTTGAATAGTTCAAGGCTTTTCAAGTTTTATCACTGTTTGAAGGACTAACCAAATAGAATTGTAGGTTCATGCTTCCACAAGGACACACCCAAGCTTGCAGATCCGAGGGAACTGTAACAACAGTCAGCAAACAAGTGGCCAATCCACGTTTCTATGAGCCTCCACAAGATTGTTGTACTCCAAGCTTCTTGTCCAATAGGTCTGAGCTCTTTTTATTCTCTGTGGGTCTGAGTTATGCACTTCAAGAGGATTCGAGCTCCATACAAGTGTGAATTATGCCACCACATGTCCAAGGAAAAGGCCGTATTACTCCAAATGTGAGCTTATGCCTCAATCTCATATATACATATGCTGCAGAGGATCGATGTCACATATATACATCGCATTGAAAGGGTATGGAACAATGTCGAGACCAATGATTAATGCGAATACAACTTTTGAATGAATCTTAAATGGATAAACCCACAACAAAAATCAGTTATCACTGAACAGAATCTGCACATCCAAATCTAGTTGTCAAATTACAACAACATTATTACGAGTATGTTCTTGAAACAAGTTAGAAGATTTTCATTCTGCTAAAACGTTTATTTAATAAAGAGGCTACGGTTTTATGTGGTTTGAGACTGTCAGACGTCTTTGTTTCTAAAACCAAACTGCCAACACCTTGATTTTTCCTGAGTTGTTCTCGCTTATTTATCCTCTGCGTATGTATTTTTCTGATGTTGTTTAACGACTATAGGGGTATGTGGAGACCATTGAGGTTGTTGTTTCCATATTGACTTCAGCGCATCATTTATATATATACATATGTTTGGGAGCCGACAGTCATATTTTTATTAGCCGACATATCTTTGGTATATCATTTAAAAACAATATGTCTGCCATGTGATATATGCATTACATCTATCTACCATGTGATGGATCATATAAGACCTTGTTTGCCATGTAAAATATGGATCATATAAGACCTTGTCTACCATGCAAGTGTTGTATCCCATGAGTGATGTATTAAACTATGTTGCCAGTGTTATGTTTGCCATGTATGGTCATAGGGAATATGTATGCCATGTTTTCCATTAATCAACGTTTGTTCATTGTTGTTAATAAGGAATTTTTATGTTGTTTCAAAACATATTTGGAACCAAGGATTATGTTTATTAAATATGAATGGTAGTGTGTATCGTAGCATAAGGTAATGTTTGGTAGTGTAAATGTAAGGTAGCATAGGGTAATGTATGGTAGTTTGAATGTATGGTTAGGGTTTTAGGGATTTTAGAGGAAGGTTTAGAATTTAGGATTTTATAAGATAAGGCTTTTAAGGTTTTATGTGTTTAGGATTTACGGTTTGTGCAACAACACAGGTATTAGTATAGACTTAGGGTTTTCATTATCTTCAATGACGACATCATTCTATTAACATCAATGACAACCATAGAACAACAATATCCCCCTTTATTATTGATGGCAATATTCTTGCCCTTCAACATTCTCTCCCCCCTTTGATATCAATGGCAAATGGGTTGCCCAAGTGCTCCCACAATCAAGCTGCTTATTTTATCATATTTTCTTCATCAATAATAATTATTCATAGGTAGATACATTTCTCTCATTGTCATGGTGCTCTTCAATTAACTTTCTACCCCTAAGCCTTTGCATATATTCATGTAAATAGTCAATCGACTCCCCTTGTCTACATAAACTCCGCTAGCTCTTCTTTTTTCCTTCGAGAAGAAGATTGCATCCTTGTGATCAAGTGGAAGACATATTCAACAATGGTAGATTGGGTGCGTAACAAATCATCTTTCTTTAATGGAGATGATCTTTATACATTGTCCATGTGTGATCCATCAACAATTTCATAAGACTCTTCATGGATTGTTTCTGCAAGAATAGTCACGAGTCACCAGCGCCCCTAATAGTATGCATGGTCTCCCTTTTGGCATAGTCTCAAATTTAAACACTTGGAATATCAAGGATGAATTCATCAAGTCAACAACATGAGTTTTTGGTTGTAGTGTTCAAGAGACTTCTGGATTCAACTTTCTTCCTTCTCCATACTTGTGTAACTTTCTTCTCTAGCTTGGTTGTCATGGTTTTAGCTTGTTTAGGAATCCATGTCAAGTTACAGTCACGTGCCATATGTCCAATGCTATGGCAATTGAAGCACTCTATCTTGTTCATGAATAATAAATCATGACTTCTTGCAAAATTGCTTCTAGGAGATTGACAAGGACCATTATATTTGTCTTTGTGATATGCCCTACAATATTTTTCCATGTGCCCAAAGTTTGTACAAGAATAACAACATCCAAGAAATATAATTTGATACCTGGGAGATGAAGAGTTCCTTGAAGTACTTTTGAAGTATTTTTACTTTGGAATTCTTTGATGATATTCATTGCCTTTTGTATTCTTGACACCATCTGTAAGTCTCCTTGGAGTAGGGTTTATTTTAATGTCATGTTGACTCTTGCCTTTGCTGGAACTGGGAGTATCATTTCTTCCTGGCTTCCTCACATCTTTGTTTTTTGAAACATTATCATCCTTGCTTGAGGATTCATCTGCATAGCCAAGCCCTGATTTATCAAGGGGGGACCTTTGATGACTTAGGATGTCATCTAGGGTTTGAGAGCTTTTAAATTTCTTATTCAACAAGTCAACTTCCTTTTTAAGAGAGACAATTTATCCTTTCAACTTTTCACAGTCTTCAACTTTCATAACTAGTTGCTTCTTCATTTCTTCCATCATACTTGTTGCTTCGTGTGCTTCATTTTTAAGGGAGATGATATTTGATTTCATTATGAAGACTTCTTCATTCTTCTTTGCTAGACTGCTCTCCATTTATTATTTTATTCTTGTAGCTTCACATGTTTCAGCCTTGAAAAGATTGATGTCTGATTTTAGTTTGAAGATTTCTTTATCCTTTTCTTCTAGTTGGCATATCATGGTGTTTCTCTCATTTTCTACTTCATCAACTTGTCCTTCTATGAATGCAAAAGTTTCCATCACCTTCTCGACTCCTTGTGCTTGTTTCCTAGCTTCTTCTAGTTGAGATCTAAAAGACGAAACCTCTTCCTTATATTGACCAATCTCTGCTTCATGATTGTTCAAACTCTTAAGTCTTTTTTCAAGGTGGCTTGACAAAGTTTCTTCCTTTTTTTTTTCCTTATCCAATTGATTTGTCATAGATATGACTTCTTCATGATGCTTTCTTTTGTTTTGATGAAATTCCTCCTTAATTTTAGCGAGCTCTTCATCTCTTTCTTGAACTTGAAGCTTGACAAGGTCGACTTCCTTCCTTGTCTTGTTTTGGTCACCAACTGGTGCTTTCTTCTCAAGTTCCCCATTTTCCTTTTTCAACCTGTTAATCTCTTCCATGGAAGCCATAAGTTTATTCAGGAGATCTTCTTAAAAGTATTCTTTGTTATCTTCATCTTCTATGTCTTCTTTAGCCTTGTTTTCATCTCTCTTATCTTCAACTTCCTTGATGGATTTTGAACTTCTTTCTTGTTTTCCATTATCGTTTTGACTAGAGATCATTGTCAACGCTCCTTGTGAGTGAAGATCATGAAGTTTCTCCCATACAAATTTTTTTGATGAACATTTTTCAAAATTGGCCTTCACAGAATTTGGTAACCCATTCAAAATTTCCTTCATTTCTCTTGTATTGTACTTCTTAGGAAGGAGCTACTTAGTGGTGGCTGCCTCTCTGATAGTTGATGGTATTCATTTTTCATTAGTATATTGAAAAATTCATCGTCAGGGATTAATGTTTCAATTTTATCAAGTGTCTCTTATTTCATATTCAACACAATATGGAATTTGCATGCACTCAGTTCATTGGAGCAAGGCTTTTTGGCTTTGTTGGAACACCTAATCCTACATGGGTAGGTGTGGAATATGAAAAGTCACAATGGAGTCCAAGTGACTTTGGAATATGAAACCAAGAGTCACACCATTGTACTATAAATGTACATCTTTTTATAATGGAAAATAAGAATACCTCACGCTTATCCTTCATTGTGTTGAGTCTCTTGTGTGTGTGTGCTCATCTTCCTCATACACCATGTGTGTGCTTCAACATGGTGTTTAACATGGTATCGGAGTGGGCGATTGCTGGCCCTGCTCCAAATTGAGTGAGCCATTTTGTGTTTATGGCCTATGTATATCTGCAAAAATTTTGACATTTTTGTAGCACCAGAGTTTTTGCAGCAGTGTTTTTGCCGCCATTCAAAGGTGTTTTGAAGAGACTTTCTGCAACATTCAGAAATCTGTTTTGAAGAGGAGCAGCATTCAGAAAATTTTCCCCATTCAACATTGGTTTTGAAGAGAAGCAACTGTGCCCATCTGAAGGTTTTCTAAATTCTGATTTGAGGAGTTACCTCCTGGTTTAACATGGTATCAAAGCAAAAGAATCACCATTCTGAACATGTTCCTGTTCAGAAGATTGTGAAACACTATCATCAAAAGAAAGAAGATAAAGTTGCAGATGATTCACATTCAGCAGATGTACATGCAGATGGAGCAGTTCAGACTGCACTTCTCAAGCCCATCATCAGACCTTGGGAAGAGCTTGTCCACAACAAGCACCGAATTGGTCTTGGATATGACAAGGATGTGTCCTTTCATATTCCAGACTACACCAAGCCCATCATATTTCAGAGTGCCGGATTCCTGTATGATAGTTCACCTGCAGCTATTCCAGATCCTACTCCACAACAACAATCACAGATCGAGAAATGCCAACACTGTGATCGAGTTGGCCATATGAAACATCACTGTTTTGATCTTCATCCATGCAAGCACTGTGGTCGGCACACTCATTCTTCAGACAGATGCTTCAGAAACAAGCCTCCTGAAAGAACAAAAATTCATCTTGGATGGATCGCTTGTTGGCAATGGGCATCAGCAGCCAAGAAGATGTTTACAACACATGTTAGAACTTGTTCACGGATATTGAGCAAACTTGCAGTTGAGTTTTCGCCATCATCTCACCTTGTCCCTGACAGGGGGGAACATGGTGGTCATGTACAAGCTTTGACGTCAGATCAAGCGAGCCTGAGCCACAATCTCTCATTCCATATTCAGAGTTGTAGCCAGCAGTTCAAGCGAGCCTGAGCCACAATTTTTCATTCCGGATTCAGAGATGTAGCCAGAGACACAGATGCCCATGAGAATGCCTTTGGTTGGTGGATAACCTAAAACCACCACAGGTAGTAGACCTCCCTTCTTTTAGGTCGAAGGTCTGCCTTTTTTATGAGGGACAATTCCTCTAGCAGAAGCTTTCAGTTTCTTGCTAGTTTTGGAAGAGTTCCGGGAATTGCAACAAGTTTTGCATTCCAGTGTTTGTGGTCATCCTAAAACCACCTCTTTTTTCCAACATTTCAGAGAGTTGATTCAACCCAAGTGCTGCCATGTATACTTTGCAGATTTGTACTACAACTCTTTTCTTGGACTCACACATACCCCTTCGGATTAAGGGGGGATGTTGGAACACCTAATCCTACATGGGTAGGTGTGGAATATGAAAAGTCACAATGGAGTCCAAGTGACCTTGGAATATGAAACCAAGAGTCACACCATTGTACTATAAATGTACATCTTTGTATAATGGAAAATAATAAAGCCTCACGCTTATCCTTCATTGTGTTGAGTCTCTTGTGTGTGTGTGCTCATCTTCCTCATACATCATGTGTGTGCTTCAACATGGTGTTTAACAGGCTTGCCTTGAATATTGAAAGCAAGTTACCAAAGCGATCCCTAAAGATGGAGCATCATTGACAATGATTCAAGCTCCTCTCATTGGATGTTTTCTAATCCCTCTTCTTATGATCCTTCCCCTTGTCATCTTCATTTGTTTACAAGGCATGACAAAGATACCCATAAGTCTAAGTTTCAGCCCAAAATCAATTGTAATGATAGTGGAAATGTTACGAGAATATTGTTATTATCACTAATGGTCTACCTCATTCTAATGAGGGATGTCTTAAGCAAAGAGTTCTCAACACATATTTTAGTGGCTGAGCAAAAGGAAGGATAAGGTTAAAATGATTATATTCAACAATCCCAGTTACATAAGTGGTTGTTGTGGACTTCCCAATCCATGGTGGGAATGCCTCTGCTACTAAGTACGATATTCTAACAATTCAAAAAAAAATGGAAAAACAATTCTAAGCCCACAATTAGTCTTAATCATCACTTACTACTTCACTTTAGACAAGGATGCTTTGTTTGTGCAAAATTGTTGCATTATAGTTAATGGTAGTGATAAAAATCTTATTTCACAAGATCATGTGACTTTTCTTAATTTTCCTTCAAAATGTTAACCTTGGTCTAAAATTTTAGGGTTGGATGAAGGATAAGGAACCAATGCAAGTTATGAAGGTCCGTCAATTCACTTTTGCTATTGACCACTCTTTGATAGTATTAAGTATGATGGCACTCTTGTTGATTGTTGTGGTCTTATTCCTTGGAAGGTTTTATCAACACGATTGCCATGCAAGCTATTATAAATTGTTTTGAAACTTCCCTATTTTTGCAGAGAAGTTAGCTTCATGCTAGTGATTAATTTGAAACTATATTTTAGTGGAAAAATTCACTGTTTTTTGGTGGAATAGTTCATAATTTATTCCAATCTTTTTTTGCAAGTGTACTGGTCATGAAGATAAATGTGTGGTTTACTTTAGAGGGTTCTTAGTTATTTCTAGATATGCTTTTCATAATTTTCTTTGAATACTTCTCTCGTGCTTTACCTTCATATTTTATCCCCTGCACAATTACTATTGGGGTCCATGTTGTTATGTTTATTGGCTGTTTCTATGGAAAAATTTTCCCGAGGTTCTCCAAGGTAAATCCAAATGAAAAAAATACTATTTTACATATTCATATTTTTTCAAGACATTCTTGTGTGATACTTGAATTTCATAAATCTAGATTTATATTTCATTATCTATATCAATATATAAGAACATGCCCATGGATTGTTCATATTTCTCAAACTATGGAGTTGTTCCTTTCCTGTTGCATGTTCTTTTATATTGTTATGTTGTGATTCAAATTTCTAGTTGTGCTTTCCAGTTATTCTCCTATGTAGTACATGCTTTGTTAGATTATATCAAAAGTTATTCTTGTTGTCTTTTTATTATGTATATTGAACATATTATTTCTAGCAACTTTTGATCTTCCTAGATTTTCTATTCCTTTGGTGTATCTTTGCACCTTTAGGGGCAATTGCTAGTTTAAAGTCTAATTCTTTAAAGGGTGCTAGCTCAATGGAAGAGCACCTGCTTTACAAGCAGGAGGTTGGTGGTTCGATTCCATCGTGCCCTGATATTCATAGGGAATGACAATGATTAGTTTTTGGTGACAGATGCTCTTTTGACCATCACCAATAAGCTTATGGTGACATTTTTCGACCCTCACCAAAATATGAAATGGTGACGGTCAACGAACGCCACCATATATATGCATCAATAGTGACGACCATTAAAGTTTCGTCACCATAAATCTTTGTTGTTGATATGAAATGGTGAGGGTCACTGTTTGTCATTATTTATTCGTGATGGACCTTGATGTCACTAATGAGTTTATGGTGACGATCAATGAACGTCGCCATATATATTCACCAATAGTGACGACCATGAAAGGTCCATCACAAAAAATCTTTGTTGTTCATATGAAATGGTGATGGTCACTATCCGTCATTATAATCAATATTTGTGATGGACCTTGAATGTCACCACAACACATACTTTTGGCGACTCCACCTTTGGTAACGTTCATTTTTTTGGTGACAGAGGCTATTGTCCGTCACCATTGCTCATACGAAATGGTGACGGTCACTGTCCGTCACTATAAATCATTATTGGTGACAGACCTTAAATGTCACCACAACACCTATACTTTCGGCGACGCCACCTTTGGTGACGTTCAATTTTTGGTGACGAAGGCTCTTTTGACCCTCACCAATGAGCTTATGGTGACCATTATTGCCCCTCACCAATGTCCTTTTTTCTTGTAGTGGAAATTCCATGGTATTAAATCGTATACACGACTCAAAAAGTCCATATAAAGTTACACTGTAGCGTTGTTATAACGAATTCACCATAAGAAAATAAGGAATACACATATGTATGTCCAAAAATATCACAATACATGCTGAGCCTATCAGGCTAGGGTCTGAGAATTGAAACGCGTATTTCAATAAAACAAGTTTAAAAGAGTGCCACATAGGAACGATACAAATTAACAATATGACTCTGGCAGAGTCTCGTTCCTCAAAGAACACTGAGTAAAATCATAAGGGAGAAATGATTCGACGTCCGATGAAACAACTCAACGGGAGAGGGAGAGTATTCCCATAGGCATACCGACCTGAAACGTCAAGGAGGCCGAGGTTAATATCCATAACTTCGGAAAGTCTCATTATTGCTTTCATAAGCATACGAAGAGATCTTCGATTACCTGTGAAAAATCAAGCCAAGATGGGAATTAGTAAATTGCGCCATAGTTGGAAAACGAGCGAACGGAGAAATTACTCAAAATAAAAAAAACCAAAGTAACCGAGGCGTTACCTGTGAAACAAAAATCTCGGGTTCTACGAGCCCCTGAAATCGAAAATTATAAACAGATTAGGGATTAATGTGAAACTCCATAGAATAATAAAAGGATGAAGTAAACGAGTAGGTATAAACAGGATGAATAACCAACCTCATAATAACCGAATGAATGGCAGTTGTTCGCCTGAAGTGACGTGAAGCACATAAATTGGGATGCTACACAGCATTCACAACATAAACTAGTTGGCATTCCATGGAATCGACAGAGGAGTATAGTCGCAAATAAACTGGAAAGGGAATATAAAGAAATTTTTTCCCAGAGGGTATCATACAAAAGCCCAAAACAAAACGCATTCAGCTGATGAACGTACGCAGACTTCCTCAGAACCGACGTTTGACCAGTTATGCGCAACGACCTTGATTTTTAAATCATACGATGGAGAACAACGAATGCATAAAAAATTACTTGGTATTGTCGCAGATGAGAAGGCACGCCAGAGCTCTTCTTCATGAACTAAGGACAGTAAACTCTCTGAGGAGTAAGAACCTTGCAAACGAAGAGCTGCAACAACAAACAATTAACGCGGAAAACTGTCTCTACCCAAAATCAAAGGCTTATATAATTCCTCGACAGACCCAAAAACCCTAATATGAAAGGATCGCCATCATCCACTTGGTGAAATCGTAAGAGCCAAGCCACGAATTGAGAGGTTGGCAAGTGACATTAAAACTGTCGTATAACATTAATGGTGTTCAGATCCGGATTTAATTCAAGGCGTCCTGTTCACATACAATTGAGAGTTATGTAAACCGAGTAAGCCGAGTAAGCCACATTGACGTGGATCCTCCACGTGAACGAACGAAGGGATAAACCATACAACGCCACCATATTTATCATAACATCTGACGTGGAGAAGGTTTACCTCGCAGACACGAACACATAAACTCGAGTTGAATGGGGTTACACGTTTTACGTGTAGATTGATCACGAAATCAAGTTTCATATCTACAAATTTGATTATAAATCTTATGTACAATGATATGTTGTCATATCAACGCAGACATGAATATTAATGCCACTTCATCTGACCGCTGACGCCTAAAATAGTCGGTCTCATAATAATATGTACATTGCATTTTATCAAAAATCAATCCCCAAGGTCTATACAATTACTTGATGGAAAAGTCGTGGCTATGTATAGTTCAAAAGGGTCGAGAATGCTCGTAGGCATAACCCATTCCAAACCATCGTATATAATGTATGTGAAGGGTTATTTATAGGTTTAATTATAAGTGATACATGTGACATCCAAGCAAAGGTTAAGTCTAGATGATATGTGAGACCTCTATAGAGAATTAAATCATATACAATTTCTCCATACTTGGAACTAGAATAACATAAGACAAGAAGAAGTAATAGAGGGTTTATTGGAGTTATGATGTTATGATGAAAAGTATCATGATTAGAGAATTAGGATTTCATAATAAACCTATGCTTAAAAGCCTGAATTTTTTGAAGATTTTTTTTTTTTTTTTTTTTTTGTGAAATTTGGGGGTGTGACAAATGGTATTGCTGTGACAAAAATTTTGTTTTCTTTTCACTGACCTGTGCTATGTAGTGTACATTGGTGTGATAGAATGGAATAAGGTGGTGAAATTTATGTTGATCTGCGTGATGAGGAAAATGCACCAGATCTCAATGCGGCCATGATGGCTATGTTGCAGGAATTGCAACAAGAATTGGCTGAGATAAAAAGCCAGAATGACAGATTGTCATTAGCCAGTGAGGAGCAGGAAAAGCTCATCAGGGAATTAACTTACGGAATAGCCAGGAAGGCGAAGGTTCCGGAAAGAGGAAAACTGATGAATCTGATGAGGAAGATGCTATTAGGTATCAGAATAAATAGAAAAAGGAATTACAAGGGGAATTCCAGAAAATCAAACCTCCCTCCTATGATGGGGAGAAGGAGGAAGATGCTGAAGCCTGGTTTCTGAATATGATTAAGTATTTCTAGGTTTATGAATATGAAAGCAATCTGAAGGCCAGATTAGCTGTCTACCAGCTACAAGGTAAAACTACCTTGTGGTGGGAGGAGACAAATATGGTGCATGCCATTGATGAAAAGACAGTTACTTGGGAAGATTTCCAGGCTAAATTCAAGAATCGCTACTTGAATGAGTGTTACTATGATGACAAAGCAAAGGAATTTCATGAGCTTAGATTGGGACAACTCACTATCGATGAGTTTGTTACTAAATTTACCAATCTACTGAGATATGTACCCTACATAAGGGAAGAAAAGGTAAAAGTACAGAGGTTTCTGAATTGTTTGCCTACTGTATACAAAGAGAAAATTGAGTTTGACAACCCAAAAACAATGGACGAAGCTGTTAGAAAAGCCAGATTATGTTACCAATAGTTCAAAGGAAAAGATGAATAAGGGAAAAGTTGGGTAAATAAGAATGAGTTCAAAGGGAGGAAACAGAAACCAGCCTATTTGAAGAATTTTGGCAGAGAACATCAGCGGAAAAAGTTTAATAAACCCAAAGAAAGTCAAACTGCCCAGTCCCAAGTGGCTTAAAAAAAAATAGATGGAGACAGTAAAAAGGAGGGGACAGTCAGAATGAAGGCGCCCTTGAAATGTTGGGGATGTGGAGAACCCCATATTTTGAGGGACTTCCCTCATCGAAACATTCATATGCTCATGAGAGATCGAGAAGCGACAACAGTAAATGATATAGCCAGAAATATACCAACTATCAGTGCAGCCCTGGAAAATCGGCAAGCAGAACATCAAGCAACCATGGTGGAAATGGAGGGTAAGATTTCTAACCTATCTGTTATTGTTCTGATTGATCCAGGTGCTTCTTTGAGTTACATTAGTCCAAATATTATAGAAAAATGTAACTTAAAAACTGAAAAATTTCAACATTCATGGTTGGTACAGCTGGCCACTAGAACTAAAAGAAAGGTAACACATAAACTACCCAGAACAAAAATCCAATTAAATGAGTTTCAAACAAAAGTGAATTTGAACATTCTTCCCTTAGGGTCATATGATCTACTGATAGGAATGGACTGGCTGGAAAAGAAGAAAGCCTTGATGAACTGCTGGGATAAGACCTTGCATTGTGTAGATGAGGAAGGGAAACCTTTTATTCTCAAGGGGAAACAAAAACCTATTTCTGTAAGACAAATTTCAGCATTGCAATTAAAAATAACAGCTAGAAAAGGACACCAATTTTATGCAGTGCATGTGGAAGAAACAGAGCAGAAAACTGAAGAAGAATTACTGAATGCTGTACCAGTAATAAGAGAATTCAAGGAAGTTTTTCCAAAGGAAATCCCTCATCTTCCCCCCAAAAGAGAGATTGATTTCTCAATCGATCTGGTGCCAGGAGCAACACCTGTCTCCCGAGCGCCTTATCGAATGAGTCCTCCTGAACTTATGGAACTGAAAATGTAATTACAAGAACTGCTAGATAAAGGGTATATCAAACCGAGTGTGTCTCCTTGGGGAGCACCGGTGCTGTTCGTGAAAAAGAAAGATGGAACTTTCAGGATGTGCATTGATTATCGTCAACTGAATAAGTTGACCATTAAAAAAAGATATCCTTTGCCTAGAATTGATGATCTTTTTGATCAAGTGAGAGGAGCTTCAGTATTTTCAAAAATTGACTTAAGAACTGGTTATCACCAGCTTAGAATTAAAGAAGAAGACATCAGCAAAACAGCCTTTCGAACCAGGTATGGTCACTACGAATTTGTAGTCCTTCCTTTTGGTTTGAGAAATGCCCCTGCCACATTCATGTGCCTAATGAACAGTGTGTTAAACAAGTACTTGGATAAATTTGTCCTTGTGTTCATAGATGATATCTTAGTTTACTCAAAAAGTGAGGAGGAACATAAAGAACACTATAGGATAGTATTGCAAACTCTAAAGGAAAATCAGCTATACGCCAAGTTTAGCAAATGTGAGTTCTATAAAGACAAGATCCAATACTTGGGTCATATTATTTCTGAACAAGGCCTTGCTGTTGACCCTGAAAAGATAAAGGCTATAAAAGAATGGCCTGTACTAGCTGATGTTTCAGCAGTGAGATCATTCATGGGGATTGCAGGCTATTATTGCAGATTTGTAGAGAGGTTTTCTACCATAGCACATCCCATCACATCCTTACAAAGGAAAGGTGTCAAGTTTGAATGGACTGAAAAATGTCAAAACAATTTTGACCAATTAAAATTGAAACTTACTACAGCCCCTATACTGAAGATTGCAGATCCTGATAAGGAATTTCTGGTATGTACGGATGCCTATAGAGAAGGATTGGGAGGAGTTCTTTTGCAGGAAAATTCAGTTATTGCCTATGAATCTAGGAAACTGAAGATACACGAATAGAATTATAGTGCCTATGATTTAGAATTAGCAACTGTTATTCATGCTTTGAAAATGTGGCGGCACTATCTTCTTGGAAAAAAATTTACATTGATGACTGATCATATTAGTCTCAAATATTTCTTTTCCCAAACTGATTTGAATGCCAGACAAGCCAGATGGATGTCCTTTTTAAGTGAATTTGATATGGATATAAAACATATTAGAGGGAAAGAAAATAAAGTTGCTGATGCATTGAGCAGAAATGCTTGTAAGAATATCAATAATATTGGAAGTAGTGCTCAGATCGATGTAGAAGATTTGGTGAATAAGGTATCAAACCAAGACCAAATTTATGAAACACTTCTGGTGCAATTACAGAAAAAGGAGAAAATTGATTTCACTCAAAACCAAAAAGGGCTGATCTGTTATAAAAACAGATTGTATATTCCCAATGTAGAGTCCTTAAAAAGGGAAATTTTGGATGAGTACCACAAACAACCATATGCAGGACATCCAGGATATCAGAAAATGTTAACAACCCTGAAAAAGAAGTTGTTCTGGCTAGGAATGAAGAGAGATGTAGCAGAATATTTAAGTAGATGCATGGAATGTCAACTAGTCAATGTTGAACATCAGCATCCTGTCGGCCTTTTAAACCCTTTACCCATTGCAGAATGGAAATCGGACACAGTTTCCATGGATTTCATAATAGGGTTACCTAAAACTAAATACCAGCATGATTCTGTAATGGTAGTAGTAGACACTCTAACCAAAGCTGCTCACTTTATACCAGTGAAATCCACCTTTGGGACAGCTCAAGTAGAGAATGTGTTGCTGGAGGAGATAGTAAGGCTCCATGGGGTTCCGAAGGTGATTGTTTCTGATAGGGATGCTAAGTTTACCGCAGCCTTTTGGAAAGGGATATTTGGGGGTATGGGAACTAAATTGAATTTTAGCACTACTTACCACCCTCAGATCGATGGTCAAACGGAAAGAACTAATCAAATTTTGGAGGACATGCTGAGAATGTATGTGATGGATAGACCCTCAAAGTGGGAATATTACTTGCATTTAGCTGAATTTTCCTATAATAACAGCTACCAATCCTCCATCAAAATGAGTCTGTTTGAGGCATTGTATGGAAGGAAGTGTCGTACTCCTTTGAGCTGGAGTCGACCAGAAGATAAACTAATGTTGGGACCAGATGTTTTACAAGAGATGGAAAGAATTGTCAAACAGATACAAAGAAACATCAAGACAGCACAAGATCCCCAGAATAATTATGCTGATAAGAAAAGAGTGCATAGAGAATTTGAAGTGGGGGAGCATGTATATTTGCGTATTAAACCCAAAAAGAGCACCCTTTATGCTGGGAGTTGTGCAAAACTGGCCCCTAGATACTGTGGTCCTTTTGAAGTATTAGAAAGGGTGGGACCAGTGGCTTACAAGTTGGCCTTACCACCCCATGTTAGAGTTCATGATGTATTTCATGTTTCATTGTTAAAAAGATATGTGCATGATGCTTCTCACATAGTTGATTGGAATGTTGTACAGGTGGAACCAGAAGGGGAGTTTCTGCCAGAACCGCTTCAAATATTGGAGCGGGAAGAAATTGAATTGAGAAGCAGAACAGTAGCAAGAGTAAAGGTGCAGTGGAAGCACATTACTGCTGAAGAAGCTACCTGGGAACGAGAAACTGAAATGATTGAAAAATATCCATTTTTATTTGCAAAATGAACTCTAGTAGTTGAATAACAACACCGAGGACGTTGTTTATTTTCAGAGGGGGAATATGTAACACCCCCAATTCATGTGATTGAATTTCAAAGTTAGATACTTGAACTTTAATCCTAAGGGGAGTGGACCCCAAAGGATAATTATTTTGTGAATGTAATTAAATATTTAAATGAGGAAATGAATAAAATAATGTGGTGCAGATTGACCAAAATGAGATGATGAGATCACTTGCTAAATCCATGAGGATGGATGAGGCAAATATTTCCCCACAATCTTTCAAAAATCCATGAAAGAAAGTAAGTTTTAAATTTAGATTTTTGAGGAAAAATCTGAATTCCCCCAATGATGAGGAAAGTAGTTGGGAAGAGGTAAAAAGCTGGAAAAGCTGAGGAAAAGCATAAAACAACTTTAAAGAATCCCTAAATTGGGAAGCCTAGGCAAACAGGAAGAAAAGCATCCTGAGATTCTGGACGCAGAATTAGAAACATGATTTGGGGAACAATAGCTTAAATAAGCTCCTCTTGTACAGATTAGGGGTTGATCTGTTCTAGGAGGTGATATTAGCTCGGGGGTGAGTTCTGGGAGACAGAAGGACTCTAAGGTTGGAAGGTTGGTCGACTGCATGAGTGGTATGTCTCTGAGTTAAATTGTCTTCCTACTTATTATGGTATGAATTGGCTACATATAAAAACAAAATTTATTTCTAAGGTATTAAATTTATTAGTTCTACATTTAACAGAATTAATCATAAGGCATTAACCTGATAATTTCGTATGGTTGTAGAGAAAAATCCTGTAAAGTAGAATCCAACAGAAAGTCTAAACCAGGGTTGGTTTAAATCTGAGGATACTTAGTTCTTCCGAGGAAAAAATTGTGAATTAGCTTTAATCTGCTTCTGTTTCCTAGCATGATTCTAATATATACCTACAGGAGGGAGAAATTGAACTTCCTATATTATACTGAAAAATAGTAGGAAATGAATTGAAACTTACACTATGCATGAAAGAATAGAAGGAGAGACTCTATAAACTGACCTCAGGGTCAGCATACCATTCAAATATAATCCATAGAATTTAATTGTCAAAAAACAAAGGTTGCATGTAAGCCACACTTACTATAGCAGAAGAAAAGATAAAATTAAATATGACTTCCTAGAAATTCTGAGGAATGTAACTGAGGAATTGGGTACATATTGAACAACATTAGTGCTATAGAGAACCACATAACATACACTTACTGTTCTAACAAGAAAAATAAACAAAGAGAAATTCCATGGTATAAAATCGTATACACGACTCAGATAGTCCATATAAAGTTACACTGTAGCGTTGTTATAGCAAATTCACCATAAGAAAATAAGGAATACACATATGTATGTCCAAAAATATCACAATGCATGCTGAGCCTATCAAGCTAGGGTCTGAGAATCGAAACCCTTATCTCAATAAAACAAATTTAAAAGAGTGCCGCATAGGAATGATATAGATTAACAATACGACTCTGACAGAGTCTCGTTCCTCAAAGAACACTGAGTAAAATCATAAGGGAGCAATGATTCGACGTCCGATGAAACAACTCAACGGTAGAGGGAGAGTATTCCCATAGGCATACCGACCTGAAACGTCAAGGAGGCCGAGGTTAATATCCATAACTTCGGAAAGTCTCATTATTGCTTTCATAAGCATACGAAGAGATCTTCGATTACCTGTGGAAAAATCAAGCCAAGATGGGAATTAGTAAATCACGCCATAGTTGGAAAACGAGCGAACGGAGAAATTACTCAAAACAAAAAAAAACAAAGTAACCGAGGCGTTACCTGTGAAACAAAAATCTCGGGTTCTACGAGCCCCTGAAATCGAAAATTATAAACAGATTAGGGATTAATGTGAAAATCCATAGAATAATAAAAGGAGGAAGTAAACGAGTAGGTATAAACAGGACGAACAACCAACCTCATAACAATCGAATGAATGGCAGTCGTTCGCCTGAAGTGACGCGAAGCATGTAAATTTAGACGCTACACAGCATTCACAACATAAACTAGTTGGCATTCCATGGAATTGACAGAGGAGTATAGTCGCAAATAAACTGGAAAGGGAATATAACGAAAATTTTGCCTAGAGGGTATCATACAAAAGCCCAAAACGAAATGCATTCAGCTGATGAATGTACGCAGACTTCCTCAGAACCGACGTTTGACCAGTTATGCGCAATGACCTTGATTTTTAAATCCTACGATGGAGAAAAATGAATGCATAAACAATTACCTGGTATTGTTGCAGAGGAGAAGGCACGCCAGAGCTCTTCTTCATGAACTAAGGACAGTAAGCTCTCTGAGGAGTAAGAACCTTGCAAACGAAGAGCTGCAACGATAAACAATTAACGTTGAAAACTGTCTCTACCCAAAATCAAAGGATTATATAATTCCTCGACAGACCGAGGAACCCTAATATGAAAGGATCGCCATCATCCACTTGGCGAAATCGTAAGATTTAAGCCACGGATTGAGAGGTTGGAAAGTGACGTTAAAACTGTCGTATAACATTAATGGTGTTCAGATCCAAATTTAATTCAAGGCGTCCTGTATGCATACAATTGAGAGTTATGTAAACCGAGTAAGCCGAGTAAGCCACATCAACGTGGATCCTCCACATGAATGAAAAAAGGGATAAACCATACAACGCCACCATATTTATCATAACATCTGACATGGAGAAGGTTTACCTCGCAGACACAAACACAGAAACTCGAGTTGAATGGGGTTACACGTTTTACGTGTAGATTGATCACGAAATCAAGTTTCATATCTACAAATTTGATTAGAAATATTATGTACAATGATATGTTGTCATATCAACACAGACGTTAATATTAATGCCACTTCATTTTACCGCTGACGCCTAAAAGAGTCGGTCTCATAATAATATGTACATTGCATTTTATCAAAAATCAATACCCAAGGTCTATACAATTACTTGATGGAAAAGTCGTGGCTATGTATAGTTGAAAAGGGTCAGGAATGCTCGTAGGCATAACCCATTCCAAACCATCATATATAATGTATGCGAAGGGTTAGTTATAGGTTTAATTATAAGTGATACATGTGACATTCAAGCAAAGGTTAAGTCTAGATGATATGTGAGACCTCTATAAAGAATTAAATCATATACAATTTGTTCATACTTGGAACTAGAATAACATAAGACAAGAAGAAGTAATAGAGGGTTTATTGGAGTTATGATGTTATGATGAAAAGTATCATGATTAGAGAATTATGATTTCATAATAAACCTATGCTTAAAATCCTGAATTTCTTGAAGAAAAAAATTTATTTTATTTTTTTGCGAAATTTGGAGGTGTGACAAAAAGGAACACAATTTTTTTCCAAGCACAAAAAAAAATTAAAATCCTATACGGTATTTTTCCAACCATATAAAGTTATGAAAACATAAAATGATTTTTCCAAATGGCTAAAATCAAAAATGGATTTTTTCAAATGGCCAAAACAAAAAAGTATAAAATTTCATGTCACATATTATAATCGTAATGGGAAACCCATATAACTAGAACAAAATACTATAAGAATTATATGAATTAGAAATATATGTAAATATTTGGAACTATATACCATCAAAATATAAATTTGAATAATAAAATTTCCTAAAGATATAAAATTTTTTAAGAATCAATGAGAAAAAACCGATGGAAGCATCATGTATAAAATAAGTCACAGTAATTATAATTATAAAAAAAAAAAAAATGGATAACATCCAAACACATTCAAATGCAATTAAGAGAACTAAAGGGGACACAAAAATAAATATTTTTAAGCAAATTGCAACGGAATTCAATATCCAACATCTAATACATTCACATATATAGGGTAATCCCTCAGAATGGAGCCATATAAATATCCATAGAATTGTAATTTTAAAGTCTTAGCATACATACCCCAAAGTATGTAAAGTAACAAAAAAATGGAAATATTTTCCACAACGACAGAGAGAATATAAAATGACTAATAGCCTAAGACTCCATGTCCCTATCTAATGGTGGAATCTCATGAATAAAATCCATACAAGGAGCAATTGAAAAAACATTTCCAGACTCTATCAAATCGTTGCACTCTTGCAACGTTGTAGACCAAAATCCATGCATCTATTGATTAGTTGAATTATCAATATCTTTTGGGAAGTAGAGGTACGTCATCATGTCATAAAATAGGAAAGGAACTACGCTACATCTGCACATAAGAACCACACGTTGGACTGTTCAAAATGGAAGATAACCAGGAAATTTTATATTTACATTTTTATTCATATCTTCCAACAACTTCCATCAGAAGCCCCAATCATCCTCAAAGTAGTCAATTCTTCGTTCAACAAATGGGTGACCGAATTGCAAATTATCTATTTCTTCAATTGACCATACAAAAGTGGAGCCATCATTGATAAGACATATCAACTGATTCTTGCATATTGCTAACGACATACACCATATGTGAGTGATTGGAACAAATGAAAAACACCATTCATTTTTTATTACATCAAACCAATAGATTGTATACCCATACCGAGGATAATCTTCATACTCTGTGTCGAGATAGAGCCAAAACAATTTACTTTTATAAAACACTCCATTCTGAGGGGGTGAAGTCCCACCAAATGGAAGATCAGCCCTTCACCAAACCCTATAAATACTACTGTAAACATAAAATTTAGATTGCATTCTATCATAGATATGTTCTAGAACAACCCAGTCATATTTTATGCTGCTTACATTTTCCAATAACGAAAAGAATCCCCAGTCTCCAATTTGTATTCGCCAAATGTTTTTTAAGGCCTTTGTAAATGGATTCATTACAAAATAGTTTTGTGAATGGGAAAATTCTGTGGGTAAAGATAAAAACACCATTGGTCCAATAGTAGACTCTACTTTGTATTTTGAATCTATGAATCACAAATGAAAATGAGATATGCGCCCATTTTGATTAAGGTATTCAACATAAAAATAATTGTCTTCATTATTGAGGAAAGGAAACATAAATCCAAATTCATTTGTACAGATATGTTTGCAACGCAATAAGAAAGAAGGATTTTGCAAAACATTATTCCATTGCTTACAAATACTGCTAAACTTTATCACAACCAATAAAGGGAGCCAAAGGAAGACAATTTCAATAATTTCAAATGGAATACAACTCCAAATAGTTAGATCCATGATAAAACAGGGAAACCACCTAACATAAAAGAAAACACACATGATATCAACAAAAAAAAATTCAGTTAATGGTGAATAGAATTAAAATTAACATAGATAAGCAATTTTCCATCTACAAATATAGTAAAATGCATATATACATAATGTATAAAATCATATGAGCCACAAGAAAATTATTACAATAGTTAAAAAGAACTCGCAATTTTACTATTAATCTTAATAAGTATTTTTTTATGTCTCTATTAATGTCTATGTTTAATATTCATGTAAATGTTTGATGCTCAATATAAATATTAACTTAAAACATTTTTTTTAATATTAAAAGGCTTTATCTTATAAACTTTGGGTTATAAAATAGCATAATGTTACATGGAGCAAATGATATGAAAATACCAATTTTTTTAATTCCATTGTCATTTAACCTAAAAAAACATTAAGTTAAATTCCAATGTCATAGAACCTATGTAAACATAAAGTTATCAATCCTATTTTTTAATGAAATATCTATATTGATGTTTAACGTCAATGTTCACATTAATGTTTAAATGTGAAATTTATTTTTATATAAATTTATATGTTTAACATTAACATTTTTATTTATCACTAATATTTAATTTTAATATTAAGAGACATTGATATTTAATTTTAATATTAATAATTTCTTATTTAATTTGAAATATTTATATTTATTATTAGTGGTCATATCAATCAATATTAATTTGAATAATACTATTTTTAATATTAAATAATTAATAATAATAATAATAATTATAGTAACCAAAACATTAATGTATATATGTGAAATTTACTTTTATATAAATTTCTAAGTTTAACATTAACAAATGTATTTATTAATAATATTAATATTAATTAACAACAAAGAAGATATTGATATTTAATTTTAAAATCAATAATTTCTTATTTAATTTGAATTTTTTATATTTATTATTAATGTTAATATCAATGTATATTAATAAATTATTAATATTAATATCAATCAATATTAATTTTAGTAATTAATATTAGTCATCAAAATATTTTTACTAGTAATAATATTTATATTAATATTAATACTCTATATGTTAATTTTAAACATTTATGTTTATCAATATTAATAAAAAGCTTAAATATTGAAAAAATTAAAGTTAATAATAAGAAAGCTTAGTAATATCCAATAATGTTCTTTATGTGTATTACATGAATGGCCCTTTTTGTATATGGATGAATCTCACTCATACTTCAATATTAATTTTATAAATTTTTATAATGTATTATTTAACAATTAAAAATCAATTCTATAAATTTTTATATAATGTATTATATAACAACTAAAAAGATAATTTCTTAACTATAATAAATATATATTAACTTGAGCTAATTTTATTAAATTATAAAAAAATATAAATATAAAAATATGAAATAATAAACATTTGAAATTTTATTGATATAGGTTGCGATAATAATATTAATTGTATTAATTGTATTATATTAATGTATGAATATATTGATAGTATTATATATTAATAATTATTATATTAATTATATTAATTATATTATATTACGAGTATCAATATTAACAATAATATTAAATAACAAATATTTATAAATAAATAATAATATTTAATGACTCTAGTGAAGAGTAATGAAAATACTTTTTTTCTTGAAGGTGTGTTTCTTTGGGCAGTTAGGGTTTTGAGTTGCTAGTTAGACGGTTTGGTGGCCTCTTCTGAGCACTGTAGCAAGCTTTGGTGGAGGGAAGGGCCCTTCTTGTAGAGTTCCTGAAACATGGGTCAACTCTAGCCAATCATATGAGACGAGCGAGGGCCAATGGAGCCCCTTCTTACAAAAAAATCATTATGGATAAAGGAAAAGGCCCAAGTGAAGGGGTGCAAATTGCTGGTTCAAAAACAACAGGAAAGGATGAGCTGGGAAAGAAGAAGAGGGCCAGCGGGACTACCAAGGAGGCACAAGGTAAAAAGCGGTAAAATAGAATCTAGATAATAGAAGGAAAATACAAAGACAACCCTACTCCTGAGCAGGAATCTCTTGAGGCTGAAGAAGGGATGAACGCCACTGTAGAAAACCAAACCAAACCCCAAGAGGGCTTGGATCCGTCAGGATCTGTCAGACAAGGAAAAAAATAGGGGGAAAACAGACACTGTAAACCAAAAACATTAGAATGTCTTCGGGTCATCATCACAGATCCATAAAGAAAGATTATAGGGACCATATGTGAGTACATGCACTTATCTACAAATTTATTGGTTTTTTTCCCACAGAAAAAGCCCTATGCCTCTCGATAGAAAAACAATGGAAATCCAGAGGCGATGTCTGGCTCCACCTTGGAGCTAAGGGTTTCTTTACAGTTGTTTTTTCTAATCTGGAAGATAGAGACAGTATTTTTGATGGGGGACCTTATTTCTATGCATCGGCAGGTCTATATTTAAGACCATGGAAACCCAACTTCGCCTCAGAACAGGAAACTTTCACTCATGTGCCAGTATGGATATGCCTCTTCTCTCTCTCTCTCCATAGACTATTGGAGGCCTTCGGCACTTAAATAGATCGAGAACAAGTTGGGAAATTTTTTCCAAGCCTCGAAGGCCACCTTGCAAAAAAGGTATACCTCCTATGCACGAATATGTGTGGAAATGGATGTTTTAGGGGCCCTGCAAAAAGGACTATGGATGGAATTTAGGGATGAAGTTTTCTTTCAAGCCATTGACTATGAGCAGATACCCTTTCAATGTCGCCGATGTCATGAACACAGACACCTGTTCAGGGAATTCTCTCTGAATAAGAAAATATAAAAAGGTAAGGAAGGAGTGGCTAAAGACCAGGAAGGCTTCTCCTGACCTAATGGGAGACAAAGTAAAAATCAAAGAAACCAACCTAAAATAGGGATACCTACTAAAAGAACTAGCAATGCTTTTGAAGTTCTATGTACCAATAATGAATGAGCAGAAGAAACCCAGCAGCTAGAATCCTTACCTGGTTTAATGGGAACTTCATAGTAGAGGACGTTGAGCCCTAACAGGAACACTAGGAGACACCGGAAGAGATGTAGATGTCGAGGGAGATACAGACATGTCAATAAGTGAAGCAGGTACAAAATACCTAGAACGAAGGGATATCCTAGAATGATAAGGGATGGACCTGAACACTATGGTGGAATAATGGAAGGAAAGAGGCTTGAAACACATCTCGAAAGATGAGATGGAAAAGGTTAACTTCGTCCTTCTAGCCCAACAATAGGCAGAGACCAAGAACTAGAAGAGAGGGAACAGAGCGACTAAAGCTCTGGGAATCAAAGTCCAATGACTGCATCAGACAAACCAGAAGGCCAAACATAGGCGTAAAAGGGGCAGACGATCTAGCAACGAAGCTCTCCAGGAACTCGGTCAAATGCTCCTAAATTCAGGTAAGATGAAAGCACTTGAGGATTTCACTTCCTGTTCTTAATTTCTTTTGTTTATCATGAAGATCCTATCGTGGAATCCTATAGGGCTAAAAAACAAAAGGAAACAAAGGCTTCTTAAGAAGAAAGTCATAAATGAAAACCCAGATATGATCTTCCTACAAGAAACTAAGTGCACAAGTAAAAAAATGCGAGACATCAGCAGGAAAATTGGGAGAAGAATGGACTATGTAGAGGTTGAAGGAAATGGGATGGAAGTCTGGCAACCTTTTGAAACCCCAACTCATTTCATCTGCTTAATTTAGAAGAAACAAGATCTTATGTATCTTTAGAGGTGAAAATTATAGGCGAGCCTGGTACATATTTATGTACTAATGTCTACAGGCCCGAAATACTAGAAGATAAGCTGCTACTTTTGTACCAACTTTCTCATATACAACATAGAAACTCTGGTGTCAAAGGGATCTATGGGGGAGACTTTAATATGATCACCTAATTAGGAGAAAAGAAAGAGGGGTTGAGGAAGCTCAACCGGGCTGCGGAGGCTCTCAGCCACTTTATTAGAACAACCATGTTAACTGATGTTCTCCCTAAGAGAGGAATGTATACATGGAATAAAAAGAGGGGAGGGGATAGGAATATTGCATTGAGACTTGACCACTTCGTCATAACTGAAGACATCCTCCTAGCAAGAGTGACAGTGGAAACGGATATTATCCCAAGTGGGGGCTCTGACCACTGGCCCATTACCCTGGAAGCTGCCATCTTGGGTACTCCAAAGAACCGGCCCTTCAGGTTTGAAAGATTCTATCTAGACCACCCTTATTTCAAATCTAAAATTAAGAAATGGTGGTAATAACCCTTGATGATCAGAGGTACGAAGGTTTTCCGTCTTCAAGAAAAGCTGAAACATATCAAAGCCCGACTTAGATCTTGGAATCACAAGGTGTTTGGTAATATATTCAAGGAGAAGTTATTCTTGGAAGAAAAAATGGAACGGTTGCATAAGGAATGGATAAATGGGGAAATTTCCCAGGACTCCAGACAAGTTGAGCAGAACCTCATGAAACAATGGGACGAAAGATGTCTATAGGAGGAGATCCCGTGGAAACAGAAATCCTGGGTCGAATGGCTTAAGGAAGGAGAAAAGAATAAAAAAAATTTCCATAGATCTACCATAGACTATAGACGATCTAATAATATTATTCATTTAAAATATGAACATGGAAACTCTTATGAGTCACATAAGGATCTCTCTACCATCCTCCTTGATCACTTTGCTCACATTGCCACATAACCAGATATAGACAGGGAAGAGGCCATCTGGGAAGTGGTTGTCTCCATTTCAACGATCTTATCAGAGGACCACAATAGAAATCTGGACCTCCCTGTATCTATGCTTGAAGTGGAAGAAGCTATTTAGGAGATGTCGAATGGTAAGTCGCCTGGCCCAGATGGTTTTACCATTGATTTATTCAAATGTTGTTGGTAGACTATGCATAATGAGATCTGGAAGTGGTTGAAGACTCTCATAAATCCTCCTCCATCCTAAAATCCCTCAACTCTACTTTTATTTCCTTGATCCCCAAGGAAGAGGTGGCCTATTCTCCGGCGAAGTTCCGACCCATAGCCCTTTACAATGTTCTATATAAAATCATCTATAAGGTGATGGCTAATAGATTGAAACATATCCTCCCACTGGTTATTTCAGAGGAGAAATATGGCTTTGTCGAAGGTAGACAGATAATGGAAAACATCATCCTGGTACATGAGATGATCCATTCCCTTCAGACCTTGAAAAAAGTTGGAATGATAATCCAAATTGATTTATCTAAAGCTTATGATAAAGTAAGCTGGAAATACATGGAGGTTGTCTTGGAAGCCTTCAGGTTCAGCCAACAATGGATAAACTGGGTGATGGCTACGGTTAATTCCTTGAGTTTTTCTATCTTGGTCAATGGAGCCCCTTCTCGCCCCTTCACTCCATCTAGGGGGATCAGGCAAGGGGATCCGATCTCTCCCTTTATTTTTTTCATTCTCATGGCGGGTTTAAGCCGAATCATTAAAACTTCTCAGGAGAAAGAAGAAATTTTGGCCTAAAACCTCTTCCAACCAGCCCAGCAACTACCCATCAGCAATTTGTGGATGATACAATGCTCCATGGTATTCCTACTGTCCGAGAGGCCCGAGGATTCAAAGCAATTCTATACCTATTTGTTCAAGCTTATGGTATGGACTTCAACTTAGAAAAATATATGATCTTCTTCCTTAATACACATGTTGCTATTTAGAGGAACCTCACGGCCATCCTTATTTTCAAAAGTAAATCCCTCCTGTCGAAATACCTAGGGATCCCCTTAACGAACAAACCTTGGTAGAAAAGTCACTAGGAAAGATTTCTCTCTTCCCTCGAAGAATGTGGAAATTACTGAACGAATAAAGCCCTAAATTTTTCTAGAAGGTTGATCATGACTAAGGCGGTGCTTGAAGCTATCCCGCACTACATGATGTCCATTCTACCTGTGCCAAAGGGAGTCCTCCAGAAAATTAGGGACATCTAACAGAATTTCCTATGGTCTGGTAAAGTTGATAAAAAGAAGTGGGCCCTGGTGGCATGGATGAAGATCTGCAAACCTAAGATTCTTGGAGGTCTGAGGCTTTAAGACCCAAAAATTGTTAAAAAATCTTGTGGTGCTAATCTCTGATGGAGAGGACTTAAGGAACCTACTACCCTTTGGGCGAGACTCTGGAAGGCCAAGTATGTAGAGGAGTGGCGATCCCTAGACATCTTCTAAATTTCAGGGGTAATCAATGCATCCCCTATTTAGAACCTTGCGTGGGCAAATAGAAACAACATCAAAGACCACTATTTTTTGGAAATCCAAAATGGCCGAACGACTTTCTTCTAGGGAGATGCCTCGCAACAACTGCCAAAGATGGAGAGTCCGCTGTATCAACTTATTCAACAAAATTTTCATAGGCTTCGTAAAATTAAGGCTCACCACTACTAGGCCAGTGGTCACTTGCACCCTCACTGGCGCCACTGGGCTCTGGATCTCCCCTCCTAGGATGTTTGAGTGGTGAACTAGTTAATTTCTCTCCGTCCTTGTGTGGATAAAAGAAGATTACGCTATTCGCAGGAGGATGATCACCTCAGGTGCGGAAAGATGGAAGGAGGCACCTTTAATATCGAAGAGGCAAAGTACTACCTAGAAAAGAGGGATTTAGAAGAAAAACTCCACTAGCATAGAAATGTTTTGGATTCTATATACTGGCCCAAGATCAAAACTTTCCTTTGGCTCCTAATGAATAGAAAAATTATCCCCTGGGAGAGTTTAAAAAGGAAAGGGTTCATTGGCCTGTCGAGATGCTGCCTTTGTGGGGCTGAGGAGGAAATGATGAACCACCTCTTGAATTCTTGAAATTGGGCCAACAACTTATGAAATTGGATGTCGGAAATATTCTGGCAAATAGATAGAAGTAAAGACTATATTCAAGAAAGCATCACTAGGTGGAGGATAAAGTTTATTGAATATGAAACTGTAAACCTTCTTTGGCGTCTTGGCCCTGGTTTCATTGCTTGGTCGGTTTGGAAGGAAAGGAACAAGAGAATTTTCCAAGATAATGTATGCCAACTTGACCAAATTAAAATTGAAATCATGCAGAACATGAGGGAAATAGTTTTTACCAATGTCAAAGGGGAGCACAATGACATGCCCTTGGCTAGGGAGCAGCACATCATGTCCCTGTTTGGGATTGAAGCAACAACGGTCTTGAATCTCCCTCCACGACATCCGAAGCCCCCTCCATCTCTTCTGTCCGGCCACTCTCTCACCCAGATTACTATAAGTTGAATTTTGATGGTGCCTTGCGTGGAAATCCTGGTTTGGCTAGTTTTGGAGGAGTCATCAAAGATGACAAAGAAAATATCAAGCATATCTATAGTCGTCTACTAGGTGAAGCTACTAATAATGAAGCGTAATTTGTTGCGCTGGAACAAGGCCTACGAACCTTTTTTCGGTTGAAGAATGGTAATGTAATTCTGGAATGGGAATCTCTGTTAGTGATTAATGCAATCAAATGCCTGCAAAACAGCTTGCAGCCCAGCAGGGTCACAAAGCACTGGCATCTTTCGCAAGTCATGCAGATTATCTCCATCCATATCTCAACTCTAAGTGGCATTGTGTTTCACGATGTTAGATGCACTGCAAATTCTATGGCAGATGTCCTAGCTAATCATGCAGTGGAAAACTCGGAGGTCATCCTTGACACTTGTTGGAAGGACATGATTCTTGATAATTTGAGGGAGGAGTGCGAATAGATTTTTGTCAAGGACCTAACTGGTTCATCAGGAAGTGCAGAAATTTCACTTGGAATGGAACATTAATTATTAGATGAGGCCTGCAGGGATTTTAATTCAAGGCAGTTGGTATAAAAGCCCTTTTTCCTTTGATAAGTGTGTGAGAGTGTGGGAGATATACCACAGTGATTAGGGAAAATACACCAGGATCGAGAATTCTATGATGTGGCAAAATATAATTATTAAAGGACGTGACAACCTATACGAGACGAATCAAATGGAATGGAGAAATGTCCCCCACTTTCCCTTGGAACAACCTGTTAGCCAAAAGGATGGGTTAGGGTGGTCATTTCATTCCAGCGATTTAAATAGCGATATTCATCTTATAAATAATGAGACAGGGAATAAAGGTGAGACCATTGTTTTGGTGCAGACTATCCTTAACCACATGGCCAAAGTTCTTGAGGTGCTCCGTGGCATTAGTGAATTGGGAGAGAAAGAGGAGAACCGCGAAATGGCCAAGCATATCCTCTAGAGCGCCAAGGTTTCCCGTGAGCTATAAGAGGTGGAGGCTGGTTTCATCAGCTCTGTTTCCCAAAAGGGTAAACAGAAAATTTAGGAGTTGCAGGTTGAAGTGGAGAAAGCTACTAAAAGAGTGGATGATAGGGACATTTGTGACGGTGGATTGGATTACCGATCCTGGTACTCCGACCACCAGGTCTACCAAATTTTTGCGCACCCAGAGCGTAGCCTGGCAGATGAAAATTATGCTGGCCAAGGCTCTGCACATGCATGAGGCAGCTCATAAGGCGGCTTACCAGGCTAGTACCCTCGCGTCTGCTAAGAATTTGGCCAAGCTGGATAGCTTGGACGTTACTCTGAAATCCCTTGTCAAAGAGATGAAAGATCAGTCCAACTATCTTGAGGGGTTCGTTAGGATTTTCGAGATATATCTGAAACATATTCTCAACATTTCGATCTAGCTACCTGAGGAGAAGAACAGGCCCACCATCATCCGTCGTTTTAAGCCCCGCAGCATGCCCATTCGAGAGGACACAGCCGACCCTAGTGAAGGAGGTGATCCTAAAGAGTAGAACATAAATCATAATGATTAATACCCTAGCTCTTCGTCCTTATTTTTCAGGGGCACTGTTAGTTTATGTTATGTTTTTTTCTTGTCTAAGGCAACCCGGTTGGGTCAGCCAGCTATTTATTTTCATCGTCCTGAGATTAGGACATCCTTTTGTAATACGCTATAGTATGGTTCCAGGCTTTCTTAGGCTTAGTTTTATGCTCTATCTGCGTATGGTACAGCATTATGCTGGTAGGCCTCGTCCACAGCGTGTATTTTTGAGCTGTGATAGGAAAGTCCTTTTTGTAATTCTATCTACTCTATTTTCTCTTTAATACATCTGTTGATTTACAAAAAAAAAAAAAGAGTAATGAAAAAAAATTCCTTTAATATCTAGTAATATATATTATTTGTATTACATGATTTCCCGATGAATGTTAGTGATCCATCAATATTGATTCTATAAATTTTTATATAATTTATTTTTTAATAACTTAAATGATAATTTCATAATAATATTAAATATATATTTACAAATATAATTTCATCTTGATAATAGCCCAGAGAAACAATATGTATTTTTGGAGAGATTTGTAGGTGCTATAAAAGCCCAGAGAAACAATAATGCTTAGGTGGTCACAAATACCAGAGAAGTACGTTCAATCTGAAGCCAACAAATAACGAAAATATTTATGTGATTGGAGGATTTTGACTTCTATGTAATGAATATATTCGGGTCAAAAAGTTCATTAGGGTTCTTTATAGATCCAAGTTTAAGATATATCTTGATTGGTTATTAATAGCACTAACATGGATATTCTACTAAACTTAAAAAAAAAGCTAAAAATATAAAATACAACCCCCAAAATTTTCATATACAATTAAACACATTTTGTATATAAAATTGTATGGGAAAAATATAAAATACAACTACCAAAGATCAACTACACAACAATAACAATCAATTAATTATACATATTAAATATCCAAATTATAATTACATTTATTATTATTTTTATATTTATAAACACAAAAATAAAAAATGATTACTTCACTAGATAGTATTTTCATATACAATGCAAGGTTGTTGTGAAATATGGAGAGACCACTTCATTTCATTATGATTATGAAATAGTTGTATTACCACCATTTACTACTAATACCAATTTCCTCTTATAAAAATTGAAGAGGAAGTATTATTCATGGGATAGACTCATTCCACTCAGTACCAATATTATCACAGTTTTTCTTTATAAACCCAATTATAATTCTTATGGTCATGTTGCCAGTGATTTGGGGATTAATAAAAATGATAAATTATTCTCTAAAACCATACTGTGTATCCTATGAAGGTGGAAAAATATGGTTTTTTTGGCTGAGGTCAAGAGGCAAGGTATTCTGAAACTTTTTCCTGAAATCCCTGTTCAATTTTCTTAGTTTGCCACAAGATTTTCCCTAATTTGAAAAACACTCCAAGAGTTTTGTATACCTTCATTCATTTTTCATTTGAAACCATGGTTATTTCAGAAATATTATTAGTATATCTTTCCCTAATCTATATTTCAAAAAGATTCTCATTATACCTTTATGTTGATGTTTTTTTACCGAACCCTAGTGACTTTCTTTTTCTAGGTTGTTGAGACCCTAGATCAAGTCTCTAATATCTCACTACAAATAAAGCACACACGTTTTCTATGCCTCTAGTTGTGCAATCCACCCAAACCTATTAGAGGTGAAACCATTGAGTCATATGAAGAATATGTAGCCCTATTCAAGAAAGTGGGTTGAAGGGAGTTTATAAATTCTGTCACAGCACCCAATGTTGATGTAAGGAAAAAAAATTGAACAAAATTAAAATGGTAAGGTCACATGAATTATTGATATGGAGATTTTTTTGAATGAGGTTTTCATCATAGATTCTATGCAGACCATTGTGGAAGGTTAGCAGTGTTAAAAAGATTTCCTAGCTAAAGACATGGCATGGAACTACTGCACTCTAAAATTCTCACCCATTTAATCATTGACGTACTTATTTTTCAAAAACTAAAAACTTTTCTTTCATGATAAGCATAAGTTTTACATGGTTGTGGAATAACAAGCATTGTAACAGTGCACATTAATAATTATTTCATGGCTTGGAGAATATGAAATGTTTCAAGAGTTGCATGTGTAATATCATAAGTTCATTTCGTCCTTAATTAAGCCTTTGATGCTAAGGCCCCATGGAAATAATTTAGGTCATGTTTTGAACAAGGTCGATCTACATCCACATGAACAGTGAATATTATGTTAAGTAAATTGAAATATGATGAAAATATTTCAATTTAAAAAAATAAAAAATAAAAAATAAATTGGTTGTGTTTATCATATTCAAAGGTATATGCTTAATTTATGATATTTTGTTTTCATTCAAGGATACCTCACAAGTAAGGATGATTAGAATATTTTTTTCAATAAAAGCATAAAATTAGTTATAATTCTAGGTCATTGTGTCCTTGGATTTCTTATGATCTCTCTACATGAGTGAACATTGAAAACAAAAAAAAATTGGGCAAAACAAATTTTCAAAATTTAATATCTCATTTGACTAAACATGGTAGCTATGAATTGTTGATATGGTAACCAAGTCTCATGAATTTTTGATATGGATATTTTTGTGAATGAGGCTTTCATCATAGATTCTACTAAGAAAATTGAACAGGGATTTTAGGAAAATGTTTCAGAAAACCTTGCCTCTTCACCTCAGCCAAGAAAAACCATATTTTTACACCTTGATAGGATACACAGTATGGTTTTCTAGAATAATTTTTCATTTTTATTAGTTCCCAAATCACTCGCAGCATGGCCGTACGAATTAATATTGGGTTTATAAAGAAAAACTATGATAATATTGATAATGAGTGGAATGACTCTATGCATATTTAACATTCAAATCTTACAAATGAAATAGAGGAATATGATAAAAATATGAAATAATAAAAATTTTCATTATCAAAACAAATCAAATTGAGCATTTTTCATTGACCATGATTATCAAAACAAAGAGGGCCTTAGTTTTACATGCCTCCCATTTTGTATTGACACGGTTAACAATTTAATAAAGCTTTAAGGCCGAATATATGGCACTAAACCTAGTTATACGCCAGAAGCTCTACATACCTGTTTACCAGTTAATATATTATATACCATTCAATCTATGAAACTTAAGAAATTTCCCTGCAATTTTGGAAAAAAAATTTCCTTGCAATTTTGGAAAAACAAATGAACCAAAAAATTGCACTAACCTGGATATCAAATTGAAACCTGTGAAGAAACAATGTGCAGATCATGTTTATGAAATATGAGATGAAACTTGTAGCATGTCTGAATTTGTTCGATTTATTTTTAAATAAACTTCATTTATTTTTGTATTGAATTCTTTTTATGTAATTTGAATGAGAGCCATTTCAATTTAAAGAAGTATATTAATTAAATAATATGGAAGATGAGGCACGAACACCTAGTTTAATCAGATTTGCTTCAATTTAAAGAAGTGTATTAAGTAAAAAATATGGAAGATGAGGAACGCATGCCGAGAATGGCGGTGCTCCATTGCATGCCATATTTTTAATTGTAACCTATATAATAAATTGTAAGTTAGATTATGTAAAATACAATTTAATAATACAGTTATATTTTAAATTTAGACTATTAAATTTATATAAAAATACTTAATATTTTTTTTATTAATGATTATTTTTTAAAAATACAAAAGAGCATTATTAATAAAAATGCAAAAGAAAATTGTTGGCCTTCATGTAGACTATTTCTACTATATGAAACATTTAGATATAAATTTTGCATTCTATTTCAACTTCATTTCAAATAATTAAATATAATTATGGTAATAATACTGTAATAATAAAATAATTATTAAACATAATAATTATTATTAATCATAGTTTACATAACTATAATAATGTAAACTTTCAAATAATTAAAATATATAATTTTATGTATAAAAAAATAAAAATGTAATTATGTATTACTTTATTTTTATCTTTATATAAACACAATTATTTATACTAATATGGAACAAGCTCAACAATTATAAATATGTTCATTACAATGATGGATGCCAATCCATTTGGCATGAGAAAATCTAAGGTGTTGTATTATAAATTAAATGAAAAATAGATTAAAATTTGAGATTTTTCTCCCAACCTCCCTCATGTGCACATGGAACAAGTATTTTACATTCATTTTCATTTCATCTAGCACATGAAGATGCTCATCAATAAAAGCAGGATGGAAGCCATGTTTTCTATTGATATTGCTCCGAAGATATGAAAGAAAATTGATCAGTCTAGAAATATTTGCCACTGCTTGATTTTAATAGATGCCATCATTATTATCCATATCTACATTTGAAAGGAAAAATGACAAAATAAGAATTAATACACAAAGAGATAGAAGGCATATATATATATATATATATATATATATATATATATATATATATATATATATATATATATATATATATAATAGAACACCCCATTTGTATTGTTGCTAAAAAACTTAATCTTAAAAATGTCATGCTATAAAATAATCTAACACTACATGAACCAAATGATATAAAATTCCTACAAATATAAACCTCATTAGAAATTAGAAATATATATTGTACACATGAAATGAGTGATGAAATTAAATCAGTGATATGACCCCTATTACAATAATCAACAAGAAATCACAAAATTTTAAACTTAATGTTTAAAATAAAATATTAATAATTTTAGTAATTCTATATTTGTATTTAAATTAATGTTAATGTATATATTAATTTTTGTTTAATATTATTATCAAATATAAATATGTTGTCATTGAATCAAACCACAACATATTTAGCAAATCACATTGATAAATATTGTTAGTTTCATGTCATAGTAATATGGACTTCAATCTTGATTTTTAATGATTGGCTCATATAACTCGTTATATATGTCTGAATGGTTCATTGTAAACAAAAGAATAGTAGAAACTTAAAAAAAGGAGGTAAATTGAACAACATGAAAAATGATGTAAGAAATTTCAAAGATATTACTATATTGGATCTCATGAATGTATTCATTTCATTAATAAATGAAAACAATTGTTATACTCAATGGAAATAGAGAGGACAATAAAAACAATTAGAAAACATTCTATAAATATGTCACAATACCATTAGTTGCATGTCATAGTGATATGGAATTCTATATTGATTTTTAATGATTGGCTCATATAATTGGTTTTTTATCCCTGAATGGTTCATTGTAAGAAAAATAACAAAAACCACTTAAAAAAAATAAGAAAATTAAACAACATTCCAAAATACTACTAGAAATCTGATGAATGTATTCATCTCATTAATATATCAAAATCATTATTATATTAAAAAAAAATAAAGAGGAAAATAAAATAATTACAAAAAACATTCTATAAAGAGCTAAAAGTATCAATAGTTGCATGTCATAATGATATGGAATTTAATCGCTCCTCTTCTTTTTTCCTAATTGTAACATATGCACTATCTTTCATCTTGGCATAACGCCGATAAGAGAAAGGCGGTGCAATGCGTAAACCATCTATTGATTTCACTCTATATATGGCTGTGAAAGTCAGGCCTTGCTACTCTTTATTCCCGATATTAACTAATGCTCGTTCTAAAGTCAAACCATGTGACTTGTGGATTATAAGAGCCCATGCCATATTTAAAGGAATTTGTTTTCGATTTCCTCTTATCACTGGTGTTATAGGTACAATTTTTGGATTTATTGCATCAAACGGAACACCAACATACTTATAAAAAACAACAGTTGTGAACATTGGAAGCTCGGGTGGCTTAGAGGTAGGCATATAAAATATTTCCTTCACATACCCAAGTGCACCATTCAACGAACCAACTTCAACCCACAAATTATATGTCAACATAACACGTTGGCCATGACACAACAAAACTTCACGGTCCAGTTGATCATCATCAACACCACTGATTTTTGAACACCTTGAATTCACACCAATACATCGTGCAATTGGATAATTTAATGATTTCAACATATGCCAGTTATGGAAGGAGACCAAATTATTTGTTGGAAACATGTGAACTACTGCATTAAATAAATCCCTTTCTCTAGGATGAAACCTCATATCAGCCCGCGACATAAGAAACTCCCAATCATCAAGAACAAGTTCTATGTTTCTTATGTTATTGAGGACTCTACGAAAACAAGATTTTTTCTCATTACTCCCTTGTTGGAGAAATATTGTGTCAAGAGTGACAACAATGTTGAATCTTTTCCACAAGACTTTCCCTGTTGTATTACCTACATACAAAGGCTTATCTCTCACAAAAGGTAGTTGGCCAAGGTCACCCACAAGGATGATGGATCTTCCACCAAAAGGATAATTCTTTTTCTCTGGAAATGCTTCTCATAATCGAGCATCTATTTGCATGAATAACCTTGATCCTAAAAATATCATTTCATCAATCAATATGTATCGAATATGCCTCATTTCTTCTTGGAATACTGCCATCGATTGACCTTGTAGTGGTTTCATATCTTTAATTGGAATTTTCATAGTGGAGTGTATTTTTTTTTCATGTATATTAAAAGAAGCTATTTCTATTGGGGCAATAAGAAGCAAAGGTATTTTTATATTACTTGACAGATTAGAAAGAGCTTCAAAAATACAATGGATAAGGAAAGAATTTCCAATGTCTGCAGTGCCCTAAACATTCATAAGAAGAGCTTCATGAATCTCATATTCAACAAAATTCCTTAAAACAATTTCAAAACCAAGTCATTTTTTTTCTGCCAATGAATCTGGAGAGGCAAATGTTCAATTTGAAAGGTCAACAATATCACCCCTTGATATTCCATTCCTTATAAAATTAATAGCTTCTTTAGCCACATCATCAGAAATAGTTGTACTTTTATAGTCAAAGGATATATCAAAATCCCTTCGACCAAGGGCGTGAAGATTAGAAACATTGACATTACTTGGTGGAACCAAGTGAGAGAAAAGTTTCCATTCTTGAAAATTATCTTCAAGATTCATTTCCTTGTTAGAAAAATCACCATCTTCTCCATATTCAATATTTTCAACAATTGATGGATTTCGATCAACATGCCATGCTCGATATCGGAAATTCCTCTAATTTTCAACAATAATTTCAGCAGAAAGCCCAATCTTGGCAGAAATGTCACAAAATGGCTTGTACAAGAGAAATTCTATGCCGCAAAAGGTTTCAAATTCATCCGGACCATCACTAGGAATAGAATAAAACCGTGTCCAAACCTGAACAATCGCATGAACATCTCTAGGGTTCCAGGGATCTTTTTTACGCTTGCTATCAAATGTCGAAGATATTTTTTCTTCTATCAAAGATAGATGTAAAAGGAAAAATGCCTCCTCTGATAATGTTGAAAAAAAGTATTTTCAGATGAACATTGCATGACATCCCCTGATATTTTCCTGAAAACCTTCCTTCCAACATTTAATGAAACAAATTTTCAACTACAAATAAAAATAGGTAGCTTAAGCAACATATGGCATGTTTCTAGTGCTCCAATGTCACGTTCAACAATCGTTTCTGAAAGAAAACTTATATAAGGACATAAATCATGATCCTCAGAGGTAATAGAATTTGAAATTCTAGTTAACAAATCATGATAACTTTCAGACCTTTTCTCTGCTTTTGATGCATACTTAGCAATATATTTCAGGACAACATGCCAAGAAAGCACTAGTTGGAAATCAACATTTGCATGCAACATTGTTAGAAGGTAAATGTTATGTACATTGAGCCTATCATCATTTCTTTCTGGGTCATATTTTTTTCTTCCTTAATCATATATGAACAATCTTTATTCCTCATAAACATCCCATGGATCATTATACCAACCTGCGAGAATAGTTCCCTTTTTATGCAAACAAGAATCTACACTACAATTTGTGTGCCTTTGGACACTGTTCAACAATTCTTCATAATCATTATGAAGATTGCAAGAGAAAATATGATCAGTATTAAAAGGGCCAGGGTCATCATTAATACTTCTTGGAACCATCATATTGCGATGATGTATTTCACGTGGATTCCATGCAATTACATAATTGTCAAAGAATCTCTTTGCATGTTATAAGTCACAATCATTTTACCAATCAAGTCTTTCCATGTCAGAAGCTCCTTGAAACCATAAGACACCATGGATATGAGCTGAAACCCTATGTTGCCACCCATATCTAAAGAAAATGAATACAGATTTACTATAAAAAATATAAATAGAACAATAATAAGAAATTGACAGTGAGTAGAAAATAAATTCAACAAAACATAACTGTACCAGAAGTCTTTTTCTTTAAGATATTTTTTGATAAATTTCTCTCAAAATATATTGAATATATGGTGCATAATAGTGGACAACAATATGTGGGTACTAGATAACATACTCAATTTTCATACGATTCTCATTTAAGGAACAAGAATCTGAGGGTATAGGCATGAGGCTATGCAGCTCTAGCCACTTTGTGTCAGCCACACTCGAAGTAAAAATAAAATATGGACATCCCAACTGAGTAATCATGTCAGTCAATTTAGCCCGAAATTTAGTCCAGTATGCCCTTGTACCTATTACAGAAGAACTAAACCGCATAAGATGCTCAACCAACTTATTATCTGGTAAATCATCAAGTTGGTGACGCAAGTTTTCAATTGTTGTCAGTGAGTTATCATGTAAATTTTTCTTCACAAAAACCGAAGCAGTCGCTTGCCTATGATTTCGCATTATCATGTTCAATAGGTAATATCGGAAGCGAGGATGGCTTCAAAACCTCTGATCATAGTATCTGAGAAGATTCAATGCATACTCATGAAGTTCAATAGTACAAATGCGAGGTTGCAACCAATCAACATCGCGAGTGGGGAAAAATGTGGGGAATGCCATATCTAATAACCCCTCGGTATTATATTCATTCACAAGAGATGTTGCAATACTGGGCCAATCCATTTCTTGAACATGTCAAGAATCAACATTATCAAGAAATGCTCTAATTTCTTCCACTTCTCTCCATTCATTTGGTAGGCGAGCAACAAAAGAATAAGGATGAGAGGGAAAATTATGAAGAGGAAACCCTTCATTGTTAGCTGCATTGATCTCAGATTCTACAATATCACATTCAAAAAAATTAAGCCTCGAGGAGACATCTATTGATCTTTCGGGCAAAGAATTCACTGAATCATAGTCATTTACAACATCTCAATAACATTGATCATGTTAAATTTTGAAAAAAAATGCAGCCATAACTCGAGATATTTTTACATAACATTCGTAATATTTATACTGAGCAACATGTCTCCTCACAATTAGAAATTCAAGATCTTCAACATGTTGGGGAGGAATTGTAGAAATATCTTGGGGAAAGCTAATTGTGTTTCCATTATACTTATATTTCCCACCTCGAGCATGTGTCACTTGAAAAATAGGCTTTACACATGCTATTAACATTTCTTCAACTTGAGTAAGAACTCTTAAAATATGAGGTTTCTCACTAGGCTCCATGTTATAATATCTAGAAAAATGGTGTGAACCTCTTTCATTCTTACATTGACTGCAAATAGGCCCTTCAAAATCTCTCAAAACCTAGATTCCATGATATGATTCTTGGCAGATGTGGCACATTTGGACAACTGACAAGCTATCTATCTTTTCTTGAAATATTTTATGTAGTGCAATCATGTTTTCATCAAAATTAATATGATTTGTATTGGTTGGACCATGTGAAGAATGATGTGGAAGAGTATAATTTCTTCTAAAATATTACGAACTGAAATAATTCAAAAAATTAAGGAATCAATGTTATAACCCAATGGATGAACAAATATAACGAAATATTAATATTATAAACATAAAACATCAATAAAGAAAAGGGACTATTAATCTTATAAACAAAAAAAATCAATAAATAGAAGGGATTATTAATATTATAAACCCAACAAATTAGTATTAGAAACAAAAATTATTATTAAAATCAAGTGATTAATAAAGTCGAAGGATCAATAAAATTAATAAAAAAATGCTCAAGTTGAATAAATTAATAAAAAATAATGATTAACCGAAGGTATTATTCATATTATAAACCAAAAGAACTAATAAACCCAAGGGTTTAATATTATAAACCTAAGGAATTGGTGAACCCAAGGGAAAAATATTACCCAGCAAATTAGTATTAGAAATAAAAATTATTAATAAACTCAAGTGGTTAATAAAGTCGAAGGACTAATAAAATTAAAAAAATATCTAAAAAACAAAGAAATTAATAAACACTAATAATTAACCCAAGGTATTGTTCATATTATAAACCAAAAGAACTAATAAACCAAGGGTTTAATATTAGAAACCAAAGGAATTGGTGAACCCAAGGAAAAAATATTAATAACCTAACTCACCAATAATGCCAACGGAACAATATTAAAAACACAAGAGCTTAATAAAGCATACGACCCAATATTTTAAACACAGAGGAATTTTAAAGTGACATGATTATTATTATGATAAACCGCAAGTGATCAATCAACCTTACTGATTGTTAATATTATAAATTGAATGAATTAATAAACCAAAGTGATATTCAATTCCACCATCATTGAAACAAAAAATAAACATTGAAATTAACATATGTTTTTTGTTGTCTTTACATAAAGAAATCCCACTAAAAAAATGGACTCGAAACTCTTCATCAAAGGTCATTTATCAAATAGCCTCTTCGAGAACACAACCAGATCGACCACAAAAAGAACACCAATTCAAATCAAGAGGATAATGATCACGATACTTAACACTTTCCAACCAATCCCTTCTTATTTTTCTCCCAGCCTCCCTCATGTGCACTTGCAACAAGTATTTTACATTCATTTTCATTTCATCTATCACACAGAGATGCTCGTGAATAAAAATAGGATGGAAGCCATGTTTTCTATCGAGCTTGTTCCGAAGATATGAAAGAAAATTGATCAGTCTAGAAATATTTTCCACTACTTGATTATAATAGATGCCATCATTATTATCCATATCTGCATTTGACGGGAAAAATGACAAAATAAAAATTAATACACAAAGAGATAGAAACATCTAGGCATATATATATATATATATATATATACATATACATCTACATGTACATATGTATATGTAATAGAACACCCCATTTGTATTGTTGCTAAAAAACTTAATCTTAAAACGGTCATGCTATAAAATAACCTAACGCCACATGAACCAAATGATATAAAATTCCTAGAAATATAAACCTCATTAGAAATACATATTGTACACATGAAATGAGTGATAAAATTAAATGAGTGATATGACCCCTATTAAAATAAATCACAAATTTTTAAACTTAATGTTTAAAATCAAATATTAATAATGTTAGTAATTCTATATTTGTATTTAAATTAATGTTAATGTATATATTAAATTTTGTTTAATATTATTATCTAATATAAATATGTTATCATTGAACCAAACCAAAACATATTTACCAAACCACATTGATAAATATTGCTAGTTTCATGTCATACGGATATGGAATTCAATCTTGATTTTTAATGATTGGCCCATATAACTGGTTGTATATGTTTGAATGGTTCACTGTAAAAAAAAGAACAGTAGCAACTTTAAAAAGTAGGTAAATTGAAGAACATGAAAAACGATGTAAGAACTTTCAAAGATATTACTGTATTGGATCTCATGAATGTATTCATTTCATTAATAAATGAAAATAATTATTATACTAAATGAAAATAGACAGGACAATAAAAACAATTAAAAAACATTCTATAAATATGTCATAATACTATTGGTTGCATGTCATAGTGATATGGAATTCCATCTTGATTTTTAATGATTGGCTCATATAAATGGGTTATTATCTCTGAATGGTTCGTTGTAAGAAAAATAACAAAAACCACTTAAAAAAAATAAGAAAATTAAACAACATGAAAAATGATGTAAACAACATTCTAAAATACTACTATTATTTTGATGAATGTATTCATCTCATTAATATATCAAAATCATTATTTTATTAAAAGTAAATAAAGAGGACAATAATAGAAATACAAAAAACGTTCTATAAAGAGCTAAAAGTATCAATAGTTTCATTTCATAACAATATGGACTTTAATCGCTCCTCTTCTTTCTTCCTAATTGTAACATATGCACTATCTTTCAGCTTGGCATAATGCTGATAAGAGAAATGTGGTGCAATGCGTAAAAAATCTATTGATTTCACTCTTGATATGGCTATGAAGGTCAGTCCTTGCTGCTCTTTATTCCTGATATTGATTGATGCTCGTTCTAAAGTAAAACCCTATGACTTATGGATTGCAAGAGCCCATGTGATATTTAAAGGAATTTGTTTTCAATTTCCTCTTATCACTGGTGTTATATGTACAATTTTTAGATTTCTTTCATCAAACGGAACACCAACATACTTATCAAAAAAAACAGTTGTGAACATTGGAAGCTCAAGTGGCTTAGAGGTAGGCATATAAAATATTTCCTACACATACCCAAGTGCACCATTCACCAAACCAGCTTCAACCCACAAATTATAAGTCAAAATAACATGTTGGCCACAACACAACAAAACTTCATGGTCCATTTGATCATCAACGGCACCACTGATTTCTGAACGCCTTGAATTCACAGTAGCACATCCTACAATTGGAGAATTTAATGATTTCAACATATCCTTGTTATGGAAGGAGACCAGATTATTTTTTGGAAACATGTGAACTGATGCATTAAATAAATCCCTTTCTCTAGGATGCAACCTCATATCAGCCTGCGACATAAGAAACTCCCAATCATCAAGAATAGGTTATGTGTTTCTTATGTTATTTAAGACTCTACGAAAACAAGATTGTTTCTCATTACTCCCTTGTTGGTGAAATATTGTGTCAAGAGTGACAACAATGTTGAATTTTTTCCACAAGACTTTCTCTGTTGTATTACCTGCATACAAAGGCTTATCTCTCAAAGGAGGTAGTTGGCCAAGGTCACCCACAAGGATGATGGATCTAACACCAAAAGGACAATTCTTTTTCTCTGGAAATGCTTCTCATAATCGAGCATCTATTTGCATGAATAACCTTGATCCTAAAAATCTCATTTCATCAATCAATATATATCGAATATGCCTCATTTCTTCTTGGAATACTACCAGCGATTGACCATGTAGTGGTTTCATATCTTTAATCGAAATTTTTAGAGCGGAGCATATTATTTTTGCATGTATATTAAAAGCAGCAATTCTTATTGGGGCAAGAAGAAGAAAAGGAATTTTTCCATTACTTGACAGATTAGAAAGAGTTTAAAAAATACAATGGATAAGGAAAGACTTGAAATTGCCTGTAGTGCGCTGAATAATCATAAGAAGAGCTTCACGAATCTCATATTCAACAAAATGCCTTAAAACAATTTCAAAAGCAAGTCATTGTTTTTCTACCAATGAATCTGGAGAAGCAAATGTTCTATTTGAAAGGTCAACAATATCGCCCCTTGATATTCGATTCCTTATAACATTAATAGCTTCTTTAGCCACATCATCAGAAATAGTTGTACTTTTCTAGTCAAAGGATATATCAGAATCCCTTCGACCAAGGGTGTGAATATCAGAAATATTAACATTACTTGGTGGAACCAAGTGAGAGAAAAGTCGCCATTCTTGAAAATCATCTTCAAGATTCCTTTCCTGGTTAGAAAAATCACCATCTTCTCCATCTTCAATATTTTCAACAATTGATGGATTTCGATCAACATGCCATGCTCAATATCGGAAATTCCTCCAATTTTCAACAATAATTTTAGCTAAAAGCCCAATATCCGTAGAAATATCATGAAATGGCTTGAAAAAGAGAAATTCTATCCAGAAAAAGGTTTCAAATTCGTCTGAATCGTCACTAGGAATTGAATAAAAATGTGGCCAAGCCCGAACAATCGCATGAAAATCTCTAGGCTTCCAGGGAACTTTTTTATCCTTGCTATGAAATGTCCAAGATCTTTTTGTTTCTATCAAAGATAGATGTTCAAGGAAAAAATGCATCTTTTGATAATGTTGAACAAAAGTATTTTCAGATGAACATTGCATGCCATCCCTTGATATTTTCCTGAAAACCTTCCTTGCAACATTTAATGAAACAATTTTTTTACTACAAACAACAAGAGGTAGCTTAAGCAACATATGGCATATTTTTTGTGCTCCAATGTCATGTTCAACAATCGTTTATACAACAAAATTTTTGTAAGCACATAAAGCATGATCCTCAGAGGCAATAGAATTTGAAATTCTAGTTAACATATAATGAAAAATTTCAAACGTTTTCTCTGCTTTTGATGCATACTTAGCAATTTATTTCAGGACAGCATGTCGAGAAAGCACTGGTTGGAAATCAACATTTGCACGCCACATTGTTAGAAGGTCAATGTTATGTACATTGATCCTGTCATCATTTCTTGTTGGGTCATATTTTTTTCTTCCTTGATAATCTATGAACAATCTTGATTCCTCAGAAAGATCCCATGGAGAATTGTACCGACATGCGAGAATAGTGCCCTTTTTTGTGCAAACAAGAATCTACACTACACTTTATGTGCCTTTGGACATGGTTCAACAATTCTTCATAATCATTATGAGGATTGAAAGATAAAATATGATCAGTATTCAATAGGCAAGGGTCATCATTGCTACTTTTTAGAACCATTAAATTGCAACGATGTATTTCACGTGGATTCCATGCAGTTACATAATTGTCAAAGAATCTCTTTGCATGTTGTAAATCATAATCATTTCACCAATCAAGCCTTTCCATGTCAGGAGCTCCTTTAAACCATAGGAAAACATCGATATGACCCGAACCTCTATGTTCCCACTCATATATGAAGAAAATGAATACAGAGTTACTAAAAAATATATAGATAGAAAAATAATAATAAATTGACAATGAATAGAAAATAAATTCAACAAAACATAACTTTACCAAAATTCTTTCGCTTTAAGATATTTTTGGATAACTTCCTCTTCAAATATATTGAATCTATGCTTCATAAATGCGTCAACAATATGAGGGTACTGGATAACATTCTCAATTTTCATACGATGATCATTTAACGAATGAGAATGTGAGGGTACAAGCATGAGGCTATGCAGTTGTGGCCACTTTGTTTCAGCTGCACTCAAAGTAAAAAACAAAGATGGACATCCCAACTGAGTAATCATGTCAGTCAATCCAGCTCGACATTTATTCCAATATGCCATTTTACCTCTTAGAGAAGACCCAAACTGTATAATATTCTTAGCCAACTTATTATCTGGTAAATCATAAAGTTGGTGACATAAGTTTTGAATTGTTGTCAGTGAGTCATCATGTAAATTTTTCTTCAAAAAAAAACGAAGAAGTCGCTTGGCTACGATGCCGCATTATCATGTTCAATAGGTAATATCATAAGTGAGGATGGATTCTAAACCTCTGACCATAGTATCTAAGAAGATGCAAAGCATACTCATGAAGTTCAATAGTACAAATGTGTCGTTTAAACCAATCAACATCACCAGTGCAGAACAATGTGGGGAAAGCCATATCTAATAACCCCTCAGTGTTATATTCATTCATAGGATATGTTCCAATACTGGGCCAATCCATTTCTTGAAGATGTGAAGAATCAAAATTATCAAGAAATGCTCTAATTTCTTCCACTTCTCTCTGTTCGTTGGGTAGGCAAGCAACAAAAGAAGAAGGATGAGAGGGAAAATGCTGAGGAGGAAACCCTTCATTATTAGCTGCATTGATCTCAGATTCTACAATATCACAATCAACAAATTTAAGCCTAGAGGAGACATCTATTGATCTTTCGGGCAGAGCATTCACTGAATCATAGTCAATTACAACATCTCGATAATATTGATCACGTTCATTTTTGAAAAGAAATGCAACCATAACTCGAGTTATTTTTACATAACATTCATAATATTTATACTGAGTAGCATGTCTCCTCACAATTAGAAAGTTAAGCTCTTCAACATGTTAGGGAAGACTTTGGGCAATTGTAGAAATATCTTTGGGAAAGCTAATTGTGTCTCCGCTATACTTATATTTCACACCTCGAGCATGTGTCACTTGCAAAATAGGATTTACACGTGCTATTAACATTTCTTCAACTTGAGTAAGAACTCTTAAAATATGAGGTTGCTCACCAGGATCCATGCTATTATATCCAGAAAAAAGATGTGAACCTCTTTCATTATATCGTCTGCAAACAAGTCCTTCAGAATCTCTCAAAACCTGGATTCCAGGATGTGATTCTTGACAGATGTGGCACATTTGGACAACTCACAAGCTATCTATCTTTTCTCGAAATATTTTATGCGCTGCAATCATGTTTTCATCAAAATGAATATGATTTGTATTGGTTGGACCATGTGGAGAATGATGTGAAAGAGTATAATTTCTTCTAAAATATTACGAACCGAAAGAATTTGAAAAATTAAGAAATCAATGTTATAAACCCAATGGATCAACAAATACAGTGATATATTAATATTATAAACATAAAACATCAATAAAGAAAAAGGAATATTAATATTATAAACAAAAAACATCAATAAACCGAAGGGATTATTAATATTATAAACCCAACAAATTAGTATTAGAAACAAAAATTATTAATAAACTCAAGTGATTAATAAAGTTGAAGGATCAATAAAATTAATAAAAAAAATACTCAATCTGAAGAAATTAATAAACATTAATAATTTACCCAAGGGATTATTCATATCATAAACCAAAAGAACTAATAAACCCAAGGGTTTAATATTATAAACCAAAGGAATTGGTGAACCCAAGTGAAAAATATTACCCAACAAATTAGTATTAGAAATAAAATTTATTAATAAAATTAAGTGATAAATAAAGTCGAAGGATCAATAAAATTAATAAAAAATATATAAGAACCAAATAAATTAATAAACACTAATAATTAACCGAGGGTATTTTTCATATTATAAACCAAAAGAACTAATTACCTAAGGGTTTAATATTAGAAACCAAAGGAATTGGTGAACCCAAGGGAAACATATTAATAACCTAAGGGACCAATAAGGCCAAGGGAACAATATTAAAAACACAAGACCATAATAAAGAATACGACCCAATAATTTAAACACGGAGGAATTTTAAAGTCACATGATTATTATTATGATAAATCGCAAGTGATCAATCAACCTTACTCATTGTTAATATTATAAACTGAATGAATTAATAAACTAAATCGATATTCAATTCAACCATGAGTGAAACCAAAAAATTAAAATTGAAATTAACATATGTTTTTTTTTACTTTACATGAAGAAATCTCACTACAAAAATGGACTCTAAACTCTCCATCAAAGGTCATTTATCAAATAGCCTCTTCGAGAACACAACCAGACCGACGACAAAAGGAACACCAATTCAAATAAAGAGGATAATGATCATGATAATTAATGCTTTCTAACCAATCCCTTATTTTTTTCTCCCAGCCTCCCTCATGTGCACATGCAACAAGTATTTTACATTCATTTTCATTTCATCTAGCACACGAATATGCTCATCAATAAAAGCAGGATGGAAGCCACGTTTTCTATCGAGCTTGTTCTAAAGATACGAAAGAAAATTGATGAGTCTAGATATATTTTCCACTGCTTGATTATAATATATGTCATCATTATTATCCATATCTGCATTTGAAAGGAAAAATGACAAAATAAAAATTAATACACAAAGAGATAGAAAAATCTAGGCATATATATCTACATATACCTATACATATACATATACATATACATATACATATACATATATAATAGAACACCCCATTTTTATTGTTGCTAAAAAACTTACTCTTAAAAACGTCATGCTATAAAATAACCTAACGCTACATGTACCAAATGATATAAAATACCTACAAATATAAACCTCATTAGAGATACACATTGTACACATGAAGTGAGTGATAAAATTAAATGAGTGATATGACCCCTATTACAATAATCAACAAGAAATCACAAATTTTTTTACTTAATGTTTAAAATCAAATATTAATAATGTTATTAATTATATATTTGTATTTAAATTAATGTTAATGTATATATTAATTTTTGTTTAATATTATTATCGAACATAAATATGTTGTCATTGAACCAAAACACAACATATTTACCAAACCACATTGATAAATATTGTTAGTTTCATGTCATAGGGATATGGACTTCAATCTTGATTTTCAGTGATTGGCTCATATAACTGGTTGTATATGTCTGAATGGTTCGTTGTAAAAAAAAGAATATTAGCAACTTTTAAAAAGGAGGTAAATTGAAAAACATGAAAAACGATGTAAGAAATTTCAAAGATATTACTATATTGGATCTCATGAATGTATTCATTTCATTAATAAATGAAAATAATTATTATACTAAATGCAAATAGAAAAGCTAATAAAAACAATTAAAAAACATTCTATAAATATGTTACAATACTATTAGTTTCATGTCAGAGTGATATGGAATTCCATATTGATTTTTACTGATTGGCTCATATAACTGGTTTTTCATCTTTGAATGGTTCATTGTAAGAAAAATAAAAAAAACCACTTAAAAATAATAATAAAATTAAACAACATAAAAGACGATGTAAACAACATTCCAAAATACTACTATGAATTTGATGAATGTATTCATCTCATTAATATATCAAAATCATTATTATATTAAAAGTAAATAAACAGGACAATAGAAGAAATACAAAAAGAATTTTATAAAGAGCTAAAAGTATCAATAGTTGCATGTCAATAGAATAAATACAAAAAACATTTTATAAAGAGCTAAAAGTATCAATATTTGCATGTCATAACGATATGGACTTTAATCACTCCTCTTATTTCTTCCTAATTGTAACATATGCACTAAATTTCATCTTGGAATAATGTTGATAAGAGAAAGGTGGTGCAATGCATAAACCATCTATTAATTTCACTCTTGATAGGGCTGTGAAAGTCAGGCCTTGCCGCTCTTTATTCTCGATATCAATTGATGCTTGTTCTAAAGTCAAACCCTGTGACTTTTGGATTGTAAGAGCCCATGCCACCTTTAAAGGAAGTTGTTTTTGATTTCCTCTTATCACTGGTGTTATAGGTACAATGTTTGGATTTATTGCATCAAACGGAACACCTGTTAGGATATTTCGACACATAGGAAATAGTCAAGAATATCTTAGTCTAGTGTAGAGTTAGGTAAAGTGTGTTTCTTTACCAGGTAAATTTGTAAATTATAATCCGACAGTCACAATTTGTAGTGATCCGATGGTTATCTCTCTCCTCCGTTTTAACAACACATGATCCATGGCTTAACACTCGATTGGTCCATGAACTCTATTTAAAGAGCATGGAGGGTCATTTGTAGGTTAATCGTTTATGAGAGAAACATATGTAACCTTTCTTTTTGTATTTATAAATTTCTAGAAATGGCCACATTGGCTCAGGCCATGGATTGTTTCCCTCTTCGAGGGTTTTAACGACGTGATTATACTGGTGTACTGATTTTTTATCTGGTTGTGAGCAGTGACCTTTGGTTCTTGATCTATGGAACTTACCCTGTAAATTCCTACATGGTATCAGAGCTTGATCCAAAAAGACTCCAACCTTGTTTGTCGCCTTAGGAAGTCTCTCTATGGTCTCAAACAAAATCCTTGGGCTTGGTATGCCAAAATGGATAGATTTCTATTATATAATGGCTTTTCTAGGTGTCATTCTAACAACATTGTCTACACCAAGAAAGTGGGCAATTTCTTCACCATCCTTGTTCTTTATGTTGATGATTTTATCCTTACTGTTAGTGATCCAAACCATATAAACCATGTGAAGTCTAGCCTCAAAAATAAGTTCGGAATGATAGACTTAGGACACTTGCATTATTTCCTTGGTCTTCAAGTCTTGAAATCCAAGGAAGGCATTACCCTCTCTCAGTCCAAGTATGCCTGTGATATTCTACACCACTTTCACATGGAATACTGTAAGCCAGCCCCTTCTCCCTTTTAGTCTAGAGTCAATCTTCCAGTCAATTGTACTACCCCTGAAGTTGATGCTACCTTATATCATCAACTTTTTGGTAAACTTCTATATATAACCCATACCCATCCTGAACTTTCCTTTGTCGTTTGTCTTGTCGCTCGGTTTATGCACCAACCTCATGAAAGCCACTGGAAAGAAGCTAAAAGAATACCTCGATATATTCGAGGTACAGTTTAGTTCGAGATTCATTACACTGTAGGAGCATCTCCATTTTTGATTGGTTTCACTGATTCTGATTGGGTTGGTGACCATGATGATTGAAAGTATACTGCAGGATATGTATTCACTCTTGGTTCAGGACATATTACTTGGTCTTGTAAGAAACAAAGTGTCATATCTCTTTTTTCAACAGAAGCAGAGTATCGTGGTGCAGTTGAAGCCAATAAGGAAGCCATGTGGCTTCGTCAGATTCTGTCTGAATTTGGTCTTCATCAACAACATCCAACTACACTTTGGTGTGATAATCACAGTGCCATTCAACTATGTAAAGAGCCAGTTCAGGATCAGGGTATGAAACACATTGAAATCCACATACACTTCATCAGAAATCTCATTCATGATTGTGTTATTGAAGTGCATTATTGTCCAACCAATGATCAAGTAGCCGATATCTTTACAAAGGCTCTCACAGAAGTGAAGTTTACCAAAATTTGATCCATGATTGGAGTTCAGGAAAGTTGTCATTAAGGGGGGGATAGGCTCTAATGCCTCCTTCATTCTCCTATTGTGTTACTTTCGTAAATCCTTCAATCCTATCCCAATTTGTTCCTAAGGGGGGGATGTTAGGATATTTCGACACATAGGAAATAGGCTCCCTTTGTGTCACCTTTGTAAATCCTTCAATCCTATCCCAAGTTGTTCTTAAGGGGGGATGTTAGGATATTTCGACACATAGGAAATAGTTAAGAATAAATTAGTCTAGTGTAGAGTTAGTTAAAGTTTTTTTCATTACCATGTACATCTGTAACTTATAATCCAACGGTCATGATTTGTAGTGATCCAACAGTTATCTCTCTTCTCAGTATTAACGACACTTGATCCATGGCTTAACACCTGATTGGTACACGAAATCTATTTAGAGAGCATGGAGGATCTGTAACATCTCCCTTTAATTTGCTCAACAGAATTTTTTTTTTTTCTCTAGCATGGGTTTAATCTTTTGTCTAATTACTATTTTGAATCTCTCTAGCATTTCTTTCTTCATATATATAATTAATCACATACATCTATTCTTAATAGTATTTCTAGAACCAAATAGTATTATAAGAATTGGGGATAAATGTGATCAACATATGGATAATTAATACCCTATACAACTTAACATAACATATGTATAATTATAACAACATATGTGTTATTATAACTATCATAATATTTTATGGATAAATGTTATGAACATATGTTATATATTAATAATATGAATTTATGAGCATATTCCTTCATACGGCCTTTCGTTAGGGTTTTAATTCGATTAACCATTGTATCTATATATCATATAGGTTCGGGATTTCGTACCTTATCAAATGGGATATATTTTATTAGTGTAACTTCCACCCTATATATATATACCAGTTGTTAATAAGAGTGAATACCCAATGTATACCACTGACTGAAACTTAAAATCGACAATTGTTAAATTACTTGCACCATTGTTATAACCTCATGTGGCTTATGGGTGAAATTCGACAGTGCGATACACATGAAACTTGACAACTCGAGATTAATTCTCTGGCAAAGGTAAAAGACACTTACGTTACCTTGCTCAGTACTTGTGTCAGGAGGTAGGCACGCGCTCTGTCTATCCTCGCGGGAGATTCACGGGTACAGGATGGCATCTACACTACGCACGGCTAGAGAAATTCCCTTTCATCTAACCCTAGTACCATTTCCTATAAACGGATGACACGTAACCCTGTGTACTGATATAAAATTCTCAGGAGTCAAGTTTCATCGATTTGGTACTCGATTTTCTTGTCCGGATAATAGTTAAATAATACAAGGCGGTACTCATTCATTCCCTCGAGTTGATTTTCTGAATTCGCCTCGGTATTTCGCTGAGGCTCTGTCATTGTAGTTCTAGGTTCTGGCACTGCCCTAACTTGCGCTTGAACCTTGATCTACAAGACCAATGCTCAGTTATCGGTTTCATGTTCAGGTTATAAAACCTATTCTTTTCATGGTTATACCGTTTTACTGGGGTTACTATTCCTCATTCCGCCTTCTCGTATTGTCACCACAGCCCTCAACTATCTGCAACCACGAGGATCTCAAGGCCTGAGTTTCCCTTGCCGGGAAACTGGTAAGCGATTCCCCTCTCCTATTCTTTCTGTGTTCATTTTTTTTTTCGTGTTTATCCTCACAGAATAGAATGGCTTTAGCATTTATTTTCCTCTCAGAGACTGAGTCCTTTTTGTTTGAGCTATCGGCACTATTACTGCGACCCCGTCTCTCGATTTCATTTCCCCTTGCCGTGTAGAATCTGGTTAATATGGTTTCCACCCATCAGATCTCACTTTCGGAATTTGTGGAGTTAAATAATTTTGTTCCATTTCTGTTACTTATATATATATATATATATACAGTGTTTTGACAACACATCCGGCGTCCTTACTCTCTCAGAGAATGAGTATTAATTCCATAACATCGACCGCCTTTACCATTTTTAGTGCAGGTCTCTCTTTAGGTTTATTTTAATACCATTCTCTGGTTTTTATTATTAATATCTTATCCTCACTTATTAGTAAGTCATGTTTTTCTCTAATGGTAGGTACACGGAATCTCTGTCTCCATGACAGTGTTTCCAGTAACTTTGTTTCACGTCTTACCAATTTCTCATTTCAGCTCGAGTTCGCCTAACGTACAGGGTTTCAACTCTCCTACAACTGAGCGATCGAAGTATAACTCGGAATGCAGAAGGTTTCGTAACTTTTTTATTTCAGTTAATCACGTTCGGCTTGGTGTAACATTTTTCGGTCGGTTACGGTTATACTTACTGTAGAACAAATGGTTTGTGACACGAACTGCTTGTCTTAACATGCGATTACGCACAGGGTTTGTTTTTTTTTTCCTATCAACTATTGCCATACAATATTAACTTGACAGCCAGATTTTATATACATTAACCCTTTAGAAGAGTATATGATTGTGTTGCATTCGATACTCTGTATTTATTTATGAACGCACTTATGATCGGGTTCGTGGGGATAAACTCTGCACGTAGATATCAAGTGCGACTTTCATATTTATTTTTTTTCTTTTCATTTAGATCATACCTGATTTTCTTATATATATATGACAGATCTATATATCAGCAGCCTGTCGTTACATTTGAATTCATGTACAATCCTTACAGATTCTATTTTCCTACTTTCCCAATAGAAATTTTTATCATGGTTCATTTAATATATTTTTCTGTTATGGTAAGCCGGATAACTTCACAGCCGCTACAGGCTATTTTGTTCCATATTATGATTTATTTTTCTGAGGTATATGCGTGTTATCCCATAACCTTAAGCTAATTTGGCAAGGTTTAATACATAGTTTGTTTTTAACAATTTAGCATTCCATACTATATGAATATTCTTATCGTGTGCATGACAGTTCTATGGCAAGAATTATATATGTATTTTTGTTTTTGTATATATATATATATATATATATATATATACCAACCAAATGATATTACAGCTAACTTATTCAAATGCGGCTACAAATATTTTATACGTAGCATTATAATTTATAACGTCTAGCTCAGTTCCGCACATGCTTACTTATCGACGGAATAGCAGAGTTCTATTTTATGTTACAACATTATGTTTTTCTCTTTTACATGTTGTTGTCAGGATGTAACATTCTGGTACAGGAAACCACTTTAATTATGTTCTCCTTATTTGCTGCTTCACTTATGAGAGTTATTTTATTTTCAACATACTAAGAGTTTTTCATTCAAATTAAGACTAGTTTTGCATGAGACTTCTTTTCTTTTTAACATGGAGAACCAGATTAAAGTTATACTGAATGTACTAATAAAGGAGTGAAGGATTTGGCCCTCATTTACTTAATCAGACTCATAATTGGATATTACTATATTTGAAGCCGCTTAAACTAAATCATCTGTGAAGAACTACGTATCGTCAGATTTAAACCACCTTGGTTTAGAGATTCTGATGGATTCTTCATCATAGATTTAATTTCTACAACTAGGCAGAATTACAAAGGTGAATACCTTATAACTAATTCTGTTAAATGTAGTATTTATGTTTTAATAAACAATTAACTTTTATATGTAGCCAATTCATGCAGTATACAGTAAACACATTCAGAATTTTCAAATACATACCAATCATGCAATAGACCAACCTCCCAACCTTAGAGTCCTTCTGTCTCCCAGAACTCACCCCCGAGCTGAGATCACCTCCACCACAGACCAACCATTGATCTGTTTAGGAGCAGCTTATTTAAGCTAATGTTCCCCAAAGCATGTTTCCAATTCTGCGTCCAGAATAGCAGGATGCTTTTCTTCCTGTTTTCCTAGGCTTCCCATTTTAGGGACTCTTTAAAGCTGTTTTATGCTTTTCCTCAGCTTTTCCATCTTTTTACCTCTTCCCAACTACTTTCCTCATCATTTGGGAAATTTAGATTCTTCCTCAAAAATCTAAATTAGAAATAATTCCTTTCAAGGATTTTTTTTGAAAGATTATGGGGAATAGTTGCCTTATCCATCCTCATGGATTTAGCAAGTGACCTAAAAATCTCATTTTGGTCAATATGCAAACAATCATTTTATTCATTTCCTCAACTTAAATATTAAATTACATTCACAAAATACTTATCCTTTGGGGTCCACTCCCCTTAGGATTAAAGTTCAAATGTATAGCTTTGAAATTCAAACACATAAATTGGGGGTGTTACATATTCCCCCTCTGAAAATAAACACCGTCCTCGGTGTTGTTATTCAACTACTAGAGTTCATTTTTCAAACAAAAATGGATATCTTTCCATCATTTCTTCTTCTCTTTCCCAGCTAGCTTCTTCAGCAGTAAAGTGCTTCCACTGCACCTTTACTCTTGCTACAGTTCTGTTTCTCAATTCAATTTCTTCCCGCTACAATATTTGAAGTGGTTCTGGCAGAAAATCCCCTTCTGGTTCCACCTGTACAAAATTCCAATCAACTATGTGAGAAGCATCATGCACATATCTTATTAATAACGAAACATGAAACACATCATGAACTCTAACACGGGGAGGTAAGGCCAGCTTGTAAGCCACTGGTCCCACCCTTTCTAATACTTCAAAAGGACCACAATATCTAGGAGCTAGTTTTGCACAACTTCCAGCATAAAGAGTGCTCTTTTTGGGTTTAATACACAAGTACACATGTTCTCCCACTTTGAATTCTCGGTGTACCCTTTTCTTATCAGCATATTTTTTCTGGCGATCTTGTGATGTCTTGATGTTTCTTTGTATCTGTTTAACTATTCTTTCCATTTCCTGTAAAGCATCGGATCCCAATATTAATTTATCTTCTAGCTGACTCCAGCTCAAAGGAGTACGACACTTTCTTCCATAGAGTGCTTCAAATGGACTCATTTTTATGGAGGATTGATAGTTTTTATTATAGGCAAATTCAGCTAAATGCAAGTAATCTTTCCATTTTGAAGGCCTATCCATCACATACATTCTCAGCATATCCTCCAAAATCTGATTAGTTCTCTTTGTTTGGCCATCTGTCTGAGGGTGGTAAGCAGTACTAAAATTCAATTTAGTACCCATCCCTCCAAATAGCCCTTTCCAAAAGGCTGTTGTAAATTTAACATCTCGGTCAGAAACAATCACCTTCGGAACTCCTTGAAGTCTTACTATCTCTTTCAAGAACACATTCGCTACTTGAGCTGTCCCATATGTAGATTTTACTGGTATAAAATGTGCAGCTTTTGTTAAAGTGTCTACTACTACCATTACTGAATCATGCTGGTATTTGGTTTTGGTAATCCTGTTATGACATCCATGGAAACCGTGTCCCATTTCCATTCTGCAATCAGCAAAGGGTTTAAAAGACCAGCAGGATGTTGATGCTCAACTTTGACTAGTTGACATTCCATACATCTAGTTAAATATTCTGCTACGTCTTTCTTCATTCCGGGCCAAAACAACTTCTTTTTCAAATTTGTTAACATTTTCTGATATCCTGGATGTCTGGCATATGGTTGTTTGTGATATTCATCTAGGATCTCTCTTTTCAAGGTCTCCACATTTGGAACATATAATCTGTTTTTATAACAGATCAGCCCTTTTTGGTTTTGAGTGAAATCAGTTTTCTCCTTTTTCTGCAATTTACCCAAAAGTATTTCATAATTTGGATCTTGGTTTCCTACTTTTCTCACCAATTCTTCTACTTCAACCCGGGCACTACTTCCCATGCTTCTTATATTCTGACAAGCATTTCTACTCAATGCATCAACAATTTTATTCTCTTTCCCTCTGATGTGTTTTATATCCATATCAAATTCACTTAGAAAAGACAGCCATCTGGCTTGTCTTGCATTCAAATCAGTTTGGGAAAAGATATATTTGAGACTAATATGATCGGTCATCAATGTAAATTTTTTTCCAAGGAGATAGTGTCGCCACATCTTCAAGGCATGAATAATAGCAGCTAACTCCAAATAATAGGCACTGTAGTTTTGTTCATGTATCTTCAGTTTCCTAGATTCATATGCAATAACCGAATTCTCCTGCAAGAGAACTCCTCCCAACCCCTCGTTACATGCATCTGTACATACCACAAATTATTTATTAGGATCTGCAATATTCAGTATAGGGGCTGTAGTGAGTTTTAGCTTTAATTGATCAAAGCTGTTTTGGCATTTTTCAGTCCACTCAAATTTGACACACTTTCTTTGTAATGAGCTTATGGGACGTGCTATGGCAGAAAATCTCTCAACAAATCTGCGATAATAGCCTGCAATCCCCATGAATGATCTTACTACTGAAACATCAGTTGGTACAGGCCATTCTTTCATAGCCTTTATTTTTTGAGGGTCAACAACAAGGCCTTGTTCAGAAATAATATGGCCCAAGTATTGAATCTTATCTTTATAAAATTCACATTTGCTGAACTTGGCATATAGCTGGTTTTCTTTCAGAGTTTGCAACACTATCCTCAAATGCTCTCTATGTTCATCCTCATTTTTGGAGTAGACTAAAATATCTTCTATGAACACCAATTTTTTTTTATCCAAGTACTTATTTAGCACACTGTTCATCAGACACATAAATGTGGCAGGGGCATTTGTCAAACCAAAAGGTAGGACTACAAATTCATAGTGTCCATACCTAGTTCGAAAAGTTGTTTTGCTGATGTCTTCTTCCTTGATTCTAAGCTGGTGATAACCAGTTCTTAAGTCAATCTTCGAAAAGACTGAAGCTCCTCTCACTTGATTAAAAAGATCATCAATTCTAGGTAAACGGTATCTATTCTTAATGGTCAACTTGTTTAGTTGGCGATAATCAATGCACATCCTAAAAGTTTCATCTTTCTTCTTCACAAATAGAACCGGTGCTCCCCAAGGAGACACACTTGGTCTGATATAACCCTTATCTAGCAATACTTGTAATTGCATTTTTAGTTCCATAAGTTCAGGGGGACTCATTCGATAAGGGGCTCGGGAAATGGGTGTTGCTCCCGGCACCAAATCGATTGTAACGTCAATTTCTCTTTTGGGGGAAGATGAGGAATCTCATCTGGAAAAACTTCCTTAAATTTCCTTACTACCGGTAATTCATTTAGCAGATTTTCTCTAGTGTTTTGTTCTATTTCCTCCACATGTACTGCATAAAACTGGTATCCCTTTCTAGTTGTTCATTTTAATTGCAGTGCTGACATTTGTCTTACCGAAATGGATTTTGGTTTTCCTTTGAGTACAAAAGGTTTCCCTTCCTCATCCACACAATGTAGGGTCTTATCCCAGTAGTTCATCAGGGCCTTTTTCTTTTCCAGCCAGTCCATTCCTATCAGCAAGTCATAAGAACCTAAAGGCAATATGTTCAAATTTACTTCCATTTGGAAATCATTTAATTTGATTGTTGTTCTGGGCAAATTTATGTGTTACCTTTCTCTTAGTTCCAGTGGCTAGCTGTACCAACCATGACTGCTGAAAATTTTCAGGTTTAAGATTACATTTTTCTACAATTTTTGAATTAATGTAGATTAAAGAAGCACCAGGATCTATCAAAACAGTAACAGATTGGCCAGAAATCTTACCCTCCATTTCCACCATGGTAGCTTGATGTTCTCCTTGCCAGTTCTCCAAGGCTGCACTGATAGTGGGTATGCTTCGTGCTATGTCATTTACTGTGGTTGCTTCTCGATCTCTCATAATCATATGAATATTTCTGTGGGAACAATCCCTCAACAGATGGGGTTCTCCGCATCCCCAACATTTCAAAGGTTCCTTCATTTTGATTGTTCCCTCTTTCTTACTGTCTCCATCCATTTGTTTTGAAGCCACCTGCGACTGAGAAGTTTGACTTTCTCTGGGTTTATTAAATTTCTTTCGCTAATGATCTCTGCCAAAATTCTTCAAATATGCTAGTTTTTGTTTCCTCCCTTTGAACTCACCTCTGTTTAGCCAGCCTTTTCCTTGTTCAGCCTTTCCTTTAAACTGCTGGTAGCATAATCTTGCCTTTCTTACTGCCTCGTCCATGGTTTTTGGATTATCAAACTCGATTTTCTCTTTGTACACGGCTGGCAAACAGTTCAAAAACATTTGTACCATTTCCTTCTCTTCCCTAATATAAGGGACATATCTCAACAGATTCGTAAACTTAGTGAAAAACTCATTGATAGTGAGCTATCCCAGTCTAAGTTCATGAAATTCCTTGGCTTTATCATCATAGTAACGTTCATTTAGATAGCGGTTTTTGAACTTAACCTGGAAATCCTCCCAACTCACTGTCTTTTCATCAATGGCATGAACCATTTTTTTCTCCTCCCACCACAAGGTAGCCTTACCTTGTAGCTGGTAAACAGCTAATCTGGCCTTCAGATTGCTCTCATATTCATAAACTTGGAAATACTTAATCATGTTCAGCAACCAGGCTTCAGCATCTTCCTCCTTCTCTCCATCATAGGAGGGAGGCTTGATCTTTTGGAATTCTCCCTGTAATTCCCTTCTCTGCTTATACTGATGCCTACCAGCATCATCATCCTCAGATTCATCAATATTCCTCTTTCCGGAACCTTCGCCTTCTTGGCTGTTCCGTGAGGTTAGCTCTCTGATGAGTTTTTCCTACTCCCTACTGGCTGATGACAACTTGTCATTCTGGCTTTTCAGCTCAGCCAATTCTTGCTGCAACCTGTGCAAGATAGCCATAACCGGAGCGTTGGGATCTAGCGCACTAAACTCATCCCGCAGATCCACATAAATTTCTTCACCTTGAGCCATTTTAGCACCACTGCACACACTCCTAATACAAATTAGTAAGATTTCAAAAGAACAATGTTCATAATACTCATTTATACAAGTAACCCTCAGCAACAGTGAGCACAATAACACAGCCCAGTTTTTATAACTTGGGCTCTGATACCCTTTGTAACATCTCCCTTTAATTTGCTCCATAATTTTATTTTATTTTCTCTAGCATGGGTTTAATCTTTTGTCTAATTACTATTTTGAATCTCTCTAGCATTTCTTTCTTCATATATATAATTAATCACATACATATATTCTTAATAGTATTTCTAGAACCAAATAGCATTATAATAATTGGGGATAAATGTGATCAACATATGGATAATTAATACACTATATAACTTAAAATAACATATGTATAATTATAACAACATATGTGTTATAATAACTATCATAATTGTTGGGTATGTGTTATATTCTTTCCACGACTAAGCATGTGTGGGGGGGTAAGAGGGGGGGCGATAGCCCCCCCTTTGCGTTGGGCGCAACGGGGGGGTCACAGGGGGGGCGGTAGCCCCCCCTGTCGGGGTCCGGGGCAGCGCCGCGGCGAAAATTTTTGGTTCTTAATTTCTGGTGGGTAGTCCGCGTCCATGGTTTTTTGCATGGTTTTGCACATGGTATTGGGGTACGATGGTTTTCGGCCCCTAGTATTTTTGTAGATCCGGTCAAGGGAACTACGGTTATGTTCTAATCCAGGGTTTATGGATTGGGGTTTATGTATCTTGACATGTATATATATGTGTGTTGTAACACTAAAAGGAATATAATGAAAAATCAAGTTGGTCGTCCCGATTTGGGATCCAGGGGAAAATCTCTGTGTTTATCTGTTTTATGTTTTATGATCTCGCTATTGTTTATTTTCTGTTATAAGACTCGTGTGTAGATAATTTCTGTTCAGGGTTAAAACCTACAATAATATTTTATGGATAAATTTTATGAACATATGTTATATATTAATAATATGAATTTATGAGCATATTCCTTCATACGGCCTTTCGTTAGGATTTTAATTCGATTAACCATTGTATCTATATATCATATAGGTTCGAGATTTCGTACTTTATCAAATTGGATATATTTTATTAGTGTAACTTCCACCCTATATATATATATACCACTTGTTAATAAGAGTGAATCCCCAATGTATACCACTGACCGAAACTTAAAATCGACAATTGTTAAATTACTTGCACCATTGTTATAACCTCGTGTGGCTTATGGGTGAAATTCGACAGCGCGATACACATGAAACTTGACAACTCGAGATTAATTCTCTGGAAAAGGTAAAAGACACTTACGTTACCTTGCTCAGTACTTGTGTCAGGAGGTAGGCACGCGCTCTGTCTATCCTCGCGGGAGATTCACGGTTCCAGGATGGCGTCTACGCTACGCACGGCTACAGAAATTCCCTTTCATCTAACCCTAGTACCATTTCTTATAAACGGATGACACGTAACCCCGTGTACTGATATAAAATTCTCAGGAGTCAAGTTTCGCCAATTTGGTACTTGATTTTCCTGTCCGGATAATAGTTAAATAATACAAGGTGGTACTCATTCATTCCCTCGAGTTGATTTTCTGAATTCACCTCGGGATTTCACCGAGGCTCTATCATTTTGGTTCTAGGTTCTAGCGCTGCCCTAACTTGCACTTGACCCTTGATCTACAAGACCACTGCTCAGTTATCGGTTTCATGTTCAGGTTATAAAACCTATTCTTTTCATGGTTATACTATTTTACTGGGGTTACTATTCCTCATTCCACCTTCTCGTATTTTCACCACAGCCCTCAGCTATCTGCAACCACAAGGATCTCAGGGCGTGAGTTTCCCTTGCCGGGAAACTGGTAAGTGATTCCCCTCTCCTATTCTTTCTGTGTTCATTTTTTTCTTTTCGTGTTTATCCTCACAGCATAGAATGGATTTAGCGTTTATTTTCCTCTCAGAGACTGAGTCCTTTTTGTTTGAGCTATCAGCACTAGTACTACGACGCCGTCTCTCGATTTCATTTCCCCTTACCATGTAAAATCTGGTTAATATGGTTTCCGCCCATCCGATCTCACTTTCGGCATTTGTGGAGTTAAATAATTTTCTTCCGTTTCTGTTACGTATATATATATACAGGTTTTTGACAACACATCTGGTGTCCTTACTCTCTCAGAGAACGAGTATTAATTCCAGAACATCGACCGCCTTTACCATTGTTAGTGTAGGTCTCGTTTTAGGTTTCTTTTAATACCATTCTCTGGTTTTTATTATTAATATCTTATCCTCACTTATTACTAAGTCACGTTTTTATCTAATGGCAGGTACACAGAATCTCCGTCTCCATGAAAGTGTTTCCAGTAACTCTGTTTCACGTCTTACCAATTTCTCATTTCAGCTCTAGTTCGCCTAACGTACAGGGTTTCAACTCTCCTACAACTAAGCGATCGAAGTATAACTCGGAATGCAGAAGGTTTTATAACTTTTTTATTTCAGTTAATCACGTTCGGCTTGTTGTAACATTTGTCGGTCGGTTACAGTTCTACTTACTGTAGAACAAATGGTTTGCGACATGAACTACTTGTCTTAACATGCGATTACACACAGGGTTTGTTTTTTTTTTTCCTATCAACTATTGCCATACAATATTAACTCGACGGCCAGATTTTATATACATTAAACCTTTAGAAGAGTATATAATTTCGTTGCATTCGATACTCTGTATTTATTTATGAACGCACTTATGATCGGGTTCGTGGGGATAAACTCTGCACGTAGATATCAAGTGCGACTTTCATATTTATTTTTTTTCTTTTCGTTTATATCATACCTGCTTTTCTTATATATATATGACATATCTATATATCAGAAGGCTGTCGTTACATTTCAATTCATGTAAAATCCTTACAGATTCTATCTTCCTACTTTCCCAATAGAAATTTTTATCACGGTTCATTTAATATATTTTTCTGTTATGGTAAGCCGAATAACTTCACAGCCCCTACAGGCTATTTTGTTCCATATTAAGATTTCTTTTTCTGAGGTATATGCGTGTTATCCCATAACCTTAAGCTAATTTGACAAGGTTTAATACATAGTTTGTTTTTAACAATTTAGCATTCCATACTATATGAATATTCTTATCCTGTGCATGACAGTTCTATGGCAAGAATTATAAATGTATTTTTGTTTTTGTATATATATATATATATATATATATATATATATATATATATATATATATATATATATATATATATATATATATATGGAAATGATATTACAGCCAACTTATTCAAATGCGACTACAAAGATCTTATACCTAGCATTATAATTTATAACGTCTAGCTCAGTTTCGCACATGCTTACTTATCAACGCAATAGCAGAGTTCTATTTTATGTTACAGCATTATGTTTTTCTCTTTTACATGGCGTTGTCAGGATGTAACATTCTGGTACAGGAAACCACTTTAATTATGTTCTCCTTATTTGCTGCTTCACTTATGAGAGTTATTTTATTTTCAACATACTAAGAGTTTTTCATTCAAATTAAAACTAGTTTTGCATGAGACTTATTTTCTTTTTAACATGAAGAACTAGATTAAAGTTATATTGAATGTACTAATAAAGGAGTTAAGGATTTGGCCCTCATTTACTTAATCAAACTCATAATTGGATATTACTAGATTTGAAGCCGCTTAAACTAAATCATCTGTGAAGAACTACGTGTCCTCAGATTTAAACCACCTTGGTTTAGAGATTCTGATGGATTCTTCATCACAGATTTAATTTCTACAACTAGGCAGAATTACAAAGGTGAATACCTTATAACTAATTCTGTTAAATGTATTATGTATGTTCTAATAAAAAATTAACTTTTATATGTAGCCAATTCATGCAGTATACAGTAAACACATTCAAAATTTTCAAATACATACCAATCATGCAATAGACCAACCTCCCAACCTTAGAGTCCTTCTATCTCCCAGAACTCACCCCCGAGCTGATATCACCTCCACCATAGACCAACCATTGATCTGTTTAGGAGCAGCTTATTTAAGCTAATGTTCCCCAAAGCATGTTTCCAATTCTGCGTCCAGAATAGCAGGATGCTTTTCTTCCTGTTTGCCTAGGCTTCCCATTTTAGGGACTCTTTAAAGATGTTTTATGCTTTTCCTCAGCTTTTCCAGCTTTTTACCTCTTCCCAACTACTTTCCTCATCATTGGGGAAATTTAGATTCTTCCTCAAAAATCTAAATTAGAAATAATTCCTTTCAAGGATTTTTTTGAAAGATTATGGGGAATAGTTGCCTTATCCATCCTCATGGATTTAGCAAGTGATCTCAAAATATCATTTTGGTCAATATGCACACAATCATTTTATTAATTTCCTCAACTTAAATATTAAATTACATTCACAAAATACTTATCCTTTGGGGTCCACTACCCTTAGGATTAAAGTTCAAATGTCTAGCTTTGAAATTCAAACACATAAATTGGGGGTGTTACAGGGTCATTTGTAGGTTAACCGTTTATGAGAGAATCATATGTAACCTTTATTTTTATATTAATAAATTTCCTGAAGTGGCCACGTTGGCTCAGGCTGTGTACTTATTTGTGATCTGGTTGTGAGCGATGACCTCTGGTTCTTAATCTACAGAAATTACCCTGTAAATTCCTACAACACCAACATACTTATGAAAAACAATAGTTGTGAACATTGGAAGCTTAGGTGGCTTACAGGTAGGCATATAAAATATTTCCTTCACATACCAAAGTGCACCATTTACCAAACCAGCTTCAACCCACAAATTATATGTCAACATAACACGTTGGCCACAACATAAAAAAACTTCACGGTACAGTTGATCATCATCAACACCACTAATTTCTGAATGCCTTGAATTCATAGTAATACATCGTGCAATTGGAGAATTTAATGATTTAAACATAAGCCTGCTATGGAAGGAGACCAAATTAATTGTTTGAAACATGTGAAATGCTGCATTAAATAAATCCCTTTCTCTAGTATGCAACTCATATCAGCCCGCTACATAAGAAACTCCCAATCATCAAGAACAAGTTTTGCGTTTCCTATGTTATTGAGGACTCTAAGAAAACATTATTGTTTCCCATTACTCCCTTGTTGGCGAAATATTGTGTCAAGAGTGACAACAATGTTGAATTTTTTCCACAAGACTTTCCCTACTGTATTACCTGCATACAAAGGCTTATCTCTCAGAGGAGGTAGTTGGCCAAGGTTACCCACAAGGATGATGGATCTGCCACCAAAAGGACAATTCTTTTTCTCTAAAAATTCTTCTCGTAATCGAGCATCTATTTGCATGAATAACCTTGATCCCAAAAATCTCATTTAATCAATCAATATATATCGAATATGCCTCATTTCTTCTTCGAATACTGCCATCGATTGAACCTATAGAGGTTTCATATCTTTAATCAGAATTTTTAGAACAGAGTGTATTATTTTTGCATGTATATTAAAATCAGCTATTCCTATTGGGGCAAGAAGAAGCAAAGGTATTTTTTCCATAACTTGACAAATTAGAAAGAGCTTAAAAAATACAATGGATAAGGAAAGACTTTCCAGTGCCTGCAGTGCCCCGAACAATCATAAGAAGAGCTTCACGAATCTCATATTCAACAAAATGCCTTAAAACAATTTCAAAAGAAATTCGTTTTTTTTCTGCCAATGAATCTGGAGAGGCAAATGTTCTACTTGAAAGGCCAACAATATCACCCCTTGATATTCCACTCCTTATAAAATTAATAGCTTCTTCAGCCACATCATTAGAAATAGTTATACTTTGCCAGTCAAAGGATATATCAAAATCCCTTCGACCAAGGGTGTGAAGATCAGAAACATTGACATTACTTGGTGGAACCAAGCGAGAGAAAAGTTTCCATTCTTGAAAATAATCTTCAAAATTCATTTCCTGGTTAGAAAAATCACCATTTTATCCATCTTCAATATTTTCATAAATTCATGGCTTTTGATCAACATGTGATGCTTGATATCGGAAATTCCTCCAATTTTCAATAATAATTTCAGCTGAAAGCCCAACCTCCGCAGAAATGTCACAAAATGGCTTGTACAAGAGAAATTATGTCCAGCAAAAGGTTTCAAATTCATATGAACCATCACTAGGAATAGAATAAGACCGTGGCCAAACCCGAACAATCGCATGAACATCTCTAGGCTTCCAGGGATATTTTTTACGCTTGCTATCAAATGTCCAAGATCTTGTTGTTTCTATCAAAGATAGATGTTCAAGGAAAAAAGGCCTCTTCTGATAACGTTGAACAAAATTATTTTCAGATGAACATTGCATGCCATCCCTTGATATTTTCTTGAAAACCTTCATTCCAACATTTAATGAAACATATTTTTGAATACAAATAAAAAGAGGAAGCTTAAGCAACATATGACATGTTTCTTGAGCTCCAATGTCACGTTCAACAATCATTTCTGCAAGAAACCTTCTGTAAGCACATAAAGCATGACCCTCAGAGGCAATAGAATTTGAAATTCTAGTTAACATATCATGATAACTTTCAGACCTTTTCTCTGCTTTTGATGCATACTTAGCAATATATTTCAGGACAGCATGTCGAGAAAGCACTGGTTGGCAATCAAAATTTGCACGCCACATTGTTAGAAGGTCAATGTTATGTACATTGAGCCTATCATCATTTCTTTTCGGGTCATATTTTTTTCTTCCTTGATCATCTATGAACAATCTTGATTCCTCAGAAAGATCCCATGTAGCTTTGTACCGACAAGCGAGAATAGTTCCTTTTTTTCACAAATAAGAATCTACACTACACTTTGTGTGCCTTTGGACATGGTTCAACAATTATTCATAATCATTGTGAGGATTGTAAGAGAAAATATGATTAGTATTCAATAGGCCAGGGTCATCATTGATACTTCTTGGAACCATTATATTGTGATGATGTATCTCACGTGGATTCCATGCAGTTATATAATTGTCAAATAATATCTTTGCATGTTGTAAATCACAATCATTTGACCAATAAAGTATTTCCATGTCAGGAGCTCCTTGCAACCATAGGAAACCATGGATATGAGTTGAACCTCTATGTTTCCACTCATATCTTAAGAAAATGAATATAGAGTTACTACAAAAAATACAAATAAGACAATAATAATAAATTGACAATGAATAGAAAATAAATTCAAAAAAACACACTTGTACCAAAAGTATTTCGCTTTAAGATATTTTTGTATAAATTCCTCTCGAAATATATTGAATCTATGGTGCAGAAATGTGGCAAAAATATTATGGTACTGGATAACATTCTCAATTTTCATACAATTCTTATTTAAGGAATGAGAATGTGAGTGTACAGGCATGAGTCTATGCAGCTCTAGCCACTTTGTGTCAAATACACTCAAAGTAAAAAAAAAATATGGGCATCCCACCTGAGTAATCATGTCAGTCAATTCACCTCGACATTTAGTCCAGTATGCCCTTGTACCTCTTAGATAAGACCCAAACCACATAAGATTCTCAGCCAACTTATTATCTGGTAAATTAGAAAGTTGGTGACACAAGTTTTCAATTGTTGTCAGTGCGTTATCATGTAAATTTTTCTTCACAAAAACTGAAGTAGTCGCTTGGATACGATGCCACATTATCATGTCCAATAGGTAATATCGAAAGTGACGATGGCTTCCAAAACTCTTATCATACTATCTAAGAAGATGCAATGCATACTCATCAAGTTCAATAGTACGAATGCGTGGTTGCAACCAATCAACATCACCAGTGGGGAACAATGTGGGGAATGCCATATCTAATAACCCCTCAGTGTTATATTCATTCACAGGAGATGTTCCAATACTGGGCCAATCCATTTCTTGAACATGTGAAGAATCAACATTGTCAAGAAATGCTCTAATTTCCTTAACTTCTCTCCGTTCATTGGTTAGGCGAGAAACAAAAGAAGAAGGATGAGAGGGAAAATGTTGAAGAGGAAACCCTTCATTCTTAGCTGCATCGATCTCAGATTCTACAATATCACAATCAACAAATTTAAGCCTAGAGGAGACATATGTTGATCTTTCGGGCAGGGCATTCACATGTTCAATTTTGAAAAGCAATGCAGCCATAACTCAAGATATTTTTACATAAAATTCATAATATTTAGAATCAACAGCATGTCTCCTCACAATTAGAGTGTCAAGATCTTCAACATGTCGGGGAAGACTTTGGTAAATTGTCGAAATATCTTGGGGAAAGCTAATTGTGTCTCCACTATACTTATATTTCCCACCTCGAGCATGTGTCACTTGCAAAATAGGATTTACACATGCTATTAAAATTTCTTCAACTTGAGTAAGAACTCTTAAAATATGAGGTTTCTCACCAGGATCCATGTTATTATATCCAGAAAAGTGATGTGAACCTCTTTCATTCTTACATCCTTTGCAAATAGGTCCTTCAGAATCTCTCAAAACCTGGATTCCTGGATATGATTCTTGGCAGATGTGGCACATTTGGACGACTAAGAAGCTATCTATATTTTCCTGAAATATTTTATGCACTGCAATCATGTTTTCATCAAAATGAATATGATTTGTATTGGTTGGACCATGTGGAGAATGATGTGGAACACTATAATTTCTTCTAAAATGTACTTTATTTTCAGCACCATGAGATTATCTTCCGAAATTTGAAACATGTGGAACAGATCTATGACATGGTCTTTCCAATTTTATGGTCTGCATTTCTGGAACCTGAGAGGATGATAAGGTTTCTTTAGCATAATTTTTTTTTTTATTGAATTTCCAAATAATTAGAATTGAAAAAATGAAAAAAATTCAAATTCATTCAATATTTACATTTGTTTGGCGATGTGGATGAAGGGTATGAGACGATTGCTCTTCACTTCTAACATCAGTGGATAGAACATTTGGGGAGTTAGTTTCGACCCCTCTATTCAAATGAGTTGTTTCCTATTTAAACAAAATAAAATTCATTATAAAACTAAATGTCCAACAAATAAAGATTTAAAATTGTACAACTAACAATAAATGAAAAAAGGAGGAAAATATCAAATGCATTCAACATTTACATTTTTTTGGCGATGTGGATGAACGATATGAGATGGTTCCTCTTCACTTATAACATCAGCAGATGGAACATCTGTGAAGTTAATTTTTATGCCTATATTGAAATGCGTTGTGTCCTGTGAAGAAAATAAATTATGTGATAAAATTCATGTCGAATGTACCAAAAATTCAAAAAAGAACATTTACATTAGTTTGTCGATTTGATTGTCAAGGTGAATGCAATGTAAGGTTATGACGTGCTTTATATTCAATTCTCATATTAGTAGATGGAATACTTGGTGAGATAATTTCTAGACCTATATTAAAGTGAGGTGTATCATGTTCCAAGAGAATAAAATACCTTATAATTTTAGTAAAAAAAAATGTAAATAGAGGAATGTAATAAAACAACCACTATTGCAGCAACTGTAAAAATATCATTGCGTTACCTCCATTGTTCCACGTGAAATGCTATCATGGATGACTGATTCTGTTCGTGGGACAACATTGTTTTGAGAAGGGAGATTAGAATATATGATGTTTCGACCAGCAGGATCCAAATTATCAAACAAATGGCCAATCAAACTATTATACAACTCATCACATACAATGTCATCATTTCCTCCACCATGGATATTTTGCAACCTTTGGCCTTTCGCAAAAGATGCAATTGCGAAGAAATAAGGGTTAGGGTGAAAATTTGCATCCACCTTATCAATATTATGTTCTTCGCTATTACGAGATGTTTCCCCAATATTATGAAAATTTTCAGGAGAGCATCGAAAAACAAAATTATGCTGACGAGGAGCATATTCTGGCAGTGAACTCTCAAGTGGAAATGTTCTTTCCATGATATCATCGATAGTACGATACTTATGAGGAATCGTAAAATCATTTTGAATAGTTGTTTCACTTTTTCTTCTATGATATGTATCTCTCCTATGCTCATTTACTATTTCATTATTTTTTTGATACCGTAAACGATGACTTTCATTAGACTTGTCACACGATGCTAGTGACTGATTCATTTCTCTTGTACGCTTGTTTGTGCCTTCAGATGACATTTATACAAAGAATAATAACATATTTATTATGTAACCATAAACACGGAACATATAATATATCCAATATGCATAAACAAAAAAGAATGAAAAAGGAACATAGTTTTTTTCCAAGCAAATAAAAACATTAAAATTATATACGGTATTTTTCAAACCATATAAAGCTATGAAAAAATAAAATGATTTTTCCAAATGGCTACAATGAAAAATGGATTTTTTCAAATGGCCAAAATAGAAAAGGATAAAATTTCATGTCTCATATTATAATTGTAATGGGAAACCCATATAACTGGAACAAGATACTATAAGAATTATATTAATTTGAAATATATCTAAATATTTGGAACTATATACCATCAAAATATAAATTTAAATAATAAAATTAGCCTAAATATATAAAATTGTTGGAGAATCAATGAGAAAAAACTAATGGAAACACCATGTATAAAATAAGTCATAGTAATTATAATTATAAAAACAAAGAAAAATGGATAACATCCAAACACATTCAAATGCAATTAAGAGAACTAAATAGGACACAAAAATAAATATTTAAAAGCAAATTGAAATGGAATTCAATATCCAACATCCGATACATACACATATAGAAGACAACCCCTCAGAATGGAGCCATATAAATATCCATAGAATTGTAATTTGAAATTCTTAGCATACATACCCAAAATTATGTAAAGAAAAGAAAAATGGAATTATTTTCCACAACGACAGAGAGAATATAAAATTACTAATAGCCTAAGACACCATGTCCATATCTAATGGTGGAATCTCACCAATAGAATCCATATGGGGAGCAATTGCAAAAGCATTTCCAGACTCGATCAAATCGTTTCACTCCTGCAACATTGGAGACTAAAATCCATGCATCTGTTGATTATTTGAATTATCAATATCTTTTGGGAAGCAGAGGCGAGTCATCATGTCATAAAATAGGAAAGGAACTTCGCTGAATTTGCACATAAGAACCACACCTTGGACTATTCGAAATGGAAGATAACTAGGACATTTGATATTTATATCTGTAGAAATTTTTTCCAAAAACTTCCATCTGAAGCCCCCATCATCCTCAAAGTATTCAATTCTTCGTTCCACACACGAGTGATCGAATTGGAAATTATCTATTTCTTCAATTGACCATACAGAAGTGGAGCCATCATTGATAAGGCATATCAACTGATTCTTGCATATTACTAATGACATACACCGTATGCCAATGATTGGAACAAATGAAAAACCCCATTCAATTTTTATTACATCAAACTAGTAGATTGTATACCCATATCAAGGATAATCTTCATACTCTGTGTCGAGATAGAGCCAAAACAATTTACTTTTATAAAACACTCCATTCTGAGGGGTTGAAGTCCCACCAAATGGAAGATCAACCCTTCGCCAAACCCTATGAAGACTACTGTAAACATAAAATTTAGACTGCATTCTATCATAGATATGTTTTAGAACAACCCAGTTGCTTACATTTTCCAATAGCGAAAAGAATCCCCAGTCTCCAATTCGTATTCCCCCAATGTTTTTTAAGGCCTTTGTAAATGGATTCATTACAAAATTGTTTCGTGAATGGGAAAATTTTGTTGGAAGGGATAAAACCACCATTGTTCCAATAGTAGACTCTAATTTCTATCTTGCATCTATGAATTGAAAATGAAAACGAGATATGTGCCCATCTTGATTAAGGTATCCAGCAGCAAAATAATTGTCTTCATTATTGAGGAAAGGAACCATAAGTCCAAATTCATTTGCACAGATATCCTTGCAACATAATAAGAAAGAAGGATTTTGCAAAACATTATTCCATTGCTTACAAACATTGATAAACTTTATCACAACCGATAAAGGGAGACAAAGGAAGACAATTTCAGTAATTTCAAATGGAATACAACTCCAAATAGTTGGATCCATGATAAAACAAGGAAATCACCTAACATAAAAGAAAACACACATGATATCAACAAAACAATTTTCAATTAATGTTGAATAGAAATAAAATTAACATAGATAAGAAATTTTCCATCTACAAATATAGTAAAATGCACATATACATAATGTATAAAATCATATGAGCCACAAGAACATTATGACAATAGTTAAAAAGAACTCACAAAATTACTATTAATCTTAATAAGTATTTTTTTATGTCTCTATTAATGTCTATGTTTAATATTGATGTAAATGTTTGATGCTCAATATAAATATTAACATAAAACACTTTTGTTAATATTAAAAAGCTTTATCTTATAAACCTTGGGTTATAAAATAGCATAATGTTACATGGACCAAATGATATGAAAATACTAATTTTTTTAATTCTATTGTCATTGAACCTAAAAAAACATTAAGTTAAATTCCAATGTCATAGAACCTATGAACACCTAAAGTTACCAATCCTATTTTCTAATGAGATATTTATATTGATGTTTAACGTCAATGTTCACATTAACTTATAAATGCAAAATTTATTTTTTTCACATTAACTTATAAATGCAAAATTTATTTTTATATAAATTTTTATGTTTAACATTAACGTGTATTTATTACTAATATTAATTAACCTTAAAAGAGATATTGATATTTAATTTTAATATTAATAATTTCTTATTTAATTTGAAATATTTATATTTATTATTAGTGTTCATATCAATCAATATTAATTTGAATAATATTAATGTTAATATTAAATAATTAATATTAATAATATTAATATTAATAGTAACCAAAACATTAATATATAAATGTAAATTTTACTTTTATATAAATTTCTAAGTGTAACATTAACAAATGTATTTATTAATAATATTAATATTAATTAATATTACTATTAATTAACAATAAAGAAGATATTGATATTTAATTTTAGTATCAATAATTTCTTACTTAATTTGGAATTTTTATATTTATTATTAATGTTAATATCAATATATATTAATATTAATATCAATTAATATTAATTTTGGTAATTAATATTAGTCATCAACATATTTTTAATAGTAATAATATTATATTAATATTAACACTTTATATGTTAATTTTAAACATTTATGTTTATAAATGTTTATTAATAGTAATAAAAAGCTTAAATATTGAAAAAATTAAAGTTAATAATAAGAAAACTTAATAATATTCAGTAATATTCATTGTGTGTATTAGATGAATGTCTTTTTTTGTATATGGATGAATCTTAGTCATAATTCAATATTAATTCTATAAATTTTTATAATGTATTATTTAACAATTAAAAATCAATTTTATAAATTTTTATATAATGTATTATATAAAAATTAGAAGACTAATTTCATACTTATAATAAATGTATATAAATTTGATCTAATTTAATTAAATTATAAAAAAAATATAAATATAAAAATATGAAATAATAAATATTTGAAATTTTATTGATATAGGTTATAATAATATAAATTGTATTATATTAATGTATGAATATATTGATAGTATTATATATTAATAATTATTATATTAATCAAATTAATTATATTATATTAAGAGTATCAATATTAATAATAATATTAAATAATAAATATTTATAAATAAATAATAATAAAATTTATTTAGTGAAGAGTAATGAAAAGAAAATTTCTTTAATATCTAGTAATATATATTATTTGTATTACATGGTTGGCCGAAGAATGTTAATGATGCATAAATATTAATTCTATAAATTTTTATATAATTTATTATTTAATTACTTAAATTATAATTTCATAATAATGTTAAATATAAATTTACAAATATAATTTCATCTTGATAATATGTACTTTGGGGGACATTTGTAGGTGTTATAAGATCCCAAAGAAACAATAATGATTAGGTGGTCAAAAATACCAGAGAAGTACATTCAATTTGAAGCCAACAAATAATGAAAATATTTATATGATTGAAGGATTTTGACTTCTATGTAATGAATATATTCAAGTAAAAAAGTTCATTAGGGTTGTTGATAGATCCAAGGTTAAGATAGATCTTAATTGGTTATTAATAACACTAACATGGATATTCTACTAAACTTTAAAAAAAAAAAACTAAAAATATAAAATACAACACCCAAAATTTGCATATACAATTAAACACATTTTTTATATAAAATTCTATAGGGAGAATATAAAATACAACTACGAAAAATCAACTACGCAACAATAACAATGAATTAATTATACATATTAAATAAAAATAAACACAAAAATAAAAAATGATTAGGTCACTCGATAGTATTTTCATATACAATGCAAGGTTGTTGTCAAATATGGATAGACCACTTCATTTCATTATGATTATGAAATAGTTGTATTACCACCATTTACTACTAATACCCATTTCCTCTTATAAAAATTTAATAGGAAGTATAATTCATGGGATACACTCATTCCACTCAATATCAATATTATGACCGTTTTTATTTATAAACCCAATTCTAATTCTTATGGCCATGTTGCGAGTGATTTGGGGATTAATAAAAATGAAAATTTATTCTCTAAAACTATACTGTGTATCATACTGTGTATCCTATGAAGGTGGCAAAATATGGTTTTTTTGGGGATCAATAAAAATGAAAAATTATTCTCTAAAACCATACTCTGTATCCTATGAAGGTGGAAAAATATGGTTTTTTCGCCCTAGGTGAAAAGGCAAGGTTTTCAGAAACAGGAAATCCCTATTCAATTTTCTTAGTTTGCCACAAGATTTTCCCTAATTTCCAAAACACTCCAATATTTTTGTATACCTTCATCTTTTTTCATTTGAAACCATGGTTATTTTAGAAAGATTCTTAGTATATCTTTCCCTAATATGTATTTTAGAAAGATTCTTAGTATATCTTTATGTTGATGTTTTTTTTACTGAACCCTAGTGATTTTTTTTCTTCTAGATTGTTGAAACCCTAGATCAAGTCTCTACTATCTCCCTACAAATAATACACACACTTTTTGTATGGCTTTAGTTGTGCAATCCACCCAAACCTAGTAGAGGTAAAACCATTTCGTCATATGAAGAATACGTAGTTTTATTCAAGAAAGTGGGTTGAAGGGAGTGTATAAATTCTGTCACAGCACCGAATGTTGACGTAGGGACAAAATTTTGAACAAAATTCAAATGGTAAAGTCACATGAATTGTTGATATGGAGAATTTTATGAATGAGGCTTTCATCATAGATTCTACGAAAACCTTTGTGGAATGTTAGTAGTGCTAAAATAATTTATGAGCTAAAGATATGGCATGGCACTACTGCACTCTAAAATTGTCACCCATTTAATCATTGACATACTCATTTTTCAAAAAATAAAAACTTTCCTTTCATGATCAGCATAATTTTTACACGGTTGCGGAATAACAAGCGTTGTCATAGTGCACATTAATATTTCTTTCATGGCTTGGCGAATACCAAAATTTTTAATAGTTGCATGTGTAATATCATAAGTTCATTTCGTCCTTAATTAAGTCTTTGATGCTAAGGCCCCATGGAAATAATTTAGGTCATGTTTTGAAAAAGGTGGATCTACATGCACATGAAAAGTGAATATTATGTTAAGTAAATTGAAATATGATGAAAATATTTCAATTTAAAGAAACAAAATAAAAAAATAAATTGGTTGTGTTTATCATATTCAAAGGTATATGCATAATTTATGATATTTTGTTTGCATTCAACGATACTTCATAAGAAAGGATGATTATGATATTTTTTTCAATAAAAACATAAAATTAGTTATAATTTCAGGTCATTGTGTCCTTGGATTTCTTATGATCTCTCTGTATGAGTGAACATTGAAGACAAAAAAAAAATGGGCAAAACAAATTTTAAAATTTTTATCTTTCATTTGACTAAACATGGTAACTATGAATTGTTAATATGGTAACTAAGTCTCATGAATTGTTGATATGGAGTTTTTTGTGAATGAGGCTTTCATCATAGATTCTACTAAGAAAACTGAACATGGATTTTAGGTAAATGTTTCATAAAACCTTGCCTCTTCACCTTAGCAAAAAAAACCATATTTTTCCACCTTGATAGGATACACAGTATGGTTTTATAGAATGATTTTTCATTTTTATTAATTCCCAAATCATTGGTAGCATGGGCATAAGAATTAGAATTTGGTTTATAAAGAAAAACTGTGATAATATTGATAATGAGTGGAATGAATTTATGCATATTTAACATTCAAAACATACAAATGAAATAGAGGAATATGATAAAAATATGAAGTAATAAACATTTGAATTATAAAAAAAAATCAAATTGAGCATTTTTCATTGACCATGAATATCAAAACAAAGAGGGCCTTATTTTTACATACCTCCCACTTTGTATTCACATTGCTAACAATTGAAGAAAGCTTTAAGGCTTAATATATGGCACTAAACCTAGTTATACACGAGAAGCTCCCCATATCTGTTTATGAGTCCATCTATTATATACCATTCCATCTATGAAACTTAAGAAATTTTGCTGCAATTTTGGAAAAACCAATGAACCAAAAAATTGTACTAACCTAGATATCAAATTGAAACCCGTGAAGAAACAATGTGCAGATCATGTTTATGAAATATGAAATGAAACTTGGAGCATTTATCAATTTGTTCCATTTCTTTTTAAATAACTTCATTTATTTTTGGATTGAAATAGTTTTATGTAATTTGAATGAGAGTAGTTTCAATTTAAAGAAGTATATTAAGTAAAGAATATGGAAGATGAGGCACACACACCTAGTTTAATGAGAGTCTTTTCAATTTAAAGGAGTGTATTAAGTAAAAAATATGGAAGATGAGGCATGCACACCAAGAATGGCAGTGCTCCATTGCATGCCATAATTTAATTTTAGCCTACATAATAAATTTTTATTGTAACCTACATAGTAAATTGTAAGTTACATTATGTAAAATACAATTTAATAATACAATTATATTTTAAATTTAGACTATTAAATTTATATAAAATTACTTAATATTTTATTTATTAATGATTATTTTTAAGAAATACAAACTAGTATTATTAATAAAAAAGAAAATTGTTGGCCTTCACGTAGACTATTTCTACTATATGAATCATTTAGATAAAAAAAAATTATTCTATTTTAAGTAGAATTCAAATAATTAAATATAATTATGGTAATAATAATGTAATAATAAAAATAATTATTAAATATAATAATTTTTATTAATCATAGTTTACATAATTATAATAATGTACACTTTCAAATAATTAATGTATATTATTTTGTGTCTAAAAAAATAAAAATGTAATTATGTATTACTTTATTTTTATCTTTATATAAACAAAATTATTTATACTAATATGGAACAAGCTCAACAATTATGAAGATGTTCATTACAATGATGAATGCCAATCCATTTGGCATGAGCAAAGGTAAAATGTTATATTATAAATTAAATGAAAAAGATATTAAAATTTAATATTTTTCTCCCAGCCTCCCTCATGTGCACATGCAACAAGTATTTTACATTCATTTTCATTTTATCTAGCACACGAATATGCTCATCAATGAAATGAGGATGGAAACCATGTTTTCTATCGAGCTTGTTATACAAAACAAAATTGATGAGTCTAGAAATATTTGACGCCGCTTGATTATAATAGATGCCATCATTATTATCCATATCTGCATTTGAAAGGAAAAATGACAAAATAAAAATTAATACACAAAGAGATAGAAACATCTAGGCATATATATATATACACACACACATGTACATGTATATATAATAGAACACCCCATTTGTATTGTTGCTAAAAAACTTAATCTTAAAAGCATCATGCTATAAAGTAAATTAATGCTATATGAACCAAATGATATAAAATTTCTACAAATATAAATATCATTAGAAATACATATTGTACACATGAAATGAGTTATATGACCCCTATTACAATAATCAACAAGAAATCACAAATTTTTAAACTATGTTCAAAATCAAATATTAATAATGTTAGTAATTCTATATTTGTATTTAAATTAATGTTAATGTATATATTAATTTTTGTTTAATATTATTGTCAAATATAAATATGTTCTCATTGAACCAAACCACAACATATTTACAAAACCACATTGATAAATATTATTAGTTTCATGTCATAGGGATATGCACTTCAATCTTATTTTTTAATGATTGGCTCATATAATTGGTTTTATATATCTCAATGGTTCATTGCAAACCAAACAAAAGACCAGTAGCCACTTAAAAAAATGAGGTAAATTTAACAACATGAAAAACGATGTAAGAAATTTCAAATATATTACTATATTGTATCTCGTGAATGTATTCATCTCATTAATAAATGAAAATAGTTATTATACTAAATGTAAATAGAGAGGACAATAAAAACAATTAAAAAACATTCTATAAATATGTCACAATACTATTAGTTTCAATTCATAGTGATATGGAATTCCATTTTGATTTTTAATGATTGGCTCATATAACTCGTTTTTCATCTCTAATGGTTCATTATAAGAAAAATAACAAAACCCACTTAAAAAAATAAGAAAATTAAACAACATGAAAAACGATGTAAAAAACATTCCAAAATACTACTATGAATTTCATAAATGTATTCATCTCATTAATATATCAAAATCATTATTATATTAAAATTAAATAAACATGACAATAAAAGAAATACAAAAAACATTCTATAAAGAGCTAAAAGTATCAATAATTGCATGTCATAACGATATGGACTTTAATCGCTCCTCTTCTTTCTTCCTAATTGTAACATATGCACTATATTTCATCTTGGCATAACACTCATAAGAGAAAGGTGGTGCAATGCGTAAACCATCTATTGATTTCACTATTGATATGGCTATGAAGGCTAGGCCTTGCTGCTCTTTATTCCTGATATTAATTGTTTCTCGTTCTAAAGTCAAACCTTGTGACTTGTGTATTGTAAGAGCCCATGCCATCTTTAAAGGAATTTGTTTTCTATTTCCTCTTATCATTGGTGTTATAGGTACAATGTTTGGATTTCTTGCATCAAACGGAACACCAACATACTTATCAAAAATAGTAGTTGTGAACATTGGAAGCTCAGGTGGCTTAGAGGTAGGCATATAAAATATTTCCTTGACATACCCAAGTGCACCATTCACCAAACTAGCTTCAACCCACAAATTGTATGTCAACATAACACGTTGGCCACGACACAACAAAACTTCACGATCCAGTTGATCATCATTGGCATCACTGATTTCTGAACGCCTTGAATTCACAACAATACGTCGTGCAATTGGATAATTTAATGATTTCAACATATGCCTGTTATGGAAGGAGACCAAATTATTTGTTGGAAACATGTGAACTACTACATTAAATAATTCCCTTTCTCTAGGTAGCAACCTCATATTAGTTTGCAACATAAGAAACTCTGAATCATCAAGAAAAGGTTTGGTGTTTCTTATGTTATTGAGTACTCTACAAAAACAAGATTGTTTGTCATTACTCCCTTGTTGGCAAAATATTGTGTCAAGAGTGACAACAAGGTTGAATTTTTTCCACAATACATTCCCTGCTGTATTACATGCACAAAAAGGCTTATCTCTCAAAGGAGGTAGTTGGCCAAGGTCACCCACAAGGATGATGGATTTTCCACCAAAACGATAATTCTTTTTCTCTGGAAATGCTTCTCGTAATCGAGCATCTATTTGCATGAATAACGTTGATCCTAAAAATCTCATTTCATCAATCAATATATATCGAGTATGCCTCCTTTCTTCTTGGAATACTGCAAGTGATTGACCATGTAGTGGTTTCATATCTTTAACCATAATTTTCAGAGTGGAGTGAATTGTTTTTGCATGTATATTAAAAGAAGTTATTTCTGTTGGGGCAAGAAGAAGCAAAATAATTATTCAATTAATTGAAATATTGGAAAGAGCTTAAAAAATATAATGGATAAGGAAATACTTTCCGATTTTCTGATGCCCCCAAAAATCATCATAAGAACTTCATAGAATCATATTAAATAAATTCCTTAGACAATTTCGAAAGTCATTGTTTTTTGACCATAAGATACCCGGAGAGGCAAATGTTCTATTTGAAAGGTCGAAAATATGCCCTTGATATTCAGTGAATTTATAAGAAATTTAATAGCTTCTTCAGCCACATCATGAGAAATAGGTAATACTTTTCGAGTCAAAGGATATATCAAAATCCACTTAAATGAGGTGTGAAGATTTGAAACATTGACCTTACTTGGTGGAACAATTTGAGAGAAAAGTTTCCATTCTTGAAAATCATCTTGAATTCATTTTCTTAATTGAAAAAATCATCATATTCTCCATCTTCAATATTTTCAACAATTAATGGATTTCGATCAACATGCGCTCGATATCGTAAATTCACCAATTTTCAACAATAATTTCGATTTAGAAAGCTAGTCTTTATCGAAATGTCACAAAATGGCTTGTCACAAGGGAGAAATTATGTGAGTTTTCAAATTCGTCTCCAACGTCCACTGGGAATAGAATAAGACCATACGTGGCTTACGAATAATTGCATGAACATCTCTAGAGCTAGAGATGTTTCGCTTGCTATCAAATGTCGAAGATCTTGTTGTTTCTATCAAAGATAGATGTTCAAGGAAAAAGGCCTCTTCTCATAATGTTGAACAAAGTATTTTGAGATGAACATTGCATGCCATCCTTGATATTTCAAGAAAACCTTCCTTCAACATTTAATGACACAACTTTTGACCCACCAGAAACAGAGAGTAGCTTAAGAAACATACGACATGTTTTCATGTACTCCAAATATCACGTTCCTTAATTGTTTCTATAAGAAACCTTAATAAGAACATAAAGAATGATCTAAGAGAACAATAGAATTTGAAATTCTAATTAACATATCATGATAACTTTTTGAACCTTTTCTCTTTTGATGCGGACTTAACAATATGTTTTAGGATGATAAACTGGTTGGAAATCGGCATTTGCACACCACATTGTTAGAAGGTAAATGTTATGTACATTGAGCCTATCATCATTTATTATCGGGTCATATTTTTCTTCGTTGATCATATAGGCAATCTCAATTTCTGAAAAGATCATGGAGCATGGTACCAACAAGCGAAAATAGTGCCCTTTTCCTGAGCAAAATCTCCCCTTTCACTTTGTTGCTGATACCCAGTTCAACAATTCTTCATAATCATTATGAGGATTGCAAGAAAAAATATGATCAGTATTCAATAGGAAAGGGTCATCATTGATACTTCTTGGAACCATTATATTGCGACGATGGCTGTCAACAGTTAAATAGGTTACATAATTGTCAAAATCTCTTTGCATATTTGTAAATCACAATCTGATTTGATAAATCAAGTATTACCATGTCGAGGCTCCTTGTATGTAGGAAACCATATATGAACTGAACCTCTATGTTGCCACTCATATCTGAAGAAAATGAATACGAGTTACTACAAAAAATATAAATAGAACAATAATAAAGAAATTGACAATGAATAAATAAATTAACAAAACATGTACATGCAGAAGTCTTTCGCTTTAAGATATTTTGGATAAATTCCTCTCGAAATATATTGAATCTATGGTGCATAAATGTGGAAAAAATATGAGGTACTAGATAACATTTATATTTTCATACGATGATAATTTGAACGAGAGTGTGAGGTACGGACATGGGGGCACAACACGGCTACGGCCCCCTTTTGTTAAATTTTGTACTCAAAGTAAAAACAAAGATGGACATCCCAATTTGAGTAAATAATGTCGGTAAATTCAGCCTGAAATTTGATCCAGTGCATGCCCTTTTACTCTTGAAAACCCAAGCCATAAGATGCTCAGCCAACATATCGCGTGGTGAGGATTGGTGATGCAACTTTAGAGGTGTTATTCGGTGAGTTATCATGTAAATTTTTTCTTTAAAAACCCTTGAAGTCTCTTGTCCAGTCCCATAAGCATTATCATGTTCAAAAGGTAATATCATAAGTAAGGATGCTTCCAAACTGCGATCATAGTATCTGAAGATGCGATGCATGCTCATGAAGTTCAATAGTACAAATGTATGGTTACAGCAATCAACATCTCACCGGTGGGGAACAATGTGGAAATTCCCTTATCTAATAACCCCTCGGTATTATGTTCATTCATGAATGTTCAATACTAGGCCAATCCATTTCTTGAGTGTGGAAAAATCAGCATTATCAAAGTATATAATTTCTTCCAATTCTTTACGTTCATTGGTGAAAGCTGACTTAACAAAAAGAAGGATGAGAGTGAAAATATTGAAAAAGGAAACCATTCATTATTAAATTTTGCATTGATCTCGGTCTGCCCAATATCACAGGTCAACAAATTTAAGCCTAGAGGAGACATATGTTGATCTTTCGAATGACATTCATTGAATCTTAGTGAATTAAAACATTTCAATAATATTATTGATCACATTCAATTTTGAAAAGTAATGCAACCTGTCCGATATATTTACATAACATTCATAAATGTTTAGGCGGCTTTGACATGTCTCCTCACAATTAAGTTAATATCTTCAACATGTCGGGAAGACTTTGAGGTGTAGAAATATATTTGGAAACTAATTGTGTGTCTTCTATACTTATATTCCCCACCTCTAGTATGTGTCACTTGCAAATAAGTTTGCTTTACTAACATTTCTTCAACTTGAGTAAGAACTCTTAAATATGAGGTTGCTCACGGGATCCATGTTATTATATTTAGAAAAACGATGTGAATCTCTTTCATTCTTACATTGTCTGTGTTCGCCCGGCTATAAAATTTGTTATATAAATGCTAGCTAAAAACTCTTTGGAGCCTTCAAGGAACAAATTTTATGACTAAGAGTGTTGGCCTCCACAGAAGACTCTTAGAAGGCCCTCATGCCTTTATCCCAATCTTATCTGTGCCTATTCCCCGATCGAAATCTGTTGATTCCAAAAATAATCTGCACCAAACACCATTCCCCCTCTCTCCTCTTCCAACACTAACCTCTGTTCCATACTTGTTTTCATGAAAAAAACCTTCATTTTCATGTTTTTCCCCTTCCCCTTCTTCAAAATCCTTGACAAGGTTAAAGACTCCTTCTTTGCCTTATCGAAACCCCTCTAAACCTTTGAAATCATTAAAAATCCATAATCATGTTTTTATGCATTGTGAACTTGAGCCTTGGGCTAAGTCTTCTTCCCCTCCCTTCCACTTGCCATGACGCCACAACCAAGCACCAACCACTCAGCGCTTATTGTGTCGCCCGATTGCCCTTTAGCCTTCTTCATAATCTATCTTATTACCTTCATATAATCCTCGGCCGCGATCGGTGCCAGCCACATTGTAAATTAATATAAACCTTTGGTTATGTTACTTTTTCAATTTTTATTATATCATAATTTTCCGCCGATGAAATTCAAATCAATCTCCTCGAAGTCGATCTCATCACAACAGATCGACGGTCACAACCATCAACCGGTGATCACCGCCCCAGTCCACTCACCGTTCCAAAACCGCGCGGTTTTCATCGCACCTTTGGGGCAAGAAGGGTGGTTTTCGCCGATCGGAAGTGATTCCATACACTGGCAGCCGCGTGTCATTTCCACTATTTGAAAATTCCCCCCCCCCCCATTGTGCATTAAAGTTCGACGGCAAACAGCGCGATATCGTTGTACTGCAAATCAATGCGCGACCGGAGCCATGCAGCAATGATCACTCTTCGAAAGATACTGACGATTAGCAAGACTCTGACAACGACATTCAATAGATCTACGCAACGACGAATATGGATCAACGACCTGTTCATCACCACGATTCATTGCCGGTCAAACATTTTACGCGACACCATTTCCGCTCGAGCCATCGATCTGCACGCGATCGACGACTCGATTCTAAACGATTCCTTCCGCCTTCCCTATGACTTCTCTCGATTAATCCTCGGCCATTTGGATGACGCCATCCAACCCGCCTTGCTTCCCCCACAAGTCCTTCGCAAACGAATAAACCTATATATGAATGGATTTCTATAATATTTGTATTATGAAGGGTTTTCGAGTGATCCACTATGTTTGAAGAAAATTCGAAAAGTAGAGGGTGACGATTCCTCGCTATTCGACTCATCGGGAAATCTTTCTACCGGTGTTAAATCACACGTCTGCATCAATCATTCATAGGGCACATTGATGCTATTCCGAGCTCTGCGTAGCCTGCATGATCGGCAAAAAACCATGAATCGATGCAAAGTGAGAGTACATCGATGCCAGGACAAACATGTACGAGGAAAGAAGATCAAAGGCACAGCTTTGTGGGGATTATGTCTAAGATGGTTTATCAAAAATCCTAATCCCTCGATTACGCAGGCTCAAAAGAAAATATTAAGTGTTTTATCGACAGGAAAGCCTCCACCGCCACAAGGCGAGGCAAATTGATCCCTCTAGCTACCACGATGCCACGTGTGCCTCAAAAGCATTTCATGTCCCAGGCCGAAATTTATCGACAGGATGAGATATTTGTCTAAACGCAGCCAGAGAGTAAATTATGGGCCGAGGAACTTATTGAAAAACATTCTGGAGAGTTACTTTGACATCATCGCAGAGCCTCGAAAGGTCAAAGAGCTCACGCGAGCCGAAATATTTATGTAAATCATTTAATCAGAGAGGACTTTGCTATGTGAAATTTATTCATTGAGCCCCTCAAAGGCCAAAAAGCCATTAAGTCTCAGCAGCATTAATTGTACTGGAGACATTTTATCGGATCTCACCTCCTCATTCTTCTATATATACTTCTCGCAAAAGATGAGTGAGGGCTGGTTGCGTAACTTTGAAATACATTTGAGCTTAAATCCTGATTGTAAATAGTGTGATCGGCTCCTTGGAGCTCTGCTTGTGATAGATAAGATAGGCCGAGATGAGTAGATGATTGCTAAACTAAATCACTATGCTTGAAGTTGTAACCGGTTTGGAGCATCACACAGGCTGATTTGTGGGATCTGGTCTATGTTGACGGTGATGTTTTTCTCCTGTAGCTCGTTACTTTTGTTTTCTCGTTTCCATTGTGTTTCATTTTCTCTTATAAAGAACAGCATGCATGGAGTTAGGACCTCACTTTGTATATCGGTAACCTTCCTCTCGATTGAAAAGCATTTATCCGAATGCTTTCCTTTGTCTCGTGTTATTTGGGAATAGAGATTTAATTCGGCTTTAAGCATAGGAATGCTAGCATTCCCTCGAAATGCTTATTATCTTAGCACGAGATGTTATTATTAGAATTTTATTTCTCAGGTATATGTTGAGAGTATGAGGGTGATTTCGAGGGAGATATGGTGAGCCTGGTCCTAGTTTTATCCTCCACAATTGTTTCGAATGTTTCATGGAGATGTGTGTTGAAAGATGGCTAGTTTAGAAGTACTTGCTGCATCTTAGACCATCCCTACGTTATCATTAGTATTTCTGTTTTATATGTTTTCTATTGAAAAGTGTATCAAAAGGCTGGCTAGTTTAAAAGTACTTACTGGATCCTAGTTTACTTTCATGTTTTTCTTAAGTGTATGTCAAAAAGTTGTCTAGTTTGAAAGTAGCTTACGAGACATTAGGCTTCTCTTTGTTTCTTCATATCCGTTTATTTCCCCTTCTTGGTATGTATCATTTCATTCCATAGACAAAGATTTACAGAGATCCTTAGACATGTATGGCTCGCCCCATGGACCACTCTTGAACCTCGTTGTTTCAATTAAACCCTCATTATGACCTCACATAGCCCAATGGACTAAAACCTCGAATTATGTATCTTTCCTCAGCCATGAGCTTGTTCTGTTGCTTGAAAATTCACACCTTTGAAACTCTTTGCATTTAGGACTCTCCACCTCAAACATAGTAATCATGCTCAACCAGCTCCAAAAACAAAACAAACCCTTGGCCTTCAGCAACTAGCCTAATATCATTACCCCAAACTTCCAAAAGACAAATCCATCTTTGCACTTGTTGGAGAGGAATCCCTCGCGGATTCGTGAGCCGAGATCCTAGAATCCCAAAGTGGTTGAAACAATGTTTCTCCCCGAGATCGGACTTTGCCAATTTTGTTGACTACGGGGAGCTAACATTTCTAAAGGCGACCCGCCGCGACCCAAGTTTGTTTTTGATACCCTTTAAAGACCTCGTAAAAACCCTTGATTCAAGAAAAATTGTCGTGAGTTAAGAAAGCAACCTTTTCAAGCACTACCAAGAAATGGTAATCATGATGAAACTTGTTTGAATTAGTGACAAAACTAGGCAAACCCTAGGATTCTCATAAGGCTTTATCTAAACTGAAAAATCAGTTGGCTTAGCCATAAGAGTACATTATCTTGGTCTCACTAACTATAGCTAAGTTTTGAAAAAGAGTTAGGATATTCTTAAAAACCACACAACCAAAAAATAACTTAGAAAAACCTAAAAATATTTCAGATTGGTATTCAATAAACATGGTGGTGGGACCATAAAACCTTTACCTGCTGAAAAGAGCTAAAATGCCACTTGGCACGACTCCACAATCCCGAACAGACCTTAAGGACTCCACTCTGGGAAGAACCCTTTATCATCATAATATCATTCAAAGCTCGGCTAGAGGACTCAGTAGGATTAGTGTGTAAACAAGATTGGTTGACCATTCAGAGAAATATTGTCTAGGACTTGGTTGAATCTTGTCTTGTTTATTTCGTCCGAAAAAACAGCGACATAGCTGGCTCCTAGAAGAGATTCTTGCTACAAGAGCCTATCCACGACACCGATCCACGAGATAGCGGATAACCCGGAAAGTATCCTTTAGGAAGTCTCCTAAGATTAAATTATCAAGCTGTTTTCGATCACCCTTGAAAGCTGTCGGCTCCGAAAATCTTCCACAAACTCTACAAAACCAAATCACAAGTTGACTCTAGTAAATCCATTTAGAACTAGTGTCATTTAATGATATAGCTGCAGCGTACTCCGAGTCTTCACTTCTCATCCTCGGAGACAAGTGAACATCCTGGTAGTAGAGAAACAACACCTCCCGATTTGAATTTCCCTTCCCCAACCTAGGTGTCTCTCATCCAAAGATCATCTCGTGATCTGTTCCGGTTGTTATAGCATCATTTCTCACCTTGACTTGATTCACCGTGATTGCTTCATCGCTGTGGGCACCCATTCCTGCGGACTTGGACAAATTCACTTAAAAACGAGTGGAAAAATCTCATACGCGACTATGCCGTGTTTTCCGTGTATACGCGTCACAGCTAGACTTTTCCGCGTATGCCATTTGTGGTTAAAAAATATATAAAAATCCCTAATTGTGTGGGTTGATGGTTACTCGGGTAGTTCCAACCACCTAGCCCATGTGCTTGTTTCAGCCTGCTTGAAACTACTTGGAGGGACTATAAAAAGACCTCATATGTATGGCCTAAGGGAGAGAGAAAATTATTATTATTATCACTACCATTGGTTCCCTATCCAAGTCGGTTCCCGTGCCTCTGCCTTTCCCAGTTCATTTCGGGAAACCCTTGTTTCATGGGGTCTACATCCTTTATATGTTATCTCGTGTGCACTCATTTGGAAGGTCTTAGCGAGGCAAAGTTTGGACGGATCGGTTGACGGTCTGCGAAGGCCTTGGAAGGATCGGGGTGATCTCTCCACTTACTTTTGTACGTACTATGTCTGAAGCATCATCTTTTACATTCCCCGAAATAAACGTGTTAGTGTATGCTTTAATGTGAAGAATATTTTTTATACAAGCATTCATGATGATTTGTTAATGTTTTATATGAATCTCACTAACATATAGAGGGGGTAAATATATTTATTACAACTTGTCCTTTGTCGTGGTTTCTTCTTGTATTTGAATTGAAGGAGGAAGGACGTTGCGGGGAGTTTGAACTCCACGTGGATCTACTTCAAACGTAGGACCAACGGGTAAACCTCATTCTACTCGATTTCGTTTTTATGAATGTGCATGATCGTGTGAGTCTACATTCATGTACGCCCACCTTTCTTGTGGAGGTTGAATCCCAGCCAACCTCTAGGGTGTTAAATCACAAAGCAGGCAGCGACTACGCTTGAATCACATTTTTGTCATTCTCTGTTGGGTTGTTTCGGTACATTTGGTAGGTTACTGTGATTTTCTGTCTTCTGATCCGGTTGCTTTCTTGCGGTCGGTTTGAAGCTTTGATACCTTTCTTAGGCTTGTACTTTTTATTTTCATTGCTGCGCATACGCGATTTTTCTTGCACACGGTCAACGTATACCATGAGTTTGTGTGAGAAGGAACGTATGCGCGGGTTTCCCTCAACACGGACGCGCGTGTGTGCCCTTCATTGCATAGCTATGAGTCGCGTATACCTAGGCTGAATTTGAAATTTCAAGATTACGGTGTTTTTTGGTCTTTTACGGGCGCGGAGGCTGTGTCTGATCTCTGTGCTGCAGGTGTGAGAAGTGGTTTTAGTGTGGTTCTCTTTCGTTTTGTCCAAGCGAAGTCTTTTGACGAAAGTGTTCTTGTTGGTGCTAGCACTCCTGGTTGAGTTCCAAGATCGCTTTAAAGCCGTCCTTGGATGTTCGCCCCGAACGAGGGGCTTACTGCTCCTTGACTAGTTCCTATCTTTGTGTGCTTTGCATTGCGTTCTTTTCTTTGTTTTCGATTGGTTTTCTTGAGTTTCATAAGCTGGGTTTAGATTTGCATTTTGAAGATCTTTTCTTGTTTTTTTTCTTTGGAGTTTTTTGTGTTGCACGCAATTTGCACTATTTCTCTTGGTACATTTGATTGAGTTTTAGTCTTCCATTGCTCTTATTGATCTTGCTATCGTGAGCTTTATAAGGTTTGGGGGCATAGTTGAAGTTTATGCTTGAAATTCGGTCTCGTTTTGGCTTAGATTGGGATAGTTGTTCTTGGTTTTCTTGAAGCTCTTGTTTTGTAAACTGGCTTAAAACTTATTTGTTTTGCTTTTGTTTGCCTGCGTCAAAAACTCCAAAAAACATTGTTTCTTGTTTTTAATTTTTTTGTTGTTGCCTTTTTCATTTTCGTTTGGCTTCATCTTTTTGGGACTTTAGTGAAGTTTCTTGCTTCAGTTTTTAGCTTGATTTTGAGGAGGGTGTCTTTTGATTTCTTCTTCTTGTTGAGTATTTTGGTGTCTTATATTGAGAGTTCTTGTTTACAGGGTGGCTTTACGGATATCAAAAGATGAGTTAAAGCGAAAGGCCTTTTGGAAATTTCACCTTGTTTCAAGACACGCATCTTAGGAATTTTGTCTTAGTGGTCATTTGCATTAGGTGCACATTGAATCATTTAGTTAGCTTCTTAATAATTTTTTTTGTACGTGTGAGTGCTCAATTCGAGAAAGAAAAATACATTTTAGTCTTGTCGAACTTACATAGAAGGTACTCTTCATCGAAAGACAAGAACACATGTGCATGTAGTCGAGGTTTTTATTAATTTCTTTTGCGTCAAAACATCATTGGTTTCAACTCCATATCCTTGTGACTTAATACAACGACCCTTAAAATAGCGATTTAATCTAAAATCAACTAGCAAGTTTTTATTAAGTGTCAATCACCAACTAGCTAGGTTGTAGGGCCTTGGAATAGGAGAGAGAGGTGCTTTCTCAAGGCAGCTCAAACAAACATAGAAGTTTATTAATTGAGCGAAATCCAACTCGGTGAGGTTAATTTGGGAAGCTCTTCCTCCAAGATTCAAGCGCGAGGGGAAGTGAAGGTTAGAAAGGGATACCCCCTCCGATTAGTGAATCTAACACTCAAGACCGTTCCGCCCGACCACGATACGGATTGGTGTCCATGAATTCTTGTTCTAGGTTACACACGGTGTTGCGGGGGGGGCTCTTGCGTGGTACCGAGGCGAACGTCGCATCACTTCCGGCGGTGCCCGGGGGTGCCCTTGCGAAACTTGGGTGCTTAAAGGCGGTACATTGTTAGGAGGTCGGCGTAATTGTTGATGCAGCAACTCGTTGACCTGCAGGCCCTAATCATCCCAGGCTTGCTTTCGGAAAGGCCCTATGTAGCTTTCTTGTATTTTGGTGTCCGGTCCTCATCACTAGGAGCGGAGGCTTAGCAGAGCTATTTGCTTCTTGTTCTCGGGTTTTGATTTTAGTGAGTTCTCTTGCTCCTAGCTTGCCTAGCTTTTCACTTTTCTTGAGTCCTAATATATTAAATTTGTAAGTGAGTACAGTCCGGCGCCTCGACGTTCGAGGAAATTAAAGGGGTTATCTCGGGGTAGAGTCTTCTTCGAAGGCGTGGGAACGTCTAGCGGTGGTTTTTCACCAGCAGAGGTACGACGTTTGTGGAGAGATCCTCACTTAGATAAGAAGGTTTCGTTCTTGGAATTAGGTGTCGATTTCCGAAGACGTTAGCTCACCTCGAGGGTATTGTTTCTCGGGAGGAAGATTTTCAATATGAATATGCACAGGCACTGTGACTACGGTCCATCTCTCCTCTTCCTCTTGATCATCGGGTTTGTTGTCGATGCGTCGGACGGGAGTCGAAGAGGCAGCCGGATCTTCCATGTCTTTCTTGTCTTTTGATGGCCACGGCCCGGGAGCGCGGCTTCTCACCGGCGGGTGCGCGGGCATTCGGGACCCCGCTCGCGAGGGCGGGGGGCACTATTGCTCTGTCTTGAGTGCTTCCTTGCTTTACTGTGTTTGGCTACGGGTTCACCCAACATGCTTCTCGTCTGGTCCCTTCGTTTCGGGGATGTCCATTGCGAAATCTCCTCTTTTCCTTCTGTGGGTCTTGTTGGATATCGCCCCATGTCCAACATGGCTGGTGGATCAGCTTCTTTCGAGGTTTCCCCGCTGAAATTTGGACATATTCCGGTCCCAATCCTTCTTCAAGGTCGTTTCCTTTCACGTCCCAAACCGAGTTTTAACCCTTGGGCTCGGGGACGAGTTAGTAGCTTTATGGGGTGGAATCCTATGTTGTAACGTCGGGGGCGGGGGAATCGGTTCATCGCGAGTCATCCGGGGAATGCTTCTTCCACACTGTCGAGGAGGTGTGCCCGATCTTTCTCTCTATCTAATGCATGGAACCCCTACCGGGGGCTTACATCTTCGGTTAATACTTCGGTGGGGGGAAATAGTCGGGTCTTAGTAACTCGGCATGGGGAGGGGTTCTTCTCACGTTTTCTCGGGTCCTTTCGTGGCTGGTCCTCATCAAATCCGGAGATATTCTTTTCGGAATGTACGGAAATCCATCCCATCAGATGGAATTCTGAGCTACTTGTGATGCCATTGCGCGGCGTTAAGCACCGGACTTAGGCGAGGTGGCTAATGACCTTGGGGTGAAGTATGAGCAGGTTGGCCTCAAGTTCAACAAGCTTCCTTCGAACATTCCTAAGTTTTAAGGTAAGAATGGTGGGAGTCCGTGAGTTTCACGTCACCCACATTCCACTTATGGTGTTCATCCAACTCTCTGGTCAGCGATTAGGTTAGATTGAGATTGTTGTTTGCTTTATGCTTTGAAATCGCGTGGTATATGAAACTCATGGGCAGTTTCGCCCATTTGTTGTTGTCACTTTCTTAACCATTTTCGGTTGCTGATCGGATATGAAATGAGACCGAACTCGTGGTACCAAAGCGGGGATGAGGCAACTCACACGATTACGATCATATTCGAGAATGGAGGAGAAGGAAGAGGCTTATCATGTATTCCGGGTAATTCCTTCTAAAGTGGTTTTTGAAATAAGCAATTGAATCTTGAAGGATATCATCGGGGGTATATTCGAAGACGAGAATATGCGAGCTTGACGGTTGGAGAGTTGATCTATTCTGGTCGCATGCTTTAAGTGGTTGCAATGTCACAAAGCAAGTGGATCTGCTCCAAAACCCAAACCTGGTAGCATATTTGACGGACTTGTCGGTCCGATCGATGGCCGTGCATTGACACCGCCTGTTACGGCAGTTGTCTTTGATAAAAACATTACGGTCAGTACATGCTGCTGATTCTCCTTCTCGGTCTTTGTCCATTAATGCGGTCAATCTTGAACTGAAATCAGGTCCAATGGGAAGAAGAAGGAACGTATGTGAAAGAAATATGGGAAGGAAATGCAAAAAATAAGACCAACGGCGTGTTGGTGAGGAAGGAAAAAAGAAAAGTTGGGGTTCCATGAAGGCACATGTGGGAATCATCTCACGCACCTTTGCCGAAAATTCGGGGATCTTGGCGCACCATTGTCTCCTTGGGGTTCTTGGTTAGGGGCATGCTGTTGTTCCTTTTCCCCAGGGTGCGACGGTGGTCGCGCGAATGAGAATCCACAGGGCTTCCTGCGGGTCCCGAAGGGGAAATGCATCGAATATCTGTGATGAGGTGCTCACGTGGATGTCTGTCGAGTCCGAAGTGATTGTGGCGGAGAGAGTCTGGCTTCAGGGTTTCTTGCAGTGCTGCGGCACTTCATATCCGCAGGCAAGCAGCAAAGTCTTGTCACCTGGAATTTAAAAGCAATATTAAATAGTCATGATTAATCTGACATGAAGACACTAGAACACCTGGGTGTGAAGATGGTAGTCCTTGACAACTGTCTTGACCTTTGATACTCAGATCTTGTCTAAAAACAGGTGGTTAACATCCTTCTGATGAGACTATAGATCAGAAAATTATAACAAGATTGTACAGTGTTGAGTGCAGAGAACTTCCTCATCATATGGCCTTCTTCAAATATTGTCTGGAAGACTAACATCTTTATTGTGAGTGATTAGTCTGGGATGCTTCCTAACACGTGATGTCTGCATGTTGAACATGGATGTCCAAGAAAGACATTCCATCTTAGCACTATTGTGCATTCGACAGCCATTATCTGTCAAGCCATAGTGACATGCAAACTTTGCCCATGTGTTGAGACTGGGAAACTTCCAGATGCTGCAGAGTTGAGGTAGTAGATCTTGACCTTGGACTGACATATGATGGAAGGAGCGGATATGGTCATGGATGCCATTGCATCCTCACTATTCCAGATATGTGTTTCCCCCAGAGGAGAATAATTCTGGTGGATCAGCCAGGAACGTACTCTGTAGACACAGATGCTACGACTCCTTCGTCTAGAACACGGATAATACCAAGGCGCCTATCGGGGGTAGGGTGGGGAATGTATTCTTCCACGATGGGTTCTTTTGATCCTTCCTCCTCCCAAGGTGTCTATCAATGCTATTTCATCCTCAGCTCCCCCTTCGAAGAGAGTTCTTCCAGAACTCATTATTTCGGACCCTTGGACCTTACCTTCCCCCAAGCCTTACTTTGGAGGAAGGGCAAGTGGGTCAGAGTGTGATGGATTGCAGTGAGATTGCATATCGATGCAGTGACCAAACATTCTCTGATGCAATCCCGATATCTTCAGCGAAAGAGTTGGATGGTGATGTGGCTACGCTTGGGCCGCTTACTTCTTCTTACACGAGTTGTCTAAATACCACTCTTCCATACGAAGGTATCTGGAAAGCAATAGCGGTATAGAGGCAGGTAGGATGACTTGCATCATCGGTCTTGCTTCTACGACTTGAGCGAAGTCGAAGCTAAGATTTCCAGTCCTTAGTCCTCACAGTTTTATTCACCCGGTCTTCAGCCCCTTAGCACCAGTCTGAGTTTTGTCTTTGAAGGGAACATGGGCATGATCTCTCCAGAGCTATCTGAGTGAACATCTCCGGGAATCTAACATGTAAACGTTTTCATTGGAAGTGAATGTTCCGTGAAAAGTTCAAATCTATCTTAGAACTCTTAGAAGAGTATAGATATTTTGCTTGGTCTTATGATACTGGCATGAGACCATCTATTGTCAGCATGAGATCAGATATCGCTAAGCCCGGTAGAACAGCTTACGTCAGAGTTAATGCAAGACGACATTGCTCAGCGGTGGCTTGCTCCAAGGCGGGATTCATTTTCCCGAGTTCCTGCGGTAGATGGGTTTCAAACCCGTTCTGTTGATAAAAATCAAGGAACAATTCGAGTGTGCATCGATTTCGGAGACGAATAAGGCGTACAAGAATAGTACCACACCCTTGGTAGGCGGTAGATTGATGACGGTGTCACAAGTACTTGAATTTTCTCCTTCATGAATACGGTTTTTACCACGACATAATCAAGTACTATACGAATCCCGAATCAACATAAGACCGCATTGTTGTCCACTGAGAGTACGTTTGCATATAAAGAAAATACCTTTAATTAAAAAAATGCGGAGCTACTTTTAAGTGGTGTATCTTCGCCTTCCACGACATCAAAAATTATTGAGGCATACTTCAAATGATCTAGCGCTCATTCTCGAAAGAAGGATGGATCATCAGAGTCACCTAAAACAAACTCCTTCAGAGAGATGTCGTTTTATAAAATACGTTTGAATGCGAACAAGTGCGTTTTCGCGGTAACATCCGGTGGTACATTGGGTTATTGTGTCCTAATGAAGGGATAAGGGTAGATCCCTTCAAGGTTGAAACAATACTTCGGTTGCCTCCCTAGTCTTCAATCCGTGCTTAAAGTCCAAAGTCCTAACTTTCTTCGGAGGTTTATCGTTAACTATCTTTAGGGTCTAGGGATATATGAGGCTGATGAAGAAAGGTTCCTTTTCTTTGGGACGACTATGCTCCGCAGCTCATTCGTGCCTTGAACGTGACCTCTTCTCCTTTCTTGAGTCCATGGAATTATGGCAGAATTTTCTTTTGTATACGGCTACAGTGAAATCTACCATTGGTATGGTTACCGGATTCCAGGAGGATGATGTAAGGTAGGCATGTTGTTACTACCTTAGTCGAGGGTGATGAGACTGAACTCACGATACACACGGAGTAGAAAAATTGGCCGCCCAGCGACGGTTCATCTTTGTGCGGCCGACTCAGGCATTATGTTATTCTTCGCAAAACTTATGTCTTGGCGATTTTTTGTGATCCATTTCGATTTGTCTCCCGGCGAGTGATTGGGGGCAAATATAATAGATGGATTGTGATAATAAATTCGATCTTGAGTTCATGTCGCAAATCCAAGAAGTCGTTGGTCTTTGCGGAATGAGTCCTAGAAAGTTGCCTTGTGGAGAGGAGATGATCTATGATGAGTCATACTAGGACGAACACTTGTTTTACGATCTCTCCTAAAGATCCTTGGTATGAGGACATCATCGTATATCTCAGAATTTGCGAAGTTTCCCTCTTCTTTGAAAGATGACGTCGTAAGTGACTGTGATCACTTAGCTAAAAGTTATCGATTATTGGTGATGCTCTGTGCGGAAATAGAGGTTGATTCAATCCTAGGCCATTTGTAACTTTGAAGAAGAGTGAAGAAATTTGTGCTCGATGATTCTCACGGTGGAGCTTGTGAGGTCATTTAGCAAGAACACTACAGCCCAAAAAGATTTTGCGTGCTTCTTCGCCTTCGATTTTCAAAGATTGTGTTGAATCGGTCAAGAAGTGTCATCCTTATCGAGTGTATACTCGAAAAATGCGCGCTCGTCCAGCTCACTTTTCCGGTCGTTAACATGGACCTTTACAAAAGTGGGTATGGATTATACTACTTGTAACCGCCCAACTTCGACGGAAGATACAAGTACGACCATATAAATGAGTAGACTACTTTACGAAGTGGTCGAAAACTATGCTACTTTTGGGAACGATGGTGAAAGTATGACTCTTCCTATTCTGTGAAGTCATTGCTCATTTCGGTATACCTAGAGGGTGTCTGGCGACCATAGCGATCACTTTCGGAAACGGTATGATGGTGGGTTGACTCGCAGGTGGGTTTCGGCGGGGCACATTCATCTCCTTCCATCCTCGGGCCAATGGCTGAGTGGGCAAGTGAATAGGTCCTTGAAAAAAATTCTTCAACGGACGATTGATAAACATAGATCCCAAGCTGACACCGTGCTGCCTCCTCCCCGCCTCTCGGGCATACGGACGTCAGTGCGCCCCTGGCCCCGAAGGCTTTACTCCCGTTTCGGTTAGTCACGAAATTAAGATAGTATTTCCCATTGAATGCGAGATTCCTTCCTGGCCAGGCTGATGAGCTTCAACTACGACGCTACAATAGTGCGGCGAACGCTTCTTCATCACAGGGCATGCTTGATGAGCGAGCGTCGGGGAAATGCGCCACGTTGAACGAGCGCTGCCAAAGCAGTCAAGTCAATAGTGGCTGGGTTAAGCCTAAGGTCTTTTAAAAGTGACCTTGTTTTGGTCTATGCCCAAGAAAAAGATGCCTTGGGGAAGCGGAAAGTTTAAGTCGATGTGTTATAGCCCCTATGTCATTCGAGAAGGTCCTTAAGAGAAAAGACTATACCTTGGTTGACTTGAAGGAACGAGTTGCCGGGCCGAGAAATGGGCTCTATTTGAAGAGAGAATACTATGCCTAGGCTTTGGCACAGCATTTTAACTGTATATAGTAAGTTTTTGTCTTGTCCTATATCTTGTTTTGATTTTCGATTTTTTGATGAGATGGTGATGTTTTGATCGCATGAGATTTGTGTTGATGTCATGAGTCATTTTTGGTTTCGCCAGGTAAGTGCTTTAGTAGACACACCGGAACCCAACCACTTGGGTTCACTATCCTTCAGGTCGGTATTTGGTATCAGAGAGTGCATTAGTGCACTTCCAATAACGTAGCGAATACAGGTCATTCATCTACTCACCAAGGCAATATCTTTGGGTGTTGATTCGTTGGTGATTTTCTTGGACTCAGTTTGGTGGTGTCGCGATTGAACAACACTTATCGGGTACGAGATCCGAGTTTATTACGATTTTTTGAGGGAATCGTTTGTAACAAAGGTCATTTCAATTTTTTAACATTCATTCATATTCCTCAAGGTGACAATTGGTTTAGCGGCTCATTAGCTAATCAAGCTTTAGATTGGCATATTAATCGTCGATACAATAATTTCTAATCGCAAAAATCATCGTACATTTGATACATTTATCACATCACATCAAATATACGGCGCTTATATATATCATCGGTATGTCACTTTACAAAATTTTGGATTCATCGATGCGGTACAAAACTTGGGCTTATGCCCCATCGTGTTCGGTCTCAAAAAATATACCGGTCATCTAATATGTAAAGTAAATCGTCTGCTCCACGGGGACCACACGCCGGCGTTCCTGCCGGGAACATCAACGCTAGGTGGCCACACGGCGGAACGAGTCCCAACCTAGTCGAGTACTCCCTACAACCCGTCTACGGGCCGGCTTACGGCAAGTCCTCCACGAGCGGCCCGAGAGGGATTTGAGCGGGTCGGTCCACTCCAGTGTCACGCGGCACGGCTGGGTGTCTGTCGAATCCGTGCATCTACCCTTTCACCTCGCCGGCGTTTGTGACATGCTAGGCCCTCGGGACGCCTACGGTCCAACATACGAAACATGATCATTTTTCATTTGTCGGTTATTATGAATCCAAACCAAAAACATGTTTGTTTTTCATTTTTCATACATATTTGAAAAATCCAAAAAAAATCATATAAGTTAAAATTTTTGAAAAAACTTACCGAAATGACTCCCCATGTTTGTACGGGTGGGAAGTACTAGATCTGGATCTCCTCGGAAATCCATCCGCGGCGCGATAGTCATCCGCTGCCGATGATTTGTTCTCTCACTTGCCGAAGAAGAACTCATCGTCCCGGGTGGTTCGGGGTGCCTCGGCTTGCGGTCTCTTCATCATGTACGCGCAGCGGGCGATTCTTGAGTCCACGCTGGCGATAGTTGGAGAAATGACTTTGGGTCTCAAAAGTTTCGCGGAACTCTCTCGAAGAAGAATGTAGTCAAAATGGTTCTATAGCCAAAATGTTTGTGTTTTTGTTTGGCGAATGGAGGTCGAATGTGAGTTTCATGTGTTACGCAGCGAGGGCGATTGCACCAATCATACACATGAATTAAGCACTCTACATCTATACTCATGTGCGTCCTGGGCCTTTGCGTGCGATGAGGCGGATCCTGCCACCATCGTCGATGAGTGAATAGGAGGATCTTTTTATGTGCAAGTCCACTGATATCTACTGATTGCAATCGTGTGTGCCAACTTTCTTGGAATTTTCTATGCAATAGATTTGGACATAGTCCTCCACGGTTAACCCTCCCGCCTGCAGGTGCGGAGCTTTCGGGTCTCCCCTGCGGGAGAGTCCGGTGATGAAGTACTATATCTTCCACACTTCTATGCGTAGTGGCATTTGATCGATGATGAAGCAATCACTGATCCGGTTCCCAATAATTTACTCGACATTTCAAGCAATCTCACATTACTTTTCTGTACGGGCATTTTCGAAAAATTCCGGAATAATCCACGAGTTTCGAGAGGACATTTTTTGCCTTGTGATCTTTGCATGACCTCTTGGTCTATTGCGACTGTGCTCACGTTCCCTCCAAGAGATAGTCATCTTTGAAAAATTTCATTAGCATTTGCATTAGAAACTTCTTTTTGAGTTATGGACCTGCGCATACGCGACTTGATTACTACTTGCACGATCGGCGTGTATACGCGGCTCCACTTCATTGAACCGGCGTATGCGCGGATACGCATTTTTTAAGAAGGGTTTCTAGGCAAAAATTCACTTAATTTTAAATTTTTAAACGGACAAAATGATTAAAGCGGGGATGAATAAGGAGCCTACCGAAGTTTCGTTGAGATTCCGGCGGTCGGTTGTTCAGCGGTTGACGAAACAAGTTTTTTAGCTCCGGAGCTCTTTTTTCCAAATCGGCTGTGCGATAATGAGCAATTGAGAGTAATTTGTGTATTTATGGCTAAAAAATTGAAAATTTTTTTGCAAAAAATTTCACTTATGCTTATTTTTCGATGTTTCGTCTTATGTTGTATAACTTGATTGCTTGGAAGTGCCTAGTTTGGTATGTTTCGGTACATTTTGACGATTTCGAGAGATTTTTTTACGGTTTTGGCCCATGTGTTCGGACTCTTCCACGGCGGTGTCACGAGTCTTCTTTCGGCATTATAGGTTGGAGAATCACTTTCCCTTGCATCTTGCATTCTAGCATATCACATCACCGATCACTTGCCTTAGGGTCGATCCCCATCGAGGTCATGAGTATTACACCCATTTCACTAGCGAATTTTTTAAATCATGACTTGATGGTGAGAGCCTTCCTTTACATGGGCTTCCTAGTTAGTTCCTCGCTGTCACTTGTTGCCCACGTCTTTGCTTTTTATGGGCTCGAGAGTCCTCTTTAGTCTCACCATGTCTTTTGTGTTGAAGCTTCATTTGCTTCTCCTTCATCACTTATCATTTTACGCTTATACCCTAGAGGCTCCACTGGTGTCGTTACGTATGATACTACGCATTGCATATTGGTGCTTGTTTATCACGGCCTTTAGCGGAGACTTCATTTGGACTCGATGTTTAAGCTAACTTTGACCTTGACTTTCTGTACAAGTTAACCATGCATTGCATGCACTTAGCTATCACGACTTACGACACCTTTGTACCCATGGATGGAACGTTCCTGCGAGTATCAACACGACCGAGTTTTTCACCACCTTGCATTGAGCATAGGAGTTGTTCCAATCCAGGGAACTAGTGCCATCTGCTTTCGTGATACTGGATTACTGTGCGTGTGCCATAGCATTCTTTTATTCTTTTTCGGGGCTTATTGTGAAAAGAAGACAAAAGAAATCAGATATAACAAAAGAGCGGGGAGCGGGATGTATACTTCGTTATTTTGATGGCGATCTGCGAGGGATGCCCGGTTTGTACGCCCTTGAACAAAGCACATATACTTATATATATTTCCTTCATTTTGGGATGGTTCCTGGTTTGACCTAGGTTCGTGCCTTTACCATGTTTCACTTGTCGGTTCTCGGTTGGTTATCTTTCTTCCAATCATATGGAGAGTTTGTTTTGCCCTCTGCGAGACGGAACCTCTTCGGTGTCACTTTTCTACGCCATGGTCATCACGAGTCGTGCTTTTGGTCGAGGAAGTCTAGCTCTGAGTCGGCTCGCATACGCGGTGTCTCTTGACTCATTATTCGGTCGAGCCTTCCCGGTCTTGTCGGTATCATGCTACTACTCACATCAGGTGTTTTGATCTGCTGCTCGTCTTTCGGTTTGAGAAGGTCTCCCGCTGACTTCTTCTTGGCGGGTTTGTCTCTTATCGACTACGACACATTGCTGCGAGAGCGAGCTGGATGTCTGCACCTTGGGCCTATTTCCATCATTGATGGGTGACCTCGTGCTCGGCATTTGATCATCATCATGGGTCTTTGGTGGAGGTGGTTTCCCCTTTGTGTTCGACGTCGGCACACATTATCACACGCGGGATTCGTGCGGTACACTGGATTTCCATTTGACCCTGTCGGTGGATTTCTACGCCTCTGTCGTCTGTTTCATTATTGGTTGGTTTTTAGAGGGTTTCTTCCGTGTGCTAGCTTCATCTTGTGCACGTAGGGGAAACGTACTTCGTTTTGGTTCCATCACTCTCCTTCGTCCCGATTCCTTCCAAATCTTGGCTCACGAGTTCACACTACGCCATTTGGACGATGTGGGATGCCTTAATGCCTTCACTTCCGGCGGATCTTTTCCCATCGACCTCCGACTCATTGCTGCGGGAACGAGATCTGGAGAGTCTTTTTGTCGGTACACTCAGGAGTTTGCAGGTCATCGGTGGCGGACTCTTGGCTATCAACGGTGGGGATTCATCATTTGCCTCTGATTGGTAGATTCTTTGAAGTGTTCGACTTCAACTCATTTCATTCACCACTTGTCGAGATTGTCTTGCACCTTGATTTCACTCATTATCATTATCGGTGGGTTGTCTCGCGTTGGTTAACGGAAACATCATTGCCGGTAATCCAACGATTTCTCACATGAGTGCGACTTCAACTCACTGTATCCCGAGTGTGTAGAGTGTGCGGGTGTGATCGGTGAAGACCTCGGGTTGCATCGGCGTCTCGGTTCCACGGTGGCGGTTCTCTCGGTTTCTTCCATTGTTCGCCGTCCACCCTTATATGTTGCGGTTCGACCTTTGACTGGCATCTTATATGTTGATCCCAGGGATTGCGTGATTGTACCGTTTGATGCGCACTCACCCTGTGATCCGATTGCTTGGAGATTCGTAACTTGATCGGTGCATCCGGTTGCACTATCTTTGATCGAAGCTTTCTATATGTCGATACTTGGACATTGATACATATTTGTCTTTCGAGTACTGCTCGGATGATTCACTATGTGCTTTCGGTTCGAGTTATACTTGTATACATGTTGGATCTATTAGGTGCTTTCTATATATATGATGTATTTTGGCCCGAGCATGGGTATGCCGCCTCGGCTCGTGTGTTGACTCTACTTGGTTTCTTTCATTGGTTTTTGCGGTGAAATGCGAGTGAGAGTCCTCTCTTGTCCTTGCGAAGTTCTTTACTATGTGCATAATACATTTCGGCCATCATGTACCCCTTCGACCTCATATATTGAGGGGCATCTGTTATAGCATCGTCTCACCTTGACTTGATTCATGATTGCTTCGTGGCTTTATGGAGCACCCATTCCTACGGACTTGGACACATTCACTTAAAAATAGTGGAAAATCCTTCATACGCGACTATGCCGTGTTTTCTCGCATGTCTACGCGAGTACGAAGCTAGACTTTTCCGCGTATGTCATTTTCAATGATTAAAAAATATATAAAAATCCTAATTTCGTGTCGTTAGAGTGGTTACTCGGAGGTAGGTTCAACACGTGCCCATTATTATTGTTTCCAAGCTGTGAAACTACTTGGAGGGACTATAAAAAGACCTCATATGTATGGCCTAGGGAGAGAAAATTATTATTATTATCCTACTGTTGGTTCCCTATCCAAGTTTGATTCCCGAGTGCCATCCGCACTTTCGAGTTCATTTCGAAAGCTTGTTTCCTTGAGATACACATCCCTTTATATGTTATCTCGTGTGCGCTCATTTTAGGAAAGGAGTCTACAGCGAGGCGAAAGTTGGACGAATCGGGAAGACGGTGCGAAGGCCTTGGAAGGATCGAGGTGATCTCTCCACTTACTTTTGTACGTACTATTTTTATAATCCCACGAGTATCATCTTTGTTCTAGGAAATAAAGCGTGTTAGTGTATGCTTTAATGTATGACAGAATGTTTGTTATACAAGCATTCATGATGATTTATTTAATGTTTTATATGAATCTCACTAACATATAGAGTGAGAAATATCTTGTACTGCTTTGTCCTTTGTGCTTGGTTTCTTCTTGTATTTCGAGGTGAAGGAGGAAGGACGGTTGCGAGTTTTGAACTCCCCGTGGATCTACTTCAAACGTAGGACCAACGGGTAAACCTCTCATTCTACTCGATTTCGTTTTATGAATGTGCATGATCATGTGAGTCTACGTTAAATAGTGCTACCCACGCTCTCTGTGGAGAGGTTGAATCCCAACCAACCTCTGGGGTGTTAAATCCCGCTCACCGGTCCATCCTACTTCTTCTCACCCCACCATCCCTTTGTCCGAACCACTCCACTTCAGCCCACTTTCCATTTTTTTTAATCCACCTCTTGTAAATATACTCTCCCACATATCATGGCAACATGGTATGATCCCTAGTCCTTCTCGCACCATTAGTCAATCTTCCATAGGACTATCGGTCCCAAAAATTCCATTATATGATGCTAAGAAATGCTACAAGCGCATCACAAAAATGTGGATAAGATGAATGAATACTTTGACAGAAATGAAATTGATTATGATTATGTCAAACTTAGATTATTTTTCTCAAAGTATGGGTGGAGAAGTAAGAAAATGGTTTAAAGGTTTAACCCCCCATAGTATCGATGATATCCAAGCTTTCCATCAAACTTTCCTAAACAAATGGGAAGTAAAGAAGAATCTCTCCAAGTCCTTTCTGATTACAAGAACCTTCATAGAAACACTCGGGGAAAGTGTACAAGCTTATCGTACTAGATTCAACGAAGTATCATAATGCACTTCTCTCGGAGCTAAAACTTCCACAAGGCATAGCTTTGAACAAATTTCCTCAAGGGTTGGAACACGAAATGACCTATCGGTGAGAGAGAGGGATTTTGCAACTCTTGAAGAGATGCAAGGCGTGCTGCTTTACGCGGAAGTCAACTTGATGGAGAAGAAGAAAGAATGGCGAGAATATATTATCTTTTAGAGAGGAATCCGACACTTTATACTTCTAATTCAAATATGGAGAGAATGGCTGGAGGAGATTATGAAGGAAATGAGCATAATTAAGAGAGCACAAGCAAAGCCAAACCAAAATGCTCCTCAAAGTAGAAAGTAGAACCGAGATCGAATTTTTAGAAGGAACCAACCTCGAAACAAACCTAGGGAAGATGATCAACATATCACTCCTCCCTTTCATCAAAAACTATGTAAGTGAGGTTGAGGAAACAGAGATAAATAACAGGAGGAAGATGATATCAACATGTTTGGGGTAGAGGATGATGAATTTGAAGTTCATTATGATAGAAAACAAGGTCTTTATACACCTTATGATGACAAAAGATATGATAATGAAAATTATTATCAAGACATGGAAAAAAGTCATCATAGAGTCTCAAAGATAATATGACCTTAGAAGAAAAAATAATCAACAAACCCCCAACACCAAAACCTACGATAAATCCTCACAAAAAATCACGCAACCAAGCCTAAAGTTGTTAAACAAAGAGGGTAAAAAAAGTGGCGCAATCGATAATGATAAATAGAAAGGCACTCAAAACAATGAAAAACGAATGCGGACCTTAGTAGTACTAACACTTTAGCTAGTACTCCTATGAAAACAATTTTGTCGAATGTAAATAGAACAAATCAACAAGCTGATGTTGCGATGACTGCCTGACTAATAAAGTGAGACAAGTTCTTCAAAGAACCAAATCCCTTTCGACCTAGAGCAGAAATTTCGAAAGATCAAAAATCTCTGTTCCCTACTGCGAGTTAGTCGCCCAACATGTGTATAGGACCCAAATTTTGAAGGCTTTAAATATAGAAGAAAATGAGGATACATTCAATCTTAATGATGACCAACAGAGCTTATTTTTTGGTCCAATTATTGAAGGTATGTATCAAGAGGGACATGTTCCTCCCTTTTATGTGAGTTTAAATGTTCATGACAAAATTTTGCACAACTCTATGCATGACTCGGGGGATTCTCACAATTTAATGCCAAAAGTGCAGTAATGGAGAGCTTGGGTCTAGAAAGCAACAAACCTTATAAGGACCTTTACTCCTTTGACTCAAGCGAGTGAAATGTTTAGGATTATTCAAATACCTCTGTGCTAACTTAGCCCAAATTCCATCCAAATGCTTAGTAATGGATATTGTTGTGGGCTGATGTGCCCCCAAAATATGGAATACTATTATCAAGATCTTGGGGGGCTAAGTTACAAGGGACTATGCAAATGGACATGACCTATGCAGCCATCCTTGTTTTCAATCGGAATGAGAAGACTATACGAGGGAATCCCATATGAAATACACGATTTACAAGTCAAGACGAGACCACAAAACTCTCCTCTATATTCTATCAATACATGCCTTGATTCTTTTATCATGTTTAACGATGAGATTCTTAGTGAACAAGTCACTTTCTAACGAATTAATAGCCGATAGGGAGGAATAGCAACACAACGTGGAAGTGTAAAAATAGTTTGCTGCATTCGAAGACAGTAGCAAAACCAAATAAAGAGACTTGAAGTAAAAATCATGTTTCCTTTGTTTCTAAACATTGAGAGTCAAGAAAGTATCCCTCAAATAAATAAAAACCGTGGGGAATCAAAACATTTAAAACTAAGTGCGAGATTCAACAACAATCATAAAGCACGATAGTTGAAGAGGATGTTCACTCAAACAGATGAAATCGAAAATAGTCCTCTATGGGAGTATGTATTTTGATGGGTCATGCACTAGAACAATGCTAGTGTAGGTCAGATGTCCGGATTACAACCATGGAAAAAAACCACGCAGAAAGAATTTCCTACAAAATTAAACTTTCAATGTTCCAATAACATAGCGGAATATGAATCCCTTCTCTTAGGCCTACATCTATTGAAAAAGTTAGGAGCAGAAGAATCAATGTACATGGGGATTCGAGTTATTCATTAGGCAAGCCAATGGGGAGTATAATGCAAATCATCCCGGACTTAGATCCTATCGAAACAATGTCATGGACCTTTTGAAAAACATTCAAGGAGTCCAAACTGATTTTTGTCCCAAGAAAAAGAAATATTGCCGCCCATAATTTAGCCTTTGCATCTAGGACATGCTTAACGCCATTTTAAACCAAAGACTTTACAACTCGGATAAAATTTAGACCAACTATGCTCTGATAATGAGAAGTATTGGCGAGGGTGTTTGACAATGACAAACAAATAGAAGACTTCATGCAATTCACAAATGAATTCAAACTAAACAATTCGGACTCGATTATGATACGGACTACGATGAGGAAAAATTTTCTTGGTGAAGAACCATCTCCTGAACTTGCTAATATAAATCTCTTATCTAGAAAACTTGAAAATGAAACGAGAGTCAAAGAATGTGACGAAACAAAAGAGTTAGAAATGTTGCACTCTAAAGATGAAAGTTTTTCTAAGCGGTCTAGCACCTTTAGAGAAGATTTGTTTGATTTTAACGATGTGGCGAAAAAGCCAAAGCTGGAACTCCGTAGAGATTGAAGTGGAAGAGTGAAATATAGGTAGTGAACTTAAACCTAGGATGATTAAAGCGTCTAAGTCTTTACCGACTCACATTAAACTCTAATATATAGAGTTGTTTAAGGAAATTTTTCGATGTTTTTGCATGGAGTTACAAAGATCTTAAATCCTATGACAATCGAAATAATACAACACAAAATTCCCCTCGAAGAAAACCAAAAACCATTCAAACAAAAAGCTGTGTGGGAATAAACCCTATTCAGCTTACCTTTGGTTCAGAAGGAGACCATCAAAATGTATAAAGCTAGTATTATTCTCCCTATTAGATATTCGAATGGATATCTAATGCGAGTGTATGTTAGGAAGAAAACTCGAGAGATCGAGGCTTTGTATAGACTTTAGAGACATAAACAAAGCTTCATTAAAAGACAACTACCTTTTACCCAAGATGGATCATATTTTACAAGGGTGGTAGGGTCTAAAAAGAAAGTTTTCTTTGCTTGATGGCTATTCGAGGTACAATCAGATTTTGGTTTGCCTGTCGATCAATTAAAGATAGCCTTTACTACACCATGGGGCACTTTCATGTATGTGAAAATGCCTTTTTGTCTAATGAATGTTGGAGAAACCCTTTCATAGAGCCATGGACATAGCATTCTTTGGAAGAATTGGGCTACTTCATCATTATATACCTTGATGATGTCACTGTGTTTTAAAAAATAGATGAAGATCACTTAGAACATTTGAAAAGTTTTTTGAGAAATGCGAGAAAAGTTTGGAATATCTTTAAATTCTAAGAAGACACTATTTGGTCTCCAATAAGGTAAAATTCCGGGCACATCATTTGAGAAGAAGAGGGTATTAAGATAGATACAAAGAGGATTGAGGCCATATTGCAAATCTCTCGATCCTCGGAACATCAAAGAGTTGCAATCTTTTCATTGGAAAGATTAACTTTTTGAGAAGGTTCATCCCGAACTTGGCTAAGCTTCTTAGGAATATCACAAACATGTTAAAGAAGGAGCAATGGATAAAATGGACCTTTGAAGAAAAGACATCCTTTGAGCTAGTGAAACAAGCGTTAACCAAAACACCTAGGTTCTTATAAGTCGTGATTTTTCAAAGGATTTTATATTTTTCATTTGCATCGAACATACCATAGTTGTTGTCCTTCTACGGAAAAATCCACAAGGACAAGAGCTAGCCTATTGCATTATTTAGCAAGGCATTGAGGATGCTCCTTTGAATTATAACATTATGGAGAAGCAAGCTTTTGCTTTGGTCAAAGCATTGAAATACTTTGTATACATCCTTCACTCACACATCATTGCCTTTGTCCCAAACTTAGTTGTTAAAGAAATTATAACACGGGACCCGGATGGTAAGAGAGGTAAGTGGATTTATGTTATCCTTGAATATGATTTAGAGATAAAACCCACTAAACTAATCAAGGCCAAGGTCTAGCTAGATTGATGGCTGAATCCAATTTTGAAAGTTCTTGATATTAATATGATTAATGCTTTAGATGATCAAGAGGAACTCTCAACTCCCATTGTTGAAGACCATTTTATGAATTCCTCTTGGTATGCTGATATTTTTTATGTTTTGCTTAAATTGAATACACCTCCTGGTTTGACAAAAACAAAGGCAAGGTTCCTAAAGTTAAAAAGTTTGTAAACTATTGCATTATAGATACATGTTTTTATTGGAAAAATGCAAGTGGTGTCTTGCTTAAATGTTTGACGAGTTTGATGCGAGAAGGTTAAATACCGAGTTCCATGAAGGAGAGTGTGGAGGTCATTTATTTGTGGGCCGAAGACAACAACCAACAAAATTTTGAGGGTCGGTTTCTATCAGCTCTCTTTTCAATTATGTGCATAAGATGATCATAGTCTGTCATAAATGTCAACTTTTTGAAGGCAAAATAAAGCTTGTCACCCCCTACCTATACATCCAATCATTGTTGAAAAGCTTTTCAATAGTGGGTTCTTGACTTTATAGGGAGAAATCCATCCACCATCTTGCGCTCTAGCATAGATGGATTCTCATTGCCACGGACTATTTCGATGAGTGGATAGAAGCCATTCCTTGTAGGTAGGCCCATGATTCGAGTTATCATAAAATTTATGGAGACTAATATTCTCTCTATATTTGGTTGTCCTACCAAGATCATCAGCGATAATGCAACAACATTTGGGTCAAAGAGGGTGGTTGAGTTACGGCACGGATATCACATAACATTGGGGCATTCCACGACCTATTACCCTCAAGGTAATGGACTTGTAGAATCTAAAAACAAAAGTTTAGTGAACATAATCAAGAACGCATTTGGAGGACAACAAAAAGTCTTGGCACACAAAGTTGGTCCATGCACTTTAGGTGACGAGATTGACTTTGAAGAAATCTCTGCGGTATGTCACCTTTCCGGCTTGTCGTAGATGCCGATGCAATTTTTCCAAAACGACCTTGGTGTACCGAGTGATAGATTTGATTCAAGAGTTGAAAAACATGAAGATAATGACATGATCAGAAGAATAAATCGGACCATTCATCTTCAGCAAACTAGAGAGGAGGTTTATAAACAAAAGCATTGCAAAAACAAGACAACATTAAAAATATTTACGATAGAAAGAAAAAATGCCAAACAATTTCAATATTGGGGGAAAAAAGTTTTTAAAAATGGGATTCAAGAAGAGAAGACAAGGGAAAGCATGGAAAATTTGACAACTTATGTCTTGGCCCTTACTCTATTCATTCAGCTCTCATAACAATGCCTATTTTCTACAAGATTTGAATGAAGTAGAATTATTTGGGGGGTCTTGTCGGTGGAAGGATGCTTAAACATTACTTCTCTTGATCCACATATTTTTTTGAAAGCCTCCATTATAAATATTTCATCCACCATTGCATTCGAAGTTAGAAAAAATCGGAATACATGAAAGAAAGAAAAGAGGGCGTGATTATGAAAACAAGAAAGGTATAGCCCCATACCAAAAAAGAGAAACAAATCGAAAGTGTGCAAGCTCAAATGCCACTCCTTAAGAACACACTTCTAGTTAGTCAAACTATCTAAATCTTGACTAATTAGCTCTAAATTTTCTCGCTGATAGGATAGTGAATTCGATTTGCCAAGCTCGTTTAATCTTGGCTTATCGGTAGATAGTTTAGGATAGAAATTAAAGGTTCAAACATGATCAAAATATGAACCTAAGTTTCCAAAGTGAAAATGACTCGGATATGTTACTATTTTCTTGAGTCAAAAATATGTAAATCTGGTTCTAATTAGCTCAAAATTTGAACCGAGAGAGCAAGGAAAGAAACAAGTCACATAAGAGTCAAAACGAGACAGTAAAAAGAGGAAGGAAGTGCATTGAATTTTTCAGATCTTAAGCCTTCCATGTTGTGAAAAATAATGTCTATGTGCAAGCTTGTCTCTTTTATGCCATAGACTCGACATCAAGTTAGACTTGTTCAATCTTGACTTGAATGCTTTTTAAATTAATGTTGTAGAATTTGAGAATAAAAATACGATGAACGTTTAATCCCAACGAGATAGTAGAATAGGTAGAGAAGCATACGAAATCAGTGCGTTTAATATGAGTTCGGGGAGAAATAAGGAGTAGAATTAGATTATTTTTTATGCTTTTTAAAATAATAAAATGTTGTAAAAAGATTTTTCCAATCGAAGTGCACTCTAATGAAGAGAAAATTTTTCAGATCGGTAGGATTGGGTAGGTAGAAGCTTGTTTTGATAAAGTTCCATTGTTTGTATGGGTTGCTAATATGTTTTAGAGCAAGATCATCCACGGAAAGAAAAGGCGAGCCCAATGGATGGGCAACTAATCGCCTCCCGAGAGAATGCAAGTCCGAAGTTCTTGATGCCTTCAAGAAGGCATCATCCCCAAGTGGAGCCACCGTTAGCTAGCCGGCTATAAAATTTGTTGTACCAAATGTCGCCTGAAAACTCTTTGGAGCCTTCAAGGAACAAATTTTATGACTAAAAGAAAGTGTTGGCTCTTGAAGACTCTTGAAGGCCTCATGCCTCGTCCCCAATATTCACTCTGTGCCTATTCCCTAGTCGAAATACGTGTTGATTCCCAAAAAAATAATAATCTTGCAAACACCACATTCCCCCTCTCCTCCCCTTCCAACACTAACGTCATTTTTCAAGCCCTTCATTTCCCATGAAAAAACCTTCATTTTCATGTTTTTCCCATTTCCCCTTTTTTCAAAATCCTCTTGAAAACAAAGGTTAAATACTCCTTCTTTGCCTTATCGGAACCCCTCTAAACCTTGAAAATCATTAAATATACATGAAAATCATGTTTTTATGCATTGTGAGACTTAAGCCCCCTTGGGCTAAGTCTTTAAACACTCCCTTCCATATGCCGCGCGACGCGAACCAAGCACCGACCTCCAAGCGCTTATCGCACGTCGCCCGGGTCGCCTTTAGCCTGCATAAGCCCGGTCATATTACCCTTCACTATAATCCTCGGCCCCACGGTCGGAGCACCAACCCACATTGTAAATTAATATAAACCTTTGGTTATGTTAATTTTTCGAATTTTATTATATCATAATTCTTACGCTAGTCGAAATTCAAATCAATCTCCACCATCGATCGATGCGGATCGACGGTCACGAGTCCATCACTCAGTGGTCCCCGTCGTCCATCTCCCTATTCCAAAACCACGTGGTATTCATCACCGCCTTTGGGGCAAGGGTGGTTTTTTCTTGATCGGAAATGATTCCATACGCTAGCCGACGCGTGCCACCGTGCCACTATTTGATTTGCCCTCCCATCGCGCATTAAAGTTTCGGGCAACAAACCCGGCGCGATATCGTATACACCGTCTAATTTGGGGTGGGCCATCGATGCTATCGCTCACCGAAGATGCCCGACGGTTAGCGGTCTACGGCACGGCATTCAATAGATCTCCGTCATCGATCGATCCGTAGATCGGCGACCATATTTCATCGCCACGATTCATCACCCGGTCAAATGTTTTCCGCTTTGACTTTCCATTTTCGCTCTCGCTAGTCGATCTCGCGCGATCGACGGCTCCGATTAAATGATTCTTCGCCTTCCTATGACTTCTCTCAATTAATCTCAGACCATTGGATGATGCCATCCAATGACCACGCTTCTCCCACAAGTCCTCAGCACCAATAAACCTATATATGCATGGATTTTATAATATTTTTTGTATTGTATAGGGGTTTCAGTGATTTTTCCGCTATGCTGAAGAAAATTCGAAAGTGGAGGGGTGACTATCCTCCCGCCTTCGATTCAACGGAAAATCATTCACCGGTGTTAAATCCATGTTTTCATCAATCATTCATAAGGCATTGTTGCTATTTGACCGTATGCACCGCACACAAGCACCATGAATCGAGCACGGTAATAGAGTATCGATGCCGAAAAGACAAAATGTACCGGGACGGAAAGATCAAAAACGAGGTTTTGTGGGGATTACGTCTAAGATGGTTTATCAAAAAGCCTAATCCTTTATTAAAAACATATTTGAAGAAAATCTTAAGTGTTTTATCAACGAGAAAGCCTCCACGCACACAGCTCGAGGCAAATTGATCCCTCTAGCTACCACGATGCCACACCGTACCTCAAAACATTCATATCCGAGGCTGAATTTATTGAACGGGTTAGATATTTGTCTCAAATGCGGCGGAGAGTAAATCTGCGCAAGGAACTTAATGAAAAACATTTTGACGAGTTACTTTGACATCGTACGGAGCCTCAAAAGTCAAAAATATCTCCCACCGAGTTGAAATCTTTATGTAAATCATTTAATACGAGAGGACTACTATGTAAATTTATTCATTGAGCCCCTCGGAAGGCCGGGAAACCATTAAGTTAGTATTAATTGTAATTGGATATCTTTTATCAAATCTCACCCTCCTCATTCTTCTACTACTCGTAGAAGATGAGTGAGGGGTTGGTTGCGAGAACTTTGAAATACATTTGAGCTTAAACTTCGATTGTAAATAGTGTTAGTCGACCCTTCGAGCTACGCATGATAGATAAGATAGGCTGAGATGAGTAGATGATTGCTAAACTAAAGCACTAGACTTGAAGGCAGTGGCGGGTTTGGAGCATCAATACAAACTCATTTATGGGATCCTGGTCTATGTTGACGTTGATGTTTTTTCTCATTGTAACTTGTTATTTTGTTTTTATGTTTCCATTGTGTTTCATTTTATCTTATAAATAACAACATGCATGGAGTTAGGACCTGCTGTATATTAATAACCTTCTCGGCGAAAATCTTTATCTGAATGTTTTCTTTCCAATCTACATTATTTGGGAATGATTTAATCGGTTTAAGCATAGGAATCCTGGCGTTCCCTCGTCTTATGTCTTAGCTAAATTTTATTCTTAAATGTTATTTTTCAAGTATATGTTAAGTGAATATGAACTGAGTGTCACACCTCCCACTTTCGCGCTTTCTATTTATCTCGTTGGGGTTGCATCCGTTCCCGTTTAATGCTAATGATGCATTTGGTCAATTCGTTGTAGGTTTACATAATTAATTTCATTGTAGTTTTTCACTACTATTCTTTTCAATTTCCATTCATATCTACCCTTTATCTTACCACATTTGCAAGGTAGTTGTTTTTGGAATAATTATAATTATATTAATTAAAATTACATCAATATAATTATAATCCTATTCCCCCCCCCTACTTCCATATTTAATCTTCGTTTTCTATCGCATGCCTTTGAATTCGAATTCGATTTTCATATACATATATAGAAGTGGGTTCGATTTGGTTCTACATTGGTATCATGTGATTATGGTTCCACGGTCATGTGGACATCTATGCGATCGTTCACTCTTACCCTTTGTTGATAACCTTATAACCTTGGCGGAACTCGACTCACTAATCATGCGAGTCTGGCATTCGTCCGACATTCTTAATTTCGTCTTGTCAACATTTATTTGAAGTTGGGCGTGTTAAATTTAACCTCCACATAATTATCAATTTAAACTTTTGTGCAATCAAAATTGGAAATTCGACGTCTATCTGTCTTCCACGCTGTGCATTAAACCGGTCTTGATCTCGTCGTATGGGTTATGGTGATCACACTTCATTTGTGATTACGTAGTGTTGGTTCCACATAACACTGAATTCATTCTACCATTTTACTGCATTCCCAACGCAATATCCACCGTGTGGCCAGGTCGATATTCATTTATTTCCATACTTGTCATATTAAATTTTTGGGACGGACAGTGTACAGGTCCTATTAACTATTCGATCCGTGGCTTTTCTCTCTGGATCTCGCCAGGTGTACGCTTCAGATGTCTTTGGATCATTAGGGTTTCGTTGTTTGATCCAAACGCATTGATATAAATCAAGCTTGGTATTGTCACGGTGGTTCTTTTACCTCCCTGTTCGTTTGGTTCATCACTTGACAGTGCGTTAATTCGCTTGATTGGTAAGACCTTCCATATGATTTTTGTAAGTTTTCGTACTAATATTATTTCGCAGGCTTCCCATCTCTGCTTGAGAATTTGGCTCATTTCTTCACACCAGTGCTACGATTTTGGATTATCGTTTTATGTCTCTGGTCTAGGTTGTAATATATATGATGAATGGCTAATTTCGTTTTGTAGAGAGTGCGTGTGCTTCGCTTCAGGGGTTCGAATGCCTTGGTTTTCTTCCCTAGCCTTCACATTTTCTTGTGAATATTCTGAACACAGGCTGTTCTGGCATCGTAGCCCAACCCTCTCCTCAACTGAAAGGGGTTTGCGAGGGTATACATTCGGCTCTATACGGGGACTATGATTCTCGGCTTCACGAATTGGTAAGTGTTTCTTTTGACCAAGCGTAGGACGCAATGGATACTGTTCATTCTCCGGAGGTTTATATTTATTATTCGACTTCTTCCTGTCAACCTCTATTCATGAGAATTGTATATTTTTATGAAGCAGGTTAAGGAGGGTTTAAGGGTTTCTCCCTTACGAGGTACGATACCCTTCTCAGTTATTATTTTTCTGGGTTCAATGTTGTTTTTATTCTCCATGTTCGGCGTCTGACTTGTATTGGTTTTGTGTCACAGGTAATTTCGACTTGCGTCATGTTCTCCTTTTCTCCTACACAGATACGAGACTTTCACAGACATTAACATTGGGTTCCTCGTGCTAATTACAGGTCGGTACTAACCGCACTCTGCCAGAAGAATTCGTTCTTCTCTCCTGGATATATATTTTATCTTTGACAGTAAAATTTATAATAATGAAATTGTAATTATTGGACAGCTAGAATTTAATTCCCGCTCTGAACATTTATACATCTCTGTTCATGGGACATTATAAGAATACTCTCGAATTTGTTCAATACATCCATATATTTCTGTCGTGTTGGGTTTTCATAATACCCAATTTTTTTTATTTGAGTTATTATTATTAAGAGTATGTTCCAGCAATACTCTCTCCTTTTATCTTCTGACTTGGCTGGAACTACATGCTTAATCGTTGGCATTTTAAAATTTTCTTTTGTTGTTATATATATATAAGTATGACATATACACATATTCATCATTTTGTGGAGTTTATTTCTTTCAGGCTCCCAGGCCATACCATGGGTAACTATATTTATAATGTGGTGATAGTTGAATGAATAATATACTGTAGAATAGATTTTCCTATTTCAGGAAACCATAGCTTCGGTGACAGTAACATTTAAATGTCTAAGGGAAATCAGTATCTCAGTTAAATTTCTTTCATCAGTTTACTGAGCTGACCCTAAAGTTCAACTGCCTTTTTGTTGTTATTTTAAATAACCAGAGTGCTATAATTATCTATAACAAAATGGCACAGTAGCTCCATGCAAAAATTTGAAGAAGTTGTTATAAATTTGCACAGCATATGTATCCAATTTATCTACAGGGATGAATGCATATGTAACCCTATCTTTATGTTTAAAATACATTGGGATTTATAATCTATCACTTACCCTCTTAATTCAGGTTATCGGGATAGACTAGGATACATATATGTTTCTATATGCCAGGCTGTGATGAGTATGCATGTTGGACATTTTCTTAACTTTCTTGTGCACTTCCATTCGATGATATAATAGATGAATCGTTTCCTAAGGTAATTGTCTATGATCAGTCTCTATAGATGATTAGTTTCTTTCCTCTGCTATACTATATGTTGCTTACATGCACAGTGTAAATTACCATTCTTTTTCTACTATTTTCCAATATAATGCAGAACTTCAGATTTTCTCTCTCATGTATGTGTATATTAAAGTCATTCTAGAAACAGAAGCAGATTGAAACTAGTTCACAAATTTTTCTTGTGAAGAATAAGTATCTACAGATTTAAACCAATCACTGGTTTAGAGACTCTGTAAGATTCTACTTCATAGATTTAAATTCTACAACCATACAGAATTTCAAGGGTAACTTCCTTTTGATCAATTCTATTAAATGTAGAATTTATGTTCTAATCTAAAGTAAAATGTTATATGTAGCCAATTCATGCTATATAAAATGAACAACAATAAACTTAAAGACATACCACTCATGAAATTGACCAACCTCCCAACCTTAGAGTCCTTCTGTCTCCCAGAACTCACCCCCGAGCTGAGATCACCTCCCTGTAACAGATCAACCCCTAATCTGTACAAGAGCAGTTTATTTAAGCTATTGTTCCCCAAAGCATGTTTCTAATTCTGCGTCCAGAATCTCAGGATGCTTTTCTTCCTGTTTGCCTAGGCTTCCCATTTTAGGGATTCCTTAAAGCTGTTTTATGCTTTTCCTCAGCTTTTCCAGCTTTTTTTACCTCTTCCCAACTACTTTCCTCATCATTGGGGAAATTCAGATTTTTCTTCAAAAATCTAAATTTAAAAATAAATTTATTTCAAGCATTTTTGAAAGATTGTGGGGAAATATTTTCCTCTTCCATCCTCATGGATTTAGCAAGTGATCTCAAAATCTCATTTTGGTTAATCTGCACCACATCATTTTATTCATTTCCTCAATTAAATATTTAATTACATTCACAAAATATTTATCCTTTGGGGTCCACTCCCCTTAGGATTAAAGTCCAAATGTCTAACTTTGAAATTCAACCACATGAATTGGGGGTGTTACATATTCCCCCTCTGAAAATAAACACCGTCCTCGGTGTTATTATTCAACTACTAGAGTTCATTTGGCAAATAAAAATGGATATTTTTCCATCATCTCAGCTTCCCTTTCCCACGTAGCTTCTTCAGTAGTAAAGTGCTTCCACTGCACTTTTACTCTTGCTACTGTTCTGCTTCTCAATTCAATTTCTTCCCGCTGCAATATTTGAAGCGGTTCTGGCAGAAACTCCCCTTCTGGTTCCACCTGTACAACATTCCAATCAACTATGTGAGAAGCATCATGCACATATCTTTTTAACAATGACACATGAACTCTAACATCGGGTGGTAAGGCCAGCTTGTAAGCCACTAGTCCCACCCTTTCTAATACTTCAAAAGGACCACAGTATCTAGGGGCCTGTTTTTCACAACTTCCAACATAAAGGGTGCTCTTTTTGGGTTTAATATGCAAATACACCCACTCCCCCACTTTAAATTCTCAGTGCACTCTTTTCTTATCAGCATATTTCTTCTGGCGATCTTGGGCTGTCTTGATGTTTCTTTGTATTTGTTTAACAATTCTTTCCATCTCTTGTAAAGCATTTGGTCCCAACGTTAGTTTATCTTCTGGATGACTCTAGCTCAAAGGAGTATGACACCTCCTTCCATAAAGTGCCTCAAACGGACTCATTTTGATGGAGGATTGGTAGCTCTTATTATAGGCAAATTCAGCTAAATGCAAGTAGTCTTCCCATTTTGAAGGCCTATCCATCACATACATTCTCAGCATATCCTCCAAAATCTGATTAGTTCTCTCTGTTTGGCCGTCTGTCTGAGGGTGGTAAGCAGTACTAAAATTCAATTTAGTCCCCATCCCTCCAAATAGCCCTTTCCAAAAAGCTGCTGTAAACTTAGAATCTTGGTCAGAAACAATGACTTTTGGGACCCCATGTAATCTTACTATTTCTTTTAAAAAAACATCTGCTACTTGAGCTGTTCCAAAAGTAGAATTAATAGGTATGAAGTGTGCCGCTTTGGTTAAGGTGTCCACTACCACCATTACTGAGTCATGTTGATGTTTGGTTTTGGGTAATCCTGTTATGAAATCCATGGAAACTGTATCCCATTTCCATTCTGCAATCAGTAAAGGATTTAGCAGACCAGCAGGATGCTGATGTTCAACTTTGACTAGTTGACATTCCATGCATCTATTTAAATATTCTGCTACATCTCTCTTCATTCCTGGCCAGAAAAACTTCTTTTTCAAGGCTATTAACATCTTCTGATATCCTGGATGTCCTGCATATGGATGCTTGTGGTACTCATCCAAAATTTCCCTTTTAAGAGACGCTACATTGGAAATATACAATCTGTTTTTATAACAGATCAGTCCTTTTTGGTTTTGAATGAAATCAGTTTTCTCCTTCTTCTGTAATTTCACCAGAAGTATTTCATAATTTGGGTCTTGGGTTGCTGCCTTATTCACCAAATCTTCTACATCAATCTGAGCACTACTTCCAATGCTATTGATATTCTGACACGCATTTCTGCTCAATGCATCAGCAACTTTATTTTCTTTCCCTCTAATATGTTTTATATCGATATCAAATTCACTTAAAAAAGACAACCATCTCGCCTGTCTAGCATTCAAATCAGTTTGGGAAAAGAATTATTTGACACTAATATGATCAGTCATCAATGTAAATTTTTTTCCAAGGAGATAGTGCCGCCACATTTTTAAAGCATGGATAACAGCTGCTAATTCCAAGTCATAGGCACTATAATTCTATTGATGTATCTTCAATCTCCTAGATTCATAGGCAATAACTGAATTTTTTTGTAAAAGAACTCCTCCCAATCGTCCTCTACAGGCATCCGTACATACCACAAATTCTTGGTCAGGATCTGCAATATTTAGTATAGGGGCAGTAGTAAGTTTCAGTTTTCATTGGTCAAAACTGTTTTGGCATTTTTCAGTCCATTCAAATTTGACACCTTTCCTTTGTAGTGATGTGATGGGATGTGCTATGGCTGAAAACCTTTCTACAAATCTGCGATAGTAGCCTGCAATCCCCATGAATGATCTCAATGTTGAAACATCAGTTGGTATAGGCCATTCCTTTATAGCCTTTATCTTCTCAGGGTCTATAGCAAGGCCTTGTTCAGAAATAATATGTCCCAAATACTGGATCTTATCTTTAAAAAACTCACATTTGCTAAACTTGGCATATAGCTGATTTTCCTTTAGTGTTTGCAATACTATCCTCAAGTGTTCTTTATGTTCCTTCTCACTTTTTGAATAAACTAAGATATCATCTATGAATACAAGGACAAATTTATCCAAGTACTTGTTTAACACACTGTTCATTAGGCACATAAATGTGGCAGGGGCATTTGTCAAACCAAAAGGTAGGACTACAAATTCATAGTGACCATACCTGGTTCGAAAAGTTGTTTTGCTAATGTCTTCTTCTTTAATTCTAAGCTGGTGATAACCAGTCCTTAAGTCAATTTTTGAAAATACTGAAGCTCCTCTCACCTGATCAAAAAGATCATCAATTCTAGGCAAAGGGTATCTATTTTTAATGGTCAACTTATTCAGTTGACGATAATCAATGCACATCCTAAAAGTTCCATCTTTCTTTTTTTATGAACAGCACCGGTGCTCCCCAAGGAGATACACTCAGTCTGATATACCCTTTGTCTAACTATTCTTGTAATTGCATTTTCAGTTCCATTAGTTTCGGAGGACTCATTAGATAAGGCGCTCGGGAAACAGGGGTTGCTCCCGGCACCAGATTGATTGAGAAATCAATCTCTCTTTTGGGGGGAAGATGAGGCATTTCCTTTGGAAACACTTCCTTAAATTCTCTTATTACTGGTACAGCATCCAGTAATTCTTCTTCTATTTTATGTTCTGGTTCTTCCACATGCACTGCATAAACTTGGTATCATTTTCTAGCTGTTCTTTTTAATTGTAATGCTGAAATTTGTCTTACAGAAATAGGTTTTGGTTTACCTTTAAGAATAAAAGGTTTTCCTTCCTCATCTACACAATGAAAAGTCTTATCCCAACAGTTCATTAAGGCTTTCTTCTTTTCCAGCCAATCCATTCCTATCAATATATCATATGACCCCAAGGGTAGAATATTCAAATTTACTTCTGTTTGAAACTCATTTAATTTGATTACTGTTCTGGGTAGTTTATGGGTTACCTTTCTCTTAGTTCCAGTGGCCAGCTGTACCAACCATGACTGTGGAAATTTTTCAGTTTTTAAGTTACATTTTTCTACAATCCTTGGACTAATGTAACTCAAAGAAGCACCTGGATCAATCAGAACGGTAATAGATAGGTCAGAAATCTTACCCTCCATTTCCACCATGGTTGCTTGATGTTCCGCTTGTCGATTTTCCAGGGCTGCACTGATAGTTGGTATATTTCTTGCTATATCATTTACTGTTGTCGCTTCTCAATCTGTCATGATCATATGCGCGTTTTGATGAGGACAGTCCCTCAAAAGATGGGGTTCTCCACAACCCCAACATTTCACGGGTTCTCTCATTTTGATTGTCCCTTCCTTTTTACTGTCTCCATCTATTTGTTTGGAAGCTACTTGGGACTGAGCAATTTGGCTTTCTTTGGGTTTATTAAAATTTTTCCGCTGATGGTCTCTGCCAAAATTTTTCAAATAGGCTGGTTTTTGTTTCCTTCCTTTGAACTCATTTTTATTTATCCAACTTTTTCCTTGTTTAGTTTTTCCTTTGAACTGTTGGTAACATAATCTGGCCTTTCTAACAGCTTCATCCATTGTTTTTGGGTTGTCAAACTCGATTTTCTCTTTGTATACAGCAGGCAAGCAATTCAGAAATCTCTGAACTTTTGCCTTCTCTTCCCTTATGTAGGGTACATATCTCAACAGATTTGTAAACTTAGTAACAAACTCATCAATAGTGAGCTGTCCGAGTCTAAGTTCATGGAATTATTTGGCTTTATCATCATAGTAACGTTCATTTAAGTAGCGGTTCTTGAACTTAACCTGAAAATCTTCCCAGGTGACTGTCTTTTCATCAATGGCATGCACCATCTTTGTCTCCTCCCACCACAAGGTAGCCTTACCTTGTAGCTGGTAGACAACTAATCTGGCCTTCAGATTACTTTCATATTCATAAACCTGGAAATACTTGATCATGTTTAATAACCAAGCTTCCGCATCTTCCTCCTTCTCCCCACCATAGGAGGGAGGCTTGATTTTTTTGGAATTCCCCCTGTAATTCCTTTTTCTGTTTGTATTGATGCCTTACTGCATCCTCATCTTCAGACTCATCAGTTTTCCTCTTTCCGAAACCTTCGCCTTCCTGGCTGTTCCACGAAGTTAATTCCTTGATGAGCTTTTCCTGCTCCTCACTGGCTAATGACAATCTGTCATTCTGGCTTTTTATCTCAGCCAACTCTTGTTGCAATTCCCGCAACATAGCCATCATGGCCGCATTGGGATCCGTCTCACCACGCAGATCGACATAAATTTCGCCACCTTCTTCCATTTTAGCACCACTGTAAATACTCAACACAGATCAGTGAAAATAAAAAAATAAAATACAATTTTTTTTTTTCCACAAAATTTAATTGATACAGTGAATACACAGCAACAGTGAGCACAATGTCACCAGCCTAGTTTTATAACATGGGCTCTGATACCATTTTTCACACCTCCCACTTTACGACACAATTTTTTTTTTTTTTTTTTTGTGTTGGGTTGCATCCGTTCCCGTTTATTGCTAATGATGCATTCGGTCAATTCGTTGTAGGTTTACATAATTAATTTCTTCGTAGTTTTTCACTACTATTCTTTTCAATTTCCATTCATATCTACCCTTTATCTTACCACATTTGCAAGGTAGTTGTTTTTGGAATAATTATAATTATATTAATTAAAATTACATCAATATAATTATAATCCTATTCCCCCCCCCCCATACTTCCATATTTAATCTTCGTTTTCTATCGCATGCCTTTGAATTCACATTCGATTTTCATATACATATATAGAAGTGGGTTCGATTTGGTTCTACATTGGTCTCATGTGATTATGGTTCCACGGTCATGTGGACATCTATGCGATCGTTCACTCTTACCCTTTGTTGATAACCTTATAACCTTGGCGGAATTCAACTCACTAATCATGCGAGTCTGGCATTCGTCCGGCATTCTTAATTTCGTCTTGTCAACATTTATTTGAAGTTGGGCATGTTAAATTTAACCTCCACATAATTATCAATTTAAACTCTTGTGAAATCAAATTTGGAAATTTGACGTCTATCTGTCTTCCACGCTGTGCATTAAACCGGTCCTGATCTCGCCGTATGGGTTATGGTGATCACACTTCATTTGTGATCACGTGGTGTTGGTTCCACGTAACACTGAATTAATTCTACCATTTTACTGCGTTCCCAACGAAATATCCATAGCGTGGCGAGGTCGATATTCATTTATTTCCATACTTGTCATATTAATTTTTTGGGACGGATAGTGTACAGGTCCTATTAACTATTCGATCCGTGGCTTTTCTCTCTGGATCTCGCCAGGTGTACTCTTCAGATGTCTTTGGATCATTAGGGTTTCGTTGTTTGATCCAGACGCATTGATATAAATCAAGCTTGGTATTTTCACAGTGGTTATTTTACCTCCCTGTTCGTTTGGTTCATCGCTTGACAGTGCGTTAATTCGCTTGATTGGTAAGACCTTCCATATGCATTTCGAAGTTTTTTGTTTTAATATTATTTCGTTGTGCTCAGGCTTCCCATCTCTCGCTGAGAATTTGGCCTGGGGTGCTACACCAGTTGCTACAATTTTAGATTATCGTTTTATGTCTCCAAATACTAGGTTGTAATATATGATGAATGGCTATTAATTTCAGTTTGCAGAGTATGCAGGTGTTTACTGTGGGTTCAATGGTTTGGTTTTCTTCCCTAGCCTTCACATTTTCTTGTGAATATTCTGAACACAGGCTGTTCTGGCGTCGTAGCCCAACCCTCTCTTCAACTGAAAGGGGTTTGAGAGGGTATACATTCGGCACTATACGGGGACTATGATTCTCGGCTTCACGAGTTGGTAAGTGTTTCTTTTGACCAAGCGTAGGATGCCATGGATACTGTTCATTCTCCGGAGGTCTATAATTATTATTCGACTTCTTCCTGTCAACCTCTATTCATGAGAATTGTATATTTTTATGAAGCAGGTTAAGGATGGTTTAAGGGTTTCTCCCTTACGAGGTACGATACCCTTCTTAGTTATTATTTTTCTGGGTTCAATGTTGTTTTTATTCTCCATGTTCAGCATCTGAATTGTATTGGTTTTGTGTCACAGGTAATTTCGACTTGTGTCGTGTTCACCTTTTCTCCTACACAGATACGAGACTTTCCCAGACATTAACATTGGGTTCGTCGTGCTATTTGCAGGTTGGTACTAACCGCACTCTGCCAGAAGAATTCGTTCTTCTCTCCTGGATATATATTTTGTATTTGACAGTAAAATTTATAATAACGAAATTGTAATTATTGAATAGCTACAATTTAATTCTCGCTCTGAATATTTATACATCTCTGTTCATGGGACATTATAAGAATGCTCTCGGATTTGTTCAATACATCCATATATGCCTCTGTCGTGTTGGGTTTTCATAATACCCAATTTTTTTTATTTCAGTTATTATTACTAAGAGTACGTTCCAGCAGTACTCTCTCCTTGTCTCTTCTAACTTGACTGGAACTACATGCTTAATCGTTGGCATTTTAATTTTTTTTTTTTTTTTTGTTATATATATATAAGTATGACATATACACATATTCATCATTTTGTGTAGTTTATTGCTTTCAGGCTCCCAGGCCATACCATGGTTAACTACATTTATAATGTGGTGATAGTTGAATGAATAATATACTGTAGAATAGATTTTCCTATTCCAGGAAACCATAGCTTCTGTGACAGTAACATTTAAATGTCTAATGGAATTCAGTATCTCAGTTCAATTTCTTTCATCAGTTTATTGAGCTGACCCTAAAGTTCAACTGCCTTTCTGTTGTTATTTTAAATAACCAGAGTACTATAATTATCTATAACAAAATGGCATAGTAGCTCCATGCAAAAATTTGAAGAAGTAAGTTGTTATAAATTTGCACAGCATATGTATCCAATTTATCTATAGGAATGAATGCATCTGTAACCCTATATTTATGTTTAAAAGACATTGGGATTTATAATCTATTACTTACCCTCTTAATTCAGGTTATCGTGATAGACTAGAATACATATATGTTTCTATATGCCAGGCTGTGATGAGTAGGAATGTTGGATATTTTCTTAACTCTCTTGTGTACTTCCATTCGATGCTATAATAGATGAATGGTTTCCTAAGATAATTGTCTATGATCAGTCTCTATAGATGATTAGTTTCTTTCCTCTGCTATACTATATGTTTCTTACATGCACAGTGTAAATTACAATTATTTTTCTACTATTTTCCAATATAATGCAGAACTTCAAATTTTCTCTCTCATGTATGTGTATATTAAAATCATTCTAGAAACAGAAGCAGATTAAAACTAGTTCACAAATTTTTCCTATGAAGAATAAGTATCTACAGATTTAAACCAATCACTGGTTTAGAGACTCTGTAAGATTCTACTTCATATATTTAAATTCTACAACCATACTGGATTTCAAGGGTAACTTCCTTTTGATCAATTCTGTTAAATGTAGAATTTATGTTCTAATCTAAACTAAAATTTTATATGTAGCCAATTCGTGCTATATAAAATGAAGAACAATAAACTTAAAAACATACCACTCATGCAATTGACCAACCTCCCAACCTTAGAGTCCTTCTGTCTCCCAGAACTCACCCCCGAGCTGAGATCACCTTCCTGTAACAGATCAACCCCTAATCTGTACAGGAGCAGCTTATTTAAGCTATTGTTCCCCAAAGCATGTTTCTAATTCTGCGTCCAGAATCTCAGGATGCTTTTCTTCCTGTTTGCCTAGGCTTCCCATTTTAGGGATTCTTTAAAGCTGTTTTATGCTTTTCCTCAGCTTTTCCAGCTTTTTTTACCTCTTCCCAACTACTTTCCTCATCATTGGGGAAATTCAGATTTTTCCTCAAAAATCTAAATTTAAAAATAAATTTCTTTCAAGGATTTTTGAAAGATTGTGGGGAAATATTTGCCTCTTCCATCCTCATGGATTTAGCAAGTGATCTCAAAATCTCGTTTTTGTCAATCTGCACCACATCATTTTATTCATTTCCTCAATTAAATATTTAATTACATTCACAAAATATTTATCCTTTGGGGTCCACTCCCCTTAGGATTAAAGTTCAAATGTCTAACTTTGAAATTCAAGCACATGAATTGGGGGTGTTACACTTAGGTATCCATCATAGAGCTCAGATCTCAATTTTGAGAACCATTGGAGCTTTGGAACTGCAAGATCTACATTGTATCATTTTCTAATAGTTCCTGCACCAACATTTCCATCAGGAACAATACAGTATTTTCCTCTAACAATCAGTAGTTACAAAACCCCTCTAATGGGAGAATTTTAGGGTCATTATAGGCAATCACTTTGGCTTTAGTGTCTGATATTTTGAGAAATCTTGTACTACATTCTACCTCCTATATAATAAAATGGCTCAGTTATTCTGTACATTTTTATGGTGCTTTTACATTATTTGTTCCTTGCTATGGTTTTCAATTATTGTTTTTTAGTATTAGTGCATTCTCCCTTTTTTTTTATAGTAGAGTCATACTCCTCAAATATGGCATCAGCCTAAACTCGTTGTTGCACTTCTTCCTCAAAGAGGATGGTTATATCTCAATACCTTCACTCATAAGAGCCATCTATCTAATATAATTCTCTGGGGACCTTCTCTGCCTATGTTGTGATGTGGGTGCTCCCACATTATCTCTTACATCCAAAAATAATATGTCACCCTCTCTAGTGTGCTTCCTTCCATCTCTAGTGCATGTCTCTGCATGAGTGGATTCTACCACTCCTTCTGCCTCTTCTTGTAGTTGCTTCACATCCTTAAGTTAATTATTTAGAGATAAGAGCTCTTCAGCTACGTGAAACTCGAGATCCATCTCAAGGGCTAATCACATGGATTTTTCTTCATCAAATTTCACATATCTTTTGACCACTATCATGCTGTGTGCTCGAAAGTACCATTGATAGTTTTGAAGTGTGTTAGTGTACCCCAAAAATATACCAAAATTTGTTTTTGGCTCTAGCTTCTTCGTAGCATCTTTGGTTACATGGAAATAAATACATAAACCAAAAATTTTAAAATACGACACATCTGGTCTCTTATCTGAAAAACCCTCCTATGGTTTACTCATAACAAGTATGCGATGAGGACTTCTTTTCTACATAAATATTGTTGTATTGCATGCATGTGCCCACAAATGAAACGATAGGCCTTTAGCATGAAACATAGCTTGTGCTTCTCCCACAATAATCTTGTTATTTCTCTCTACAAACCCACTTTGTTGTGCGTTATGAGGTTCTATCAATTATTTTTGAATACCTTCAGAGGCACAAAATTTCTTGAATTTGTTAGAAATGCATTCTCCACCATTGTCGCTCCTCAAAGCATTCACCCTATTTCCTCCATCTTCTTCAAAAGTTTTTTGAAATCATAAAACATGAAGAATATCTGATATTACTCCTGCATGAGCAAAACCAAACATTCTTTTGAAAAATCCTCAACAAAATTCACATAACACTTGTGTTTTGTTTTGAAATCTGTTGAGAATGGTCCACACATGTCTGAGTAAACTCTCTAAATGATCACCTTGGGTCAAATTTCCTTATCATGAAAGGTGGCTTTGGTATACTTCCCAAATATACACCATTTGCATGTATCTCTCTCTGCAAGTGCACCCTTTTGAAGTCCTTTAGAAATATGTTGCATGATCATCGAAGCATTGTGGTGTATATGGCCCAACCTCTTCTTCCATAACTCACCAATGTATTGACTCTCCACCTTCTTTGCTTTCATGCTCAATGCTACGTAGTATTCTACATCTAGTTTATAGAGATTCTTTACTTGAACCCCAATACTTTTAACATATCCCATGCCTTTGTGATGAAGGAATTCCTTTCATGCATTGAAGATCATGTCATATCCACAATCTTCCAACATAGTAGCAGAAACCAAATTCTTCTTTATACTAGGAGCATACATGACATATTTTAATGTGAGTGGATTACCTAAATCCATCTGAAAGGTAATTGTACCCACACCAATAACATTATACCTCTTGTCATCACCCATCTTGATGTGGATTGTGAGATACTTCTCATCCAAGCTATCGAATTTTTTTTTGTTGTCAGCCATATGGAATGAAGCTCCAGTATCCAAGTATTAAACATAACCCATCACTGATCAAACCATGCATGCAATGACAGTGAAATCTAACTTGAACTATGAAGGAAGTGCTCCACCTATTGCTTCCTCATACGCCTTCTTGCTGGTCTTATCTTGGGGACAATTTGTGGCACATTTTCCATTCTCATGACAGTTGAAACATTTTTCTTTTGACAAGTATCACTTCTTAGCTACCTTTCCATACTCTGATTTGGAATGGGACACCTTCCCTTCTCCTTTATTTTCCTCTCCAACCAAGGCCCAACTCTCATCATCATCAGTCTTTAATGAGGATCCATACTTGGTGCTCCAACAAATTTCTTCTTGTGCGTGATCGAACCGTAGTCGCTCCAAATATGAAGTTTCTCCCTCCCATTCATATAGTCATGTTAGCTATACAAGCTCTTGGGAGGACCTAAAAGATCTAGGCTCACCAAATCATCTATGAAAACAATTATCCCCACACTTCCAAGCTCATCTTGACATTGAGTAAAAATTTTCAAGTATTTTTGGATCATGTCTCCCTTCTACATTTTTGTCTTCCTTAACTTTTCTTTTATTGCCAACTTCCTATGGTCGCTAAGATTATGATATAGATATTTTAAGTCCTTCCACATATCATATGGTGTCTCCTTCTTGTGGAGACTCGAGAAAATATGATCTTGATCTCTCACTAGGAAGATCATTCTTCTCTTTGCTACATTATGATGAGCACCATCATTACATGTACTCTAAGTGCTTAATTTCCACCTTTTTAGCTTAATTATTATCTCTCTCTCACATTTAATTTTATTTTTTCATATTTTTCTTAGTGAGAATGGTGTAATAAGGGTCGTCAAGATTCAAGGTCTCAGCTAGATGTACTAGAGCATCAACCTTGCAGTAAAAGGGCTTACCTCTAAGAAGTTGGTCAACATAGCTCAGAGTGCTATTGATAAGACTGCACGAATCCTTGCACCCTTTATCACCACCACTGAGGATATAATTATGAATATGAAGAATCCAATGGCTCTATGACTTAGGAAAACTCACATGATTGTGTTGTGGGACTGTTGGAGCACAATCCCTTAGGACCGCATTTTTGGGGCTAAGTGATAGTAATTTCTATAGTTTTGAGTTCTTCGTAGTGCGCTATGAAGATTCAAGGGGCTTTAGGGTGCATCAAAGCTCCTTCATGCATTGTAATTGGGATAATGGGTAAACTAGGGGTCTCAAACCACGATTTGAGGACCATAGTATTAGCACAAGCGAAAGGTATAAGTAGAAGTCTAGATCAAGTCAGATAGAGAAGTTTTTGTAAGCTTTGATGAATGGTTGAGCTCTGAAGAGAATATGTGTAAGTGTCTATGGCAAAAATTCTACTATTGGTTGTGTGTACGAAGACCTTATTCTTATTGTGTGCAGACCTCGCTAGTTGTGTGTGTGTTGTGTGCACGGGTAGATCTAAAGAATTTTAAGGGTTTCTGTGGACTATAAAAGGTTTCTAAGAATGTATGATAGGTAAATATATGTTTTGGGTAACTCTAAGTAATAAATGCATCTGAATATGTTTCTGTGATCTCTGTCTACGTATGATTTCTTTTTCATTCTGATGATTTATAATACCTATGATTGGATCGGTTGCGTATGTGTTTCACTATGAACATGAACGCTAATTGCATGGATCTAGTGTTGTAATATCGCCTTGTTAGAATAGTTAAATGGATTGCAAGTCTTCTATCTGTGTGCATGCAAGTTTAACTTGTGTAAGTTGACCTAGGGCTTGTTAGTAATTTTTCTGCTTAGGGTTTCTCGTTACGGTATCTAGTACATAAGAGAGTGTGTTAATAAATACATCTGAGACCACCCACTTCATTTAATTCTCTCTCAGGGTGTGGAAACCTAGTTCCAGCACCCCCCCATACTACATAGTGTGTTGGCCTGTGCAAGTAGGTCATTGCCGAAAGGGCTAGTAGTAAGAGGGTTTTGTTGGTTACGCGTTAACTATGAAACTGGGTCAGGACCCCTCAAGTCAAAAATTTTTAGGGAATTGCAGTAATGAAATCCCAATACCTTACTATGTGATTTCTTAACTTTTTTACATGGAAAGAGCACCTCTACCACATCTGACATGTCGTCCAAATAGTGGAGCAACACAAGTTGTGTCGTAATTTGGAGAAATACACTTTTGGCATTACCGAGGTTGAGTATCTGGGATACATGATTGATGAGAAGGGGGTGCATGTGGATCCAGCCAAGATCCAAGTCATTCAGTATTTTCCAACCCCAACCAGTCTAACAGAGCTCCACAACTTTTTGGGTCTTGCAAATTTCTACTACAGCTTTCTATTGGAATTCTCTAATATGAGTTGGCCCTTGAGTCAAGTCACCAAGGGAGGAGTGAATGAAAATTTAGTTTTGTCTGAATATCAATAGAAGGTGGTCATAGAGTTGAATCATCGTATATCCTCTGCACCAATGCTCACATTACAATACTTCAAACAACAATTTGGGTCGCAAAAAATGCCTTTAACTATGCTATTTGGGCACTCCTTACTCAAAAGGGGCATCGAGTGGCATATCCGAGTGAGACACTTTCCAACATAATTCGTAAATATCCATGATGTAGCCTTTCCAACAATGGAATAATTACATTTTAAGGAAGGAAACTCTCTTCCACACAAATCACTGACGCCAACGATTCATACAGACACAAACAAAGTTCCAAAACAATTTTCATCATAAGTGGTCCATATACGTGCAAAAGGGTCACTTGAAAATCAAGTAGAAGAAGGGAAACACCAATAATGTTGTAAACTACCTCAACGGAGAACCTATTTTGGCGCTAACCACTTTGTCGAACTCTTGTGGGCATGAGAATTCCGGTTGGCCACTTCTCTATAGAAGTGATCTAGAATTTGGCCACACATATAAGACACTATTGGAAGGTAATAAAATTCCAAATGTTGACCTCCACAATGCACTTCTATGTCACCTGAGACACCTTTGTGTTCCTTCAAGCGAGCATGCCAATATTTTTTGGGAAGTTCACTATAGTCAGGTCAATAGGCATTTCTGGGTAGAGAACATAGGGGTAGTACTACAGAAGTATTTCTATTGGCTGAAACTTTAACAAAATATTAGGAAGTACATCAGATATTTAGCTCCATGTGCCATTTCCAAACCGACCGTCAAGAAGAAAGGTCTTTATACTCTGCTACCTACCCCTAGTCGACGTTCGAAATACATCTCCACAAATTACATGTCGGGCCTTCATTCTACTAAGCATGGGAGTGGCTCAGTTTTTTTGGTCATCGATAGATTCTCGAAAATGGCCATTAGAGAAATCTGCAAGAAGAATATCACACTAGAATCCACTGATAAACTCTTCTTTGAATGAGTGTGGGTACACTTTGGGATCCCACAATCTATCATCTCAAATCAGGATAGCTAGTTCCCTAGTACATTTTAGTGTAGTATATGGTTGATGCTGGAAACCAAGCTCACCAGCTCCACTTCTTTCCATCCCCAAACCGATATATAGACCGAGATCATCACCACAATGATCGTACACATTACGGGCATGTACAACTCAAATCATCAAAGCACATGGGATCAGAGCCTTCCCAATTTAGAACATATCTATAATGGCCACAACCCCTTTCAGGTGGGCTTGGGATTCCATCCACTATGTCCCATTGATGTAGCCATGCCATTTGCGACTACTCAGGCATATTCAACTCATGTCCAATTTGAATTTTACAAGGTGAAGAAATTCATAAAGTGCATCCAACACATCCACCAAGAGGTTCATGAAATTTTGGATAGAGCTAGTGCTAAGTACAAGCAACACCATTATCAACATCGGGTGTCACACTTCTTCTAGGTGGGTGACAATGTGTGGTTACATTTTTAGAAGGATAAGCTTTCCAGACCCCACCACATGCTATTCCACTATGATATGGTCCATATACCATGACCAATTCCATGGGAGAAGATTCATTTGAGATTATCATTCTTCCATTCCTAAGTCTTCACCCAGCATTCAACATGGGTAGACTTCGACCATACCCTCCGCCACTATTTGACAAATCCTACATTGCAGAATAACTCACCCCGACATAGTTAAATCCATATTGCATTGAACATGCTACAACTAATCGAATCATCGACACATAGCTTAAAATCAGTCACCAAAAAAAGATCCAATTGTATCCAGTTGTCAAAGCTAACCAACTCCTTCATGAGGGAAAGTGGTTCACTAGGGACGAGATTCAATAGAATTTTTCTAGCTCATAGAGGCTTTATACACAATGGGGACCATTTCCTCCTAATGTGGTAGGAATGTTTGAGGTGGATATTGTTGGCCACCCACCTATTAGACCTAATCAGTTTCATCGATTTCATTGGTTGGTGAGCTAAACCTAGTGGTTCCCATAAACTCTTGGTGTTACATCTCCTCGAGTCAGGGTTTTGGTTGTCTATGGTTTTCTCTTATTGATCAATAACAAAAATTCCCTCAAGCCTCATTGTAACACAGTTCAGAAACTTGTAGACATGACATCTCTTCTCATAAATAAGCTATCATTGCCCAAGCAAGTTTGCTTTCCATTATGTTTATAAGAATTTTTCAGTATTTGATATTAATGAAATGAACTGTTATTCCTCCTAAATCTATGCAATTTTGTTTATTTCTGTAGCTTTTCCTTCATCATTATCAAGCAATATAGATATCCAGATCATCAAGAAACTGAAATAGAAGGAATGACCGAGGATCTCTTAAAATTTCGTATCATCACAAAGAGTGGAATTCCTTATGTTTCTCTAGTGATTTAAGGTAATTCCTTTTGGGTTAACTAATTCTCTAGAGACTTTCCAAGCCACCATGAATGAAGAATTTTGACAATACTTCAGGATTTTTTTACTATTTTTCTTTTATGATATGCTAGTCTATAGTAAAACATGGAAGGAACATCTTAAACATATGCAACAATTTCTCAATGTACTAGAAGAATATTAGTTTTATGCAAATATGTCTAAATGAAGTTTTGAAAAAGAAAAAGTAGAGTATCTCAGACAAATAATATCCAAAAAATTATTAACGGTATATCCTAATAATATGAAGGATATAAAAGAATAACTTAAACCAACTAACATCTCTAGATTAAGATGATTTTTAGCATTGACTAGATATTACCTTCTATTTATTTCAAACTATGCCCAAATAATTGTTCCTAACAAAAATATTTTATAGAAAAATTGGTTCATATGGGATGGTCAAGCATAACAATGTTTTTAAATATTAAAGAAAGTTATGTTTTCAACATAGGTGTTATCAACCCATGATTTTTCAAAACCTTTTGTAATTGAATGTGATGCTTTCAAGTTTTAATTAAGAGCTGTACTAACGCACGATGGTCATCCCATAACTTTTGAGAGCATAGAATTAAATAAGAGGGAGCCTTTGAAGTCAACATATGATAAAAAGATTTTTTCTATCATGCATATCGTAACCAAATAGACAAAATATATTATAGGCATGGATCAAAATAACCTACAATAAATTTTAAACATAAAACAATATATAAAAAAAAAACAAAAACTATTGGATAAAATATAAAAACTCCATAAGATGGAAAAGGACAATTTTGCAATTGATGCTTTATGACAAAAGGATGAATACCCATCATTACTTACAATATCAACTATATTTCCATAGAAGAATCCCAATATATGTAGCCTAATCAATAGTCTTATTCAAAATTCAAAACTCAAAGGGAGAAATGGAATCCTTTGGTATAAGGGATGAATATATCTAGGTCCTACATCAAATTCAAAATTAAAGTTTTTAAGGAGTGTCATGTCTCAGTAGAAATTGCACATGTGGGATTCTGCAAAACCTACTATAATATATGCAAATCATTTCTTTGAAAGTGGATGTCTAAATAAATTTAAAAATATGGTGAAAATTATAATAAATTATTAAGAAACAAAACTGGAAAGAATTTGAGACCATGATTGCTCAACTTAGTGCACATGCCAAACTAGAAATGATAAGAAATAGTGATAGACTTCATTGATGGGGTATCCATGTGAAATGGAAGGTTAAAATCCTTATAGAGATTGAATCCCCAAATATTCACAATTCATGGTTATAAAAAGTTCATACTAAAAAAAAATTCATGAAATATTTTTTTCAAACATTTACAAATTGCATGAGTTTTGAAAGATCATTATTAGTGATCAAGATAGAAAATTTAAGGGAAAATTTAAGAAGTAGTTCTTCAAACAAATTGGTACATATCTCAACTTGAGCTCATCCTACCAGGCTAGATAAATGTAAAATTTGAAATTATCAGTAAATATTTGGAAGCATATCTTACCTATTTTCTAACAAGCAAGCACTCTAAATGGTCTAAATGGTTACATCTAGAAGAATGGTGGTACAAAAACTTGTTCATAAACTAGAGGGGAACATAAAATTGTTTATAAAATAAAGAAAATATATTAAATATTACATGAAACCATATGAAACAACAAGACTACAAACATAGATCCTAAAGATGATTTAGCTAAAGTGATTGGTTATATGTCAATCTTCAACCTTACAAACAACTATCATTAAACCAATAATGAACAAACAAGCTAGAATCAACTCTATGAACCATATCCAATTATCAAGAAAATAATTTGAGTAGCTTATTGTTTCAAACTAATTGAAACAAGTGTCATCCATAACATTTTCCAATTTTTTTTTTTTTTTTTTTTTAAATATGTTAGGAAAGCATCAAATAACACTTAGTAAATTGAATAATGAAGGAGAAGGTGTAGTGGAAATATAAGCTATCATTTCCACAAGAGAAAAGTGAATCCATTCTTGAGTAATGAAGAACCTACCACAAGAAAGTATGTCTTAGGAAATGCAAATTTTAGTCAACAATATCCGTGGTTACCTACAATTTTAGGACCTCAGAGAAAAGGAAATGTTATGTATAAAAATTAAATATACATTAATTAGGAGTATTTAGGAATAAGAAAATCCAAATATCATGAACCCTCGTATAAAAGGGGTCAAGGCTATAGTTAAGTTAGCTTTATCATTTTGCAATCATTATTTAGTTGGTTTCATATAATAAAATGCACATATAAATATTTGTTAATTTTTTTCCACAACACTTAAATAAAATTCCATCTAAAGGAAAGAAAAGGTTGTTAGACAATATGACAAGCTGAGGTAGGATTCCAAGTGAGAATGTGAAAAAACAATCATGACCATGATGAAAAACAATCATTTGTATTAGATAACCATTAATTGGCTAGTATCATGTCTAGTCCATAGTTACATAGTAAAATTTCTAACATGTTCCATTTATAATTGTATACAGGAAAGAAACAGAGTGTACAAAGTTTTTATCTATACGAGGATGTCTTCTTACATATATTTCATCATGGAATGGGTTGGTAATATATATAAGAATGTATAGAACTATTGTGAATTGGATTACTCTATTCGATAATTTATTTGAAATTTCATCGATATTTTGTCGGACAATTTAAAATTTTAGAACATGGATATAGAAAATCCCCAATCAAATTGACTTTGATATTAAATTGATCTTATTATGAAATAGGAATAATGATTTCACTAGTCATGTTTAGTTTTCTTTAAATCACCATCCAACAAAAGCTGACCCATCCTCTTGCAGCATGTAACCTTAACAGTCTCATAACTTACACTACCATCTATGGTGATTTTTCTAGTCTTGAAATAGGGACTACTCTTTTTTAAATGTATTAATAAATTGTAGAAATAAAATTATAAAAATGTTGTTAGCTTCTCTTGTCTTAGAAAAGATATAATTAATCTTATTTTGAATGTAGAAGCACCCACACAATTAGAATGTGTTTCTTTGTGAATTAATAATGTTTAGATTATGTGAAAACAAACTCTAATTTTATGTAAAACATGTAAATCCCACATTCATCATCAGCTAAATAAGATTTTAAACATTTATTTTATAACAAGGTGAAACCACATTATCCCACATGTATTAGTTTGATATAGTTCCCTGATATCTTTTGTATATAAAAAAGGTGAGGTAGTACCATGAGAAATAAGTCACATTTTATTTCAAAGATTTTTCTTTATAAAGAGGTTAAGATTTTATGCTTTTATGGAGGTGTCTATGGACGTGTGTCACGTTTCACGTTAGATTTATCACATTTTATTTCAAAGTCTTTTCTTTATAAAGAGTTTAAGATTTACTTTTTTATGCAGTAGTCATGTTTCAAGTTAGATTTATTACATTTTATTTCATTTTCACTTTGTAAATTTCAATGTTTATGTTTTTATATGTATTTTTATATTTCCACTAATTTTTATTTTGGAGTTTTATTGTTTCTACTATTTTATTATTGGAAAACATTTATGTCCTTAAGTGAGGGAGAATCCTTAAAGGTTGCTTCAATAATTATGTACTTCTCCCCTTTCCATTTACGGAATGGATAGTTATTTAAAAATTCCTCTCTATTCATTTGATGTTTTAAGTTAATTTTCGATCATCCCCTTAGGCATAGTCATTTTTTCTAATTTATTCACTGTAATTTTCTTATTTCAAATAAAATTACCACAATTTTTTATTTGGAATTGATTTTGTGTTTATGTAATAGAAAAGTTATCATAAATGTGTGTGAATTGTTCTTCATTATCCACTCATTGACTAGTGGGTCTTTTTTTCATAGTCATATAGGAACCCCATCTACATTAGGCTATAGGGCTAGTTCATTCCAAGGCCACATTTTCCCATCACTTCACCAATCCATCTGGTTCCAGGTGTATTATATCCCATCATAAATATTGTGGGTGTTTATAGCCACTTACACTATCATATTTACCATCCCATTAAGATATAGTGACCCTCAGAGGCATGCACTAATTGGAGAAAAGCTCCATTATTGTATTGAACCATTTGAACATTATATCTATACTTATTGACCTTAATAATTGCTAAGTCACATTTCTATACAAATGTTCAATTTGTTATCCAATATTTTGTATTTCCTAAAATTTTAATATTGAGATAATTTATTGAATAATTATTTATCTAACATAAATATAATTGATTGTAAGAAATTTTCTTTGATTTCATCTTTTGGTTCTCTAATTCCTATAGAGAGAATTGTAGAGAGGATTGGATTGGATAGAAAGGCCCAATGCCCTTTTAGCACTTTAAACTGTAAAATTTATATAAATGTTTAAAAAATTATATATTAAGATGCATCTTACATCCGTCTATCAGAATTCCCATAGAATGAACGAACTACAAGCAAATCGAATCACATTCTCAATAGCCTTCCAACACATTCCATTCAGTATCGTGTTGTGATGTTATGTTTGCATCAACAGCAAATTTTGTCATAAATTTGAGTTGGAGAGAGTGCACCTACCGAATCAACTGGAGAGAGTGCACCTCACTTGAATCACCGGCCACACAACTTTAGCGGACTTTGAAGATCTCTGTGTCTTTTCTCAAAATCTTTACCAATTCGACTGTCATCTTTACTAAAATTTGACGTGAAAGTTTGCGGCGTGAGTAGGCTGCACAGTATTCGATCTGGTAACAATTGTGAATCATTTCAACTATTGAAAACGATGCAACTAAAAACAATTCAATGCGGCAAGGCAACTAAAAACAACTAATGTTAACGTTAATGGTCAAGTTAGCAGAGCTGGAGTTGTTCGTTAATGCTAATGTTAACGTTTGTTATCATCGAAATGTTGTGTGATTACGAGACTAATCAGTGAGCCCCTCTATTACTGTACTCGATGCCTCTTCCAAATCTGCTTGCGCCCCTCTATTACGAAATGTTAACGTTTTGTTATCAAGTGCGCCCCTCTATTACTGTATTGGATGCCTCTTCCAAATCATAACTTGATATATCAGTTTCTTTTTCCACACAAATGAATATACACAAATATTCATCTAATCACTAAAATAAATAGTGAATTGTGAATCATTTCTTTATAACTTTGGTGAGAGAGTGTTTTGAAACCAGTAAATTGTGAATCGTTTCCTAATCATAAAAAAGTGTTCACTCTCTAGCTGGAGTCAGTATTTTGAAACCAGTAAAAAACATTTTTTCCTTCCCCATCTATGTAGAGTTTGAGTAAAACCTACAATATATGTGACATCTTGAGTAAGGTTAAGGAGATTTTCTGCTAATAATTTTTAGAGAAGTTGTTTATGCTTTTGGGTTGGTCTCTAGCTAGGTGATAAAGTTGCTTCATTTCCTCCCTTGACACTGGATCTCCCCATACTACAAATTCAGATGAACATATTAGAAATTCAGATTCCTTCATCTGAATTTGTAATATGTGGAGATCCAGTATTAAGGGAGGAAATGAAGCAATTTTATCACCTAGCTAGGTACCAACATAAAGGCATAAAAAAGATTCCGAAATAATTATTCTCAGCAGGTCTCTTAACCCTAATTCAGAAGATGTTACACATATTGTGGGTTTTTCTCAAACTCCTTCGAGAAAGGGAAGAGAAGAGCATTTTTTAATGGATCCAAAACACTCACTCCTAAAAGAGATGGAAAGAAAAAAAATTCCATCCAAGGGTCCTCCTCTAAATATGAAAAGGAAATCACAGCTCTCTCTGGGGTTAGCCCTGCAACTCTTTAATCCATGGTAATGTCTACTTTATTTGTCTATGTTTTTCAATAATTTTAACTATTCTCCTAATAATTTCTTATTTTTTACCCTTCTCTACTTTAGCTGAATACTATTATCAAGAAATCATCATCGGATCAAGCCTAGTTTGTACCATAGGTAAAAGGAAAGGATTTACAATTTATTATTAATTAATTTTAACTAGTCTCCTAATAAGTTTTTATTTTTTTATGGCATGAATAGTATTATCAAGGAATCCTCATTGGAATCCTCTTTTGTACTCTTTTGTATTAGAGGTAAAAGGAAATGATTCACAATTTACTATTAATTTTAGTGGTTAGAGGAATATTTGTGTCAAAATAAAATTTAGATTACTAGTTATCTTAATAGAATTTTAGTATTATTATTTTTATTTAATTATAATTATGAAAATAATTACTAAGAAATTAATACAATTTTTTATTTAAATTAAATTTATCTATTTATTTTTCATATATTATTATTTATTAAAATCTAACTAACTATAGATTATAAATAAAATGTTATTAAACTTAACTAAAATGTCTTCAATAAGGGAAATTAAATTTAAAAATATAAAATAAAAAATTAAATAAAAAGAGTAATGTGTTGTAATGTAAGCATTTGAATTTTGTCAAAATAAAAATAAACAATAATAATAATTAATATTACTACCACCTATGGTATTGACAACCTATAGTATTTGTGTGGAATATGGCTTATTTAAAAGAGAGAAAAGTAAACCAACCTAGATAAATCTTCACTTTGGATCCCAATAGATTTGATAAGCCTTAGTGCTTCGAGATCTACAATTAAGATGGATGTAGGATTCTTTAATTTACACATTTTCAATAGGTTATATTCTACTTGATTACCATGACTTTTAAGTACCAACTTTTATTGTTGATTATTATTCTATTTTTTTAGGGTTATTTAATTTTTTTATTTTATTTTGACTCAGTTAAAATGTTTACATTGTAAGAACTCTACATCTCTAGTCTTCAACTCAAATTTCCTAACATAACATAGTCTTCTGGACTTAGTTAACTAACACAAGTTCTCATGAGATGAAGGTACACTTTCTCTTCCAATTTAATTAAGGGAAAATGAAATCAAAAGCCCCCTTATTGTGCCATTTCTTAGTGCCATTTCAACACACCCTCTCAACAAGAAAGGGATTATCTGCTACCTTGATTTTGGCTCTATGGGATTCAAAATTTCTTCTTGCCAATGCCTTCGTCAAGATGTTTGTGTCGTACTCCTCCTTGGGAATGTGCTCTAGTGACATAATCCACCTCTAACCAAAATATGTGAGATGGTGATACCGGATATCAATATGCTTGGACCTTTCATGAAAACTAGATTAACTGAGAGTTCGATTCAACTCTCCTTAACACAATTTGTCACCTTCAAATCCATCTATCGACCAAACAAACCAACAAGTATAGTCCTCATACAAATTTTGTCGTATTCTTCCTAACTAGCTGCCATGTACTCTACCTCTACTGAACTAAGTGCAACTAATCTCTATTTCCTATTGTGCCAAGAAATTGTTGTTGATCCTATGATGAAGGTGCCTCTTAATGTGCTCTTCCTATTGGATGGACTCCATCCCGAGTCTGCACTCGTGAAACCTTGAAAGTTCACTCCCTTTGTCCATATATACCATAACACATACTCTGTAGTGCCTTTGAGATATCTCAACACATGCTTTCATGCCTTCCAAAAGATCTTTGTAGGATTAATCATAACTTTGCTCAACTAGTTAATTGCATAGCATATGTGGGGTTGTGTGTTCACCAAATACATCATAGAATCCTCGAATTTTCCTGAAGTAGCATCCTCCTTCCTTCATATCCCTGTTAGAGGAGTCTCTATGGGTTTACTTCCCTCCATGTGGAACTTTCTCATAATATCCGTAGCATACTTTCCCTTAGATACAAATATCTCCTTATCTCTTTGCCATATTTCCAATCCAAGGAAATAGTGAAAAATCCCCATGTCCTTCATCTCAAATTCTCTTGCAAGATCTTCTTTGAAATAATTAATGAGATTCTCATTACCTTTCAATAGCATACCATTGACATAAATTAAAATAATCAAAAGCTTACAATCAACCACAATCTCATATAGCTTTGCATCCGCTTCACTGTTGGTGAAGCCCAACTCGGTGAAATAAGTGTCAATCGTGCTGTAGCAAGCCTGAGGTTCTTGCTTTATCCCATACATTTCTCTAATTAGTATTCACACATGTGACTCCCTATATAAGGACTCAAAACCTCCTGAATTCTTAATGTACACCTCTTCCTCAATAACTCGATTGAGAGAAGTTCTATTTACATCAATTTGATTTATCTATCATCCCATCTGTGCTATGTGTGCAAGGATGGATCTAATAGATGAATACATTGTGACTGGTGCAAAATTCTCATCATAGTCAATCCCCTCCACCTAAGATAACCCTTTAGCCAAAAATATAGCATTTTGTTTCTCCACATTCCCATCTCTTGCATGCTTCACCTTGTAGACCTACCTTGATCATACAACTCACTTCCTCACTCGTGCTGGGACAACATCCAATGCACTGTTTCTAATAGTAGAGTCATACTCCTCAACCATGGCATCAACCAAAACTAGTTTCTGCACTTCTTCCTCGAAGAGGATGGTTCTATCTCAATACCTGCACTCATACGAGACATCAAATGTAATTCTTTAGGGACCTTCTCTAATATTCCCAATTTTCCACAAGTTAATTGGTATATTAGAGTTATTAATTTTCTTAATTAGTTAAGTAAATAAGAGGGTGGATGGACCCATAAACCCCATGGATGATTAAAATCCACTTTTGATGTGTGAATGTGGATAATTTTGATCTAGATATACATTATGGAGTAGTGGAGCGGCTTCTTAAATGGAGCAAGAGTGGAGATCATGGATCACTAATGTAAAATCATGAGGATCTTGGAGGACGTCAACTGAGATCATGGTACATTAAAAGTAAGATCATAAAGCATTTATGATGAGACAGTGGAGGAAGTGGTGCATCTAATGCATGCATGATGCAGAGAGTGGGAATTAAATGTAGACATGATGGATATCATGCAGAGAGAACACAGTCTTCATGGAGGATAGTGGCCATATGTACATCACAGTTAGGAGGTGGGCAAGGGCTATGTAAGGCTCACGATATATATAATGAAGATGAAGCCACAATAGAAGGTAGGCTTTGTATTATTATAATTTTGATGTATTTAGATCTATATTTTTCATGTGACATTTCTATTCATGCTTATGTTGTTTAGCTAAGTCTGCATTATTTTTTAGCACACGGGTGTTTCCGAGTGGAAATCACACCCTTACCCACGAGGGACTTCGAGTGTCTACTCTGGAAGGGTTTGTATTGAGCTCCATTCATCATCTAGTTAAGGGATCAACCCTTCTTCTATAGATCTTATTGTACATCCTATTGCAGCAATCTTTGATCACATTATGGAGTATATGTGCATGCCCAGTAGTTCAATATTGAAGCCCTAAGAGGGTAATTTTCCTAGATTCATAGATCTTGAAATCCTTTCTAGGTTATCTTGGGTATCCATAATAGAGCCCGAATCTCAATTTTCAGCACCATCGGAGCTCTGGAACTACGAGATCTACATTGACATATTTTCCAGCAGTTGCTGCACCAACATTTCTAGTGAGGACATCACTGTATTTTCCTCTAGCAGTGAGTAGTTACACAAGTCCTCTTGTGGGAGGACTTCAGGGTCATTCTAGGAAATCTGTTTTTCTTGAGTGTCTCGTATTTTGAGCACTATTGAATGTGCATTCCACCTCCTATATAATAAAATGGCTCAGATATTCTATACATTGTTATGGTGTCTTTAAGTTATTTGTTCCTTGCCACAGTTTTCAATTATTGTGTTTTAATATTACTGCATTCTCCCTTTTTGATATCACAGTCACATGAGAGCATGATCTTTGGCTCAGCTTGTGAGCACTTCATCTTTAACATCAAAAGAAGAAGCATATAGTAGAGATCTATAATGATGGAGGGTTTGATTTTTGTCACTCTTCTCTATAGATTTATGCAAGATATCTCTATGGAGGTAAAAAAAATGAAAAGAGAAAGGAAAAAGGATGTTGCAAGAATATTTCATGAAGAGAAAGGTCCAAGCACTTCCTATCAGTAGTAGAAAAGACCGACAATGCATAGATCTCCACAAAATTCTACTAGATCCCCTTTCTTTGAGAAGGAAGGTGAATGGTATGGATATGAAGGAGAATTGGGGTATGAGACCCTAAATAAAGATCTTTCTGAGTACAAATAACAACCTAAAGCTCTAAAGGAGAATCTAACTCTCCAACAATTTTTGGAACTCAAAGAGGAGAGGAGATCTCGCAGGAGAAATAGACGAAAGAGGCATGGATTCTTCTTGCCTACATTTGATGGATCTCCCACAAGAAAGTTCAGGGCTTGGAGGGAAGAGTTTCCTAAATTATTTTTGCAATATCCTGTAGAGGAAGGAGAGGCTATGGAGATTGCAGTGCTTCACCTTGAAGGTGAATCAAGAGATTGGTAGTTCAGTCACTTGTCACACATGAAAGTGTTTGCTTATGCAGATCTCAATTAGAGATTGAAGAAGAGGTTTGGTATAAATAAACCAAAATAATCTCACATAGTGATATCTCCCATCATTGAGGAGATAGTACATGAACATCCAAGGGAATATGTCCTCATTATCACATAGGAGGAGGAGCCTCTACCACCACCATAAGCTGCATATGTACTTTCATCAGGAGGACGATCACTTGCATCATCGCAATATGGTCTTAAGCTCTTGAAATTCGGAGCCCCATGCATCATTCATGAAATGCATAAGGAGGACGTAGATATGAGTGATGGTACAATAGAAGTGTAGCCATCATGAGTACTAATATTTGGAGAGACCATTGCGCCAATAGAAGGAACTCTTATAGATGTGTGAGATGTTCTCGAGATTCCGATTGTCGAAGGTTTGCATATAATTTCATCTCATATTATTTCAATTCCTCATATTGATATTTGTGAGACCATTTCATCAGGGAAAATGCATAACCAAGGATTAGAGAACCTTGGTGATTTGGAGCAGAAAATTATCACTCCACATACGACCCTTGACTTGATCGACGAGAAGATATATTGCTATCCTAGTTTTTTATGGTTGAGCTACACCCACCACTTTGTGTTGAAGTGTGGAGTTGTAGAATATGGGAGGATAACGGTCCTATTTAGTACAACTCCAAACTATGATTTTAGCATTGCATGTGTCCATGAAACAACACATGTATCACCATGCATATCTATGATGATGTAACTTAGCAGAAGTGATGAGAAGAGGGCCCCATTATTCTTGGAGCATTTCAAAGGTAGCTTCACTTATGAAGTACTGAAGGGATAGATGATAGAGGGTAGAAACCTTATGATGGAGAGCATTCCCCATTATCAAGATGAATTTTCTTTGATGAGAATGTCACAGCTCAAAGAGGAATTTCTACCTACAACATGTATGAAGCCTTATGGGTTCTATTTGGAAAATGATGAGAGGATCTCATTGAGAGACCTCAAAGGAGGTACACTTCAAAATTTCATGGAGTGAAAAGATATTCAGATGGATGATATTGGTGTTATACCTTGGAGGGGTACCAATATTTATCATGACATGCTTCAGCATCCACAGTGGGATGGATGGATGAGGAGGGAGGGAACTTGCTTTGTGAAGAGGCTTGCTTATAGTTGCACTTTCAGATCTCGGAGTTCTTCTTAGGATTTTCTATGGATTGTCACCTATAGGAGGGGGATTTGGGTGAGGATGGGATCTGGTAAAGATTATTTTGGAAGCCAGAATTTAGATGCAAGGCACAAACAGGGTGAATATTTTTACAAAATTCAATTTCTACCAATTGCTTTAAACACACAATATTTTGACTAATGTTTTTGAGTTCTGATGAAATACTAAGCTTTTCGATAAATCCACAGTATGGTCGCCATTATGTTATCACTCTATAATTTTTAATATTTCCAAGAACAAACAACAAATGACAACATCAAACCACTTTGGAGTCCAGGACCTAGCCTTCCTAGACTCATAGAGGGCTTTCTCTATTGTTACGATTTAACTAGATAATTATGTGCTGATATTAGGCTAGTTATAGTGATGGGGGTTTTTTGTTTGATTGATGGTGTGGTTGGATGGATAGAGCTACAGGGACTAATCCATTGGGCTATGGAGTCAAAACACTGGAATGGTACATCAACATCAAGAGCATCAGAGGGAAAGCTAACTGTGCTAAATGGATCTTAAGAGATGCATGAATACGAGGTGAAAGAAATAGTGAGGTTCAGTAATGACTAAATATTAGTTAAGAATTATTTAATCAAACTTCAAGAGAAAACATTCAAATTGTAAATGCAGACATAATTAAGGTGCTCCTACAGCAAATCTTAATCTAAGATTTATGATTTACAATTAGATGAACATATGCACAACATAGAAAAAAACATAAACATTTGAACAGAGAAGTATCACATCTACATTTTGACACAGCTCAAGAATCCTATAAACAGTGTCTGATTATTGATGTCTAGCTCCAAAATTACAATTCTCCAATATAGTAGTACTTACAATGCAAGGGCTAACAATATCCAACCATTGATAATGAAAATTCTAGCCATTTTTAACTAACACTTGAGCCAGTTTCCCTAATAGACTTTTGAAAACTTCATTAATTTCAAACAAAGGGAAAATTAAATAGGTATGGCCATGCAAGGCCCAAACAAAGAATATTTCTAAAAAAACACCACCTATGGAATTAATTTTGGTAACTCTTCAAGAATTCAAAATTCAGGTGGATCTTCATAAATCAAAAGTAGGCTTGAAGGTTGCATGTGATGATCTCAAAGAGGCAACGAATGAATGGAACTGACATCTGGCCCTGCTTTTCAAAAATATTGGCATTGGGTAATCAAGTCTGGGGCACGACTAGCCACTTTTCATTGATTAGTGATTGGGTTGATGTGCTTTGATGCCTTTTCCATTTATGTCGCTACAACATAACCATTCTACATGAATGCCTTGTCTCACTTGACCCTCGGTGTCTTTTGCTACCCAAATCCTTTTTTCCTTCATTTTTTAACCGTTTTTAAGAAAAAAAGTGTAAAAAATCAATATACCGGATCTAAAAACGTTTAGATTTTAACTTGGAGCCGCTTCACATCTACGCACTTCACAATATTTATAGTTTGAGTTATGAAGAATGTAATGTAAAATGAAATGCAAAGTGGGAGGTCACGTGGAAGTAAGGTGGGACTAGACAACATCACAAATAGAAAATATTAGCTTTTTGTTACAAGCAATGGGGGTTAAAATCTAAAACTTGTGAAGTGCGGTGAGAGGGACCCACGTATGTTGCAATCGTAAGTCATAAAGATTCAGCGGTAAGGTAAAGTTTATGATGTTCCATATGATATGTGTTTCAATGTATTTCAAACGGTTGTGAAGTGGGGCGCGAAGCTGCAGTGGTCGGGCCAACTGCCACATTGAAAATTAATCCAAATACATTGCAGGTGCTTCAAAGGTAAGTTAAAAAATATATGATGCGATATATCACAAATTAGTGATCATCAGTTTTAATGTTTTGTTGTGATACGAAATATTATCTTTTCTGATATGCAATGGATGGTGGGGAGAAAGGGTGACATGGAGGCATGGACCCACCATAGTTGCAACTGAGGAAATCGGGAAAGCGGAAGGTAAACAAATTATATAATGATGAAAGATAAAGGGGAAAGGTAAAGAAGAAATGCGGAATAAAAGGTAAGGTTTAATGTTTTTAAGGGGATTGAAATGGAAAGGAGGTGTGGCGGGTAAAAAGGTGAATGGGTCGTACTTCATTGCATTGGTGAAAAAACAAGATCTGGCATAAGTATTAAGAGGTAAGGTTAAAACCCTGCTGACTGCGAAGGGCAGGAAATAGGTAAGGGTTATTTGCGCGCCACGGATGATCGAGTCCTAGTTCATCGCAAATTGCATGTCATTGTATTTAACCTTTACCATTGTGCCCATCCTGAAAAAATTGTGATCTACTATTTTGATTGAGTCTCCATCGTTGATCATTACCTAGATCCAACAATATTCACTAATCCCTTACTGTGGTTTTCTGACCTTGTTTACTTGGTTGTGCCCATTAATTTCTTAGTTGTTCATAGAATACTTGCCCTGCGTTCATGACATGACCTTCTTTAGCCTTCACGACTCGACTCGAATCCATGCACGACTTGACCCAATCTTGTTCAAGCCTCTTGTCTTGCTATTTTCCTCTGTTGCGTTTTTCTTCACTAATGGACTAATGATTCTCCTTGCCTCTCTGCCGATTTCTTTGATTCTTGCTCTGGAAAATATTTTGAATATTGACATCCATGTAAAGTATGAAAATTTTTCAAAGAGAAAATAATCAGTCACCCTATGATACTATGAAATATAAGGGTCTAACACAACTTACCAAAATTTCCTAATATTAATGTACTCTTCTTTCATTTGAATTTGATGTATACACGTTTTCTGACTTTGTATTTTTTATGCATTATCTTTTCTATTTTCCTTTCTACCTATGCTATGAAGTTTTTAAATTATGAATTATTTTCTTTAACACTTGCTCCATTTCCTAGAGAAGATAACGTCGTAACACCAGCCTACCTTTCGATTAGATCCAATTTAAAGCAATGTGACATTTTCACCCTTAAATATCTTCAAATGGGATTATTTTTATAGATTCCTGATATATTGTATGAAATTATACTAGGTTTAGAAAATATTCCTCTTAGTCAGCCGATGTATAATATACATCCTCAAAATGTATTTCAGTACTTTATTTATTCTTAATTGTTGACAACATGTTTGAGGAAGGTAATTTTTACTAACGATGAGTTTCATCTACATTCCTCCAAGTAGTGTCTTCTATAAGTTTCAAGTAAAGTTAACATACTTCTCTATCATAACTATTTTTGGTTTTCCATGTAATAGACAATTTTCTTTCATCTGAATGTATGAAATATATGTTCTTCAAAATCATAGCTGTTGAAATTTGGGTAAAACTGATGTTCTCTCAAGGTTTGCAATACGATACTTATGTTCTCTTCATGTCCTTCTTGATTTTAGAATATATCAGAATATCATCAATGAAAACCAGTACATAATTCTCTAAATACTTGTTGAATACATTTCTCATTAGGAGAATAAATGTAGTAGAGCCATTGATAAGAAAATAATATAGCACTTTAAATTCATATTGTTGATACCTAGTTCTAAATTTAGTCTTGTGTATGTCCTCATATTAGATTATTAACTAATAATATCATGATCTAATCTCTATCTTTGATAAAATTATGTTAATTTTTGCAACTAATGTAAAATTCCTCACTGGAAACCTCATATGATTAAGAGAATAACTTAATTAGATTCCTATTTTTGAGAGTATCAAAATCAACCTATAGATCACCCCAATCGGTTAAGCATAATGTAAGTTATGAATTAGTTTAATATTTTATGAGTTTGATTAACTGCATGTTGATCTGGTCAAAGCCCGAAGTGGCGACTCACAAGTATATAAATAGAGGTAACTTCAAGATGATTTGTACACTTGCACAAGTGATCTATGGTTTGGATCCATCATATTATTTCATCTATGTTTATATTTTGGCTCGCATGGGTATGTTAGAAGGAGCTCACGCAATGGTTCACATAGGATAGGGGTGAGATTCTGATGCACATTTCATATATGGGTGTATTAAGGCAGATTTTCAGGTAGGTAAGGACCTTGTAGTGGCCCTATTAAAGCAGAGCCATGGTAAGGATGTGTTGTTCCCATGTCCAAAGTGCCGAAGTCTCTCACACAACATGTTAATGGCATGGCCATAGCCCTGCAATCATATTAGATTTTTCCAAAGCTCAACTATGAGCATAATGTGTTGTGGTAGTGGCTCAAAGCCCCAAAGACAAGGGTTGAGCACGTTAAAGCCGCGACTCAAATATTTGATTGGCATATCAGATTTCGATCACCTTCAGTTGATTGTGCAATGCTTCTAGACTTCAATCATTTAGTCACACTTGTGTCAGAGCGTCATTGACAAACTCCTCGATTCATATCTAGGAATTCATAGTTGATATCACATGGTGATATTCCAGATCCTAGCTTTGGTATTATAGACCTATACATTTGTATATCTTCTCTAGTTTCTTCCTCTACATCTGTATCTTTAGTCCTCATTCAGTATCAACAATGCTCATAGTTTTCTACATCCAATGCCAATGTGTTTTAGCTCTTAGATTCAATTTCATTCATGCATTATTAAAGGTATGGTTTTTGTTAGTATGAATTCTTCGTCGAAGTGTACGAAAAAGAACCACTTTAGCTACGCATAACTAATAGCCCTAACAACAATAGAGGCTGCCAAACATCTTCAGATCTGCGATTAGTAGTTAAAATGCTGCAACAAACAGATATATAAATGGAAAGACATTAAGCAGTAAAGTAAAGAGTTTGCTCCATGCATCCAACAGACAAGACAAGAACATGATTTTTGAATGAATTTTTATATTACAGGGCACCTGGGAGGAAACAAGAAGGTGTATCCAGATCTCCTCAATGGGATGGGTTCTTTGTAGTCCTCAGCACTTCAGATCTAAGCTTTTTCTCTCTTGTAGATGTAGAAAACCCAATGTAGAAGGTAGAGCTCAATGGGAGCAAAATGGTAGAAATGAGACCAAGTGTATAGATCCAGAGTGATCTAATAGGCAACAAAAGGTGAAGAATGATGGGGAGAACCCTCCTATTTATAACAAAATATTGGGTCATTCTAGATCTTGGTGCATGATTAAAATAATGTTAACCAAATCTAGATCCACCTCTATGGAATATTTTATTATTATTTGTTGGAGGGAAAGGGTGTTTGACTTGGGTAAAATCCCTTGATTAGTGAAAAATAAATAAATAAATGATTTATTTATCTTTTTAAGGAAGTGGTTGGGATATAATCAAATAAATAATGATTTATTTGATTAATGGTGGTTGATTTGGCCATATTTAACAAGGAATATTATTTAAATAATTATTCCTAGAAAATAATAAGATAACTATGGGTTTATCTCATTAATTTCTTTGTTTTTGGGTTAAACATGACTGAGAATAATAATTAAATTATGGTTTAATTAATTATTCCTTTTGGGGTTTCCTTAATTAACATAGTGAAAGCAGTTTTACTTGGGGTAAAACTAGTCTTACATGGTGTACTTGGGTCCATCTAATGATAAAAGGTTAGATGACCAAAAAATGGTGTAACAGATTGCCCCCCAGCGTGCGAGTGTCAGGAGCAAATCGTATGACCAAAGTACGTTGTAAGAATACAATCACTAGACAACAAAAAGGGATGTCAGAGAGAGGAATGTGAGGTAGATAGTGTGCTGAAGGACTAGACCCTGAGGAGACGAGACTCGCAGGTGCAACAAGTCTCTGTTATGAGAGGGTACCTGTGCTGAAGGCGGCGGGGGAGGCATACCTATGCCCGCCGTGACAAAGTACAAAAGAATAGTGTGTCCAGTAAACGAGGGACCGAACCATAGAGTACAACTGGCATAATCAAGGGCCAGATAAAAATACAATGAAGAGTCTCACATACATGCTGTGCCTGGGATAACAGCCAGGACTAGTACAATAATATCTGAGTACATGAGATAAATACAACCCAAATGCCCCCTGTAAATGGGGAAGGGCTCACAAAATCTGACTGATACATGCGAATCATAGAGGTGCTGCAAGTGGCTAAGGCCAACATCATCAAAATCTGGAGCGGCATCAAAGGCTGCAATGAAGAGGTCATCCGGGCATGTGGGGGGCTACCTGCAAGGCCACCCCCTCATGAGGGCTGAGACATCTCACACACGCCCGGGAATCGTCAAGATCTGCTGCTGGGTCACTGGCGCATCTCGATCGTGCTAAAAGAGGCGGAGAAAGCAGTCAGAGTCAAGGGAAGTGAGAGATCTGCCCCCGATCCAAGGCCGAACAAGAGTGGAAGCTGGAACCAAGGTACACCGCTCTCTAGACCTTGCTTCTGGAATAAATGTGCTGATGTCGACAGAAGGAGGTCTGCCGTAGGTGAGGCAATGAGAGATCCTCAACTAAGGCACGAGAGAAGAACAATAGAGCGACGGACAGACTGACACTAATGATGATGGTGGAAATGGGAAGAATGGAGTGGCGAATGGACGACTTCCCTTGTTAGAGCATAAAGGGCATGAATGACATGGCAGCGACTGACACAATATCGAAAGGGACAGGGGACAGTGGGACTGAAGGTCATGATATGCGACACAAGGGAGGAACCAAGCAAAGAAGGATGGAGGGCTATGGTGGGGTGCAAAAGGACGCAGGATAGACTCCATGAATGCAATGATGACTCGACTTGGATGCTCTAAACAAGGGCGACTGTAGAGTGCTGCCACACAGTAAAGGCCCCAATGGGGGGTCATAGAAACATGAGTACAAAGTGGGCACTCATGACGAAAATCAGCACGAACATGGACAAGTAAGGGGGCGATGTGGTGCCCCAAGTACAAGTGTCGTAAGTGAGGAAATTCGATTTTAAGGAGTGGTGAAGTGACCCTTCGTGGAAAAAATGTGTCCGGGTGAAGTATCAAATCACCAAAAACTAAGTAAAACCCATTTGAGAGCTCGGTGAGATCTAACCAGCGGTGCTGACGGTTCGTCGAACGGGGCTACGGTGTGGTCACAGCAGTCGAAAGAAGAAACAGGGGTTCTCTTTTAATGAGGCAGTTTTCCCTCCAAAATCATTCATTTGCTATTGTTGCTGTGGTGAATGTGGAGAGGAGAGAAGGCCCTAAATCTTGCGGCGAACGTAGCGGACAAACGGACCATTGGATTCGAGATCTGTCAGTTGGAGGTAAGAGGCCTAACCTTGCTCTTGCATTTTGATGGATTAGATTTGTAGTTTAGTGCCCAATGCCCCAGAAACAGCCCCTCGCTCATCTCTACGGCCGGGTCGCACTTTTTGGGGCAAAAAGTGCGACCCAGGATGCAGGTTTGAGGGCAAAAAGTGCGACCTGGCCCAGAAAATGGCAGAAAACTGCGACCTGGGAGATGAGGGGGGCTTGGTGCTGTTTGATGGCTGGGAGTTGGGTTGTGGTGTGTGGTTATGGTTTTCCCGATCTGTACCCTGACAAAAAGAATGTGTTTGTGCAGGTATGGCAGAGTTGCGGGTCAACTGGAGAGAGAGGGATCTGGGAACACTTCGGACAGAGATCCAAGCGGATCAGGGCGTTCGTCATGTATTGGCCAGATATGGGGTTCTCAAGTTTGTGGAGAACCCGTTGATGAGAGCAGGGGAACCATTACTGACCCGGATTATCAGTTATTGGGATCCAGATCAGGAGATCTTTGTAGTGCAAGGGCACAGGATCGAACTGACGGTCCAGGATGTGTACTTCCTGACTGGCCTCCCACCACTGGGGATAGTGGGAGACACGCAGCCAGTGTTGCCGCGGGGGCGGCATATCATGGAGTTTGTGGAACGCCATTTTCGACCGGGTCTTCAAGTCAAGGGGACTCGAATATCGGTCGGGGATCTAGAGAGGCTAGAAACCCGTGCAGTGGCCGCAGCTGTGCTGCGAATCCTGGGCAGCCAGGCGTTCCATCACATCACCGGTGGGCAGATGACGATAGTGGAAGGTGTGTTGGGTGGGACCTACTTTGGGTGGGCCCAAATGATGTTGGTGGCGCTAAAGCGACAGTTGTCGCTATGCAGGCGGCAGGTGAATCATGATTGCTCATATGGGACTTTATTGTGCGCCTTCTTCTTTGAGAAGATCCCGACCTTGAGGCCTCGTGTGCAACTTCCAGATGGGGGCCCGAGAGAGCCCAGGATGCGTCATTGGGGACGACTACTCTGCAGAGGAGGAGGAGGGGCGGTCGGGCGAGTGTTTCGACCGGAGTTCTTTGCCCATTGGGATCAGATGCCGTTGTACATAGACGACTACCCGTATAGTGGGATGAGCTACTGTGGGGATCCGGATCTGCCACTTCCGTCTGGTCGAGTCTGGGGGCACGATGGTAAGTGACAAATTGCTATTCTTATATGGGCATGTTAAAGTTTTTGAATAGTAAATAATAAGTACTGATTCGAGGACTTTTCGTTGTACGAGATATAGCAAGTAAAACAGCGTGGATATGGGGCCGGCCAAGCGACGTGCGGAGCTGCGAACCGAGTGGGTCGAGAGCGATTGCAAAATAGGATGCGGCCGCCCTGCGGGAGGACCATCCGGCGCGGGTGTGGCAGTGACCCGACGGAGTGTCGGAGCGCGGTGGCGAGTTTGAATGACGACCAGTACATAGAGCCATGTGTTGGTCTCCCCTCGGAGTGGCGAGGTATCGTGCGGCGCATGGCGATGGCCGGTCAAACTATGCGGGATCTACATGCTGCAGGGGCAGAGCCATTGGCCCGAGAGCCTCCAGATAGTGATTAGGGGCATATGGTGCCCCTTCTGATGTATGTAGGGGCAGGTGGTGCCCCCTAGAATGTATGGAGGGGCATATGGTGCCCCCAGTTTTTGTTTGTAACATGCTATGGGCATGTCGTAGGTATATGTATGGGGGGCGTATGGTGCCCCCAGTTTTTGGAACATGCTATGGGCATGTCGTATGTATCAGAGTAGATGGACTCATCAATATATGGTTTGCGACACATATTATGGATATGCATCTTCTTTTGATGGTTGATTTAATGTTATTGTCTTGTATGAATTGTGTGTGATAAATGCCAATCTAGAACATGGTTTGCAATACTAACTACGTAGTGATTTTGGTCTCTGGGTACATGGTTGAAAGTGATGGTTTCAAACGCACGTATTAAGACTTTCACTCGTAAATAGCGTCTAAACAGCACAGGGTTATGCACACGATAAACACCATTTAGTTGCATTACAAGAAGGAGGGAATCCAAACGAACGTGCAGATGGCGGATGCGATGCAACAGGGCATCAGCTAATAGGCCACACACTGCATCATATTCGGCCTGATTTTTGGTGGCAGAACCAATGCATACCCCGTTAGACAGAACGAGGTCATGCAAGGGGGTGAAGACGGCCCACCCTGCCGAGGCAAGATTCCTGGAGTAGCGACTTGCACCATCGGCGTAACCGATAAAAGGTGTGGACGGGGGGTCCTGAAAAATGGTGTGGCAAGACAATAAATGAGGGGATGAAAGGAAATGACGGCAGCGTGAGGGGACAGAAGTCATCGAGCGGTAATGGCAGGGGGAAGGGGCAGGATGATCAAGACTCAAACAAGGTGATGTATGAGAGCTATCGGAAACATGGCGAGGACTCGGGCTGCGGAGGTCAACAGAGACACAAGTGGAGTGATCTCGAGTATCAAGGGACACAACGGGGGAGGCTGCGGACGGGCTAGGCTCCGAGTGTCGTGCAGAGGAGGATAGGTAAAGAATGGTGACTGTAGACTCCGTCATCTGAACATCGGGGGGGGGATGTGGATGGGAGCGGGGGGATCCTCAGGCTGGCCTAAAGCATACTGCGCGAGAATGGGAGAGGCGGATTGGTTTTGTTCAACCTCATACTCGCGGATCACCTCAAGGGAGGCACGGTAATGCGTCAGGTGAGGACAATAATGGGAGTAGTGGCCATGGACACCGCACAAAGCACAAGGCTTGTTGGTGCGGAGAGTCTTGGGGTTCTTGGGGACGGTCGAAGAAGGAGTGGGAGTTTCAGGGACCATAGTGTCGGGGAACGCGACTTTTACCATGGGTCGGATACGAGGTAACTCGGGACAAGCATGGGTGGCATGACCAATGATGTCACATAAGGCACAAGGCTTTGCGGGCGGAGAAGGAGCCGGGTTGGTCGTGGTGGTTTGGTCTTTGGATGCCCCCTTGCGGGCTTTGCCTTTCTTCCCGGGAGCCGTTACAACAGGAGAAGGGTCCTGTGGAGGCGCTGGGGGCACAGTGGCTATGGAGGAAGCGAGGGGGACCGGTTGAACCGGTGTCAAAGCCATGTAAGGTTTGGGGTGACCAGGGGGGGTGGCGGCTGGGGGGTCAAGGTACCAAACCGGAATGCCCAAGGTCAAGTTAGGGAGAGAGAGGGTGGCCATGACGGGGACAGAATATACTCCGGGAGGGGGAGCCAAGAAGGGGATCTGTCCAGCAGGGTAATGACCGGGAGGTACGGCTCCGAGATGGTTAAGGCCAGGGGGAACCGAGCCTGGAGGATAAAGAGGTTCGGGGATACCAGCTGTAGGGGGAGGGCCAGAAGGAGGAGGTCCGGCTGGCTGAGATGAATGGCTAGGAGCGGGTTACGGAGGGGCGGGGGGAGGGTGGGCGACTGGCAAAGTGGGGCCATTTATGGGCGACACGAGGCAGTTGCATCGTACGAGCATTCGACGAGGGCGGGATACGATGGCGAGGAGGGGGGAAAGATGAGAAAAGTGCCAGCCAGGGTGGAATCTTTATGAACGCCGGGGGAGACAGGTCGAAATCGACGGTTTGCTTGTTGGCTACGAAACGGGTAGGTCTCGGAGGGTGCGAGACGGCGGCCATGATAAGATGGGCGGTCGTGGTGACTATCTTCCCATTATGTGGAAAAGACATCTTGCGGAAAACCGCGGATGGGACGACGGAGACAGCAGGTGTGGCTTCGCCCCCGATGAAGATGTTTGTGGTCTGAAGGCGTCGATGACTTCGCGTCGACGCGAACGGTCTTACGGTGAGAGTGATGGAGCCGATTCTGAGGGGGGGCCAATGAGGCCGGGAGGCATGGTGTCCCACGCTCGAAGGGTGATCGTGGAAGGGGCCAGCTCAGGGGATCCGAGTTGCTTCCAAACCGAAGCGGACATCACGCAGGTGGATGCCCCCTCATCAGTTATACACCGGGATACAGTGGCGTTCCGGATTTTGACTGGGATTTGGAAAGCAACGGAAGGAGGAAGAGGAGGGTGGTCCGATTGAGTGGCGTCGAAAACAATCATTTGGTCATCAGCAGGATCAACAGCGCCCACGGCAGATAGTAGAGCCTTCTTTTGAGAAGGGCAGGACTGGAGGAGTTCTAGTGTGGAAATGGCAGCAGGGGATTGTGCCAAATCATCTACTATACTGTACGATTGAGCGGCTCGACCGGAAGCAGCATTTCGGCGTAATGGGCCCTTTGGCATCTTTGGATGAACCTCAACTTTGGATTGAGGGATGTGTAAGGGGCCACTGGATGTCGAAAGAGGCTCTGTAGAACCTGAAGATGGAGGCTCGGGAGCAGACTGAGCAGGAGGCTTGGGGTACTGGCGAGATCGAGTTTGAAGGTGAAGGTCGACGGAAGGGGAAGGATCGGAGCGCATCATAAGGATCTGGTAATCAGAGGAACCAGAAATGGACGAGGGGGTGGCTACATGGCTGTCGGGGGGTTGGGTAGCCACGAATCCCTGTTGAGGGAAAGGATCAGTTAACACAGCTGGCTGGGTAGTGGCCACATTAGGAGGAGCATGAGGGGAGGCTTGTTGTCCGCGCAATGTGGCTTGAGACTCCCACATCTGTCGTATCTGGGGTAAGAGAGGACAATCGTGAGTGTAGTGACCGTAAACACCGCAACACGAACAGGGCTTGTTTGTGCGAAGCGGCCTGTCCGGCCTGGGCGGGATGCCCTGAGGCTGGTTGCTAGTGTTAGGGTCCATACCAAAATTGGGTCCTCGGTTACCGGGGGCAGATGGGTTCTGGTTGCCTCGCCGCCTTCTTTGAGAAGAAGGGGGATTAATCGCACCCTGCTGTGCAAATACTTGCCCTGGAGGGGGTTGTATGTGTTGTTGCAGGTTGTGAGGAGGCAAGGGAGGCGGAAGCGCATATGCTGGAGGAGCTGGCGCACCAGGCTGTGGATAAAAGTAAGAGTTGGGTTGGGCGACATTGAGGTAAGCAGGAGGTTGGGCAAAAGGAGGAGGCATGCCGTATCCTGGATACATGTTGCCGGGAGGGGGAAGAGTGCTTGAGGTGCTGGCCCCTCCCTGAGGGAGACCATGGCTCATAGGAGGGTGAGTAGATGGGTGGGAAAGAGATCCAACAATACCGTCGGCGGAATGAGATGCCCCCGGGGCGTTAGCGCCACCGGGCCTGGGGATGTCAGGAAGAACGGTATAAACATAACCAGATTGAGCGTAGATCGGGTCATATTTTAAAGCTATTTGGAGGGCGGCTTCTTCAGATTGAGGAAAGTGAGAGGCGACATCTTTGCCGATGGGAGACGGGAGGGTGCGAAGGAACCAGTCCATGTAAACCCGATCTTCAAAGGGAGGGGCTCGACATAAGCTCCGTCTTCGTCGCCATTCCTGAACATGGGCGGAAAGGCGTGTGGAAGAGGATTGCTTAAATGAAGTCAGGAGCTCCGTACCAGTGTCGTATCGGAGAGGTAGCTGGAAGTACGACAAGAAGGCTTGGGCAAGAGTCTCGAACGTGGTATGGGAGGAAGTGGCCTGTTCGACATACCATTTAGAAGCTTCGCCGGTAAGCGTGCGTTGGAACAAACGAAGACGGATGGAGTCATCGGTAAAGGAATTGGAGGAACACCACATGTGGAAAGATCGGACGTGATTGGTTGGATCTTCTCCAGTAAGGCCCTCGAACTTAGGGATATCATAGGGAAGCTTTATCATAGGGAAGCTTGGTGGGCATAGCGAGCCGAGGTAGCATTGTGGTGAATGGGATCATTAATCAACTGATGAAAATTGGGGAGGCTGAGGCCTGCAATATACGGCAGCACGGGGGTGGCCGGGGTAGTGGTTGTGACGATTCCGCTAGAGGTAGGGCCGGCATTGGGGCCGGGAGAACCGTAGCGTTGGGCCACGATCCGGACATGGTGAAAGGTAACGGTAGGAAGGAGAAAGGGGACAGGTGAATCGGGGAGAGGAGTCGGGTGCGGACTCGAAGGTGGAGCGCGCTCGGGCGACGGCGGTGCGGAAGCCGAGTCGATCAACGAGAAGCGAGGGTGAAGGCCGAAAGTCTCCGGGAACGAGCGCCTTGGGGCGCTGTGATGGCCGAGGAAGAAGAAGCAAGCGAGGGCGAGAAGGGACGCCCGAGAATCGAAGGTCAAGGGCAGATAAGGTGCAGTGACAATTGATTTTAGAGTCTTTGCCAGGCGGTGTAAACCAGGCGCTTCTTCACTTAGGGTCAGTTTGTGGCGTGCGTTAATTTTAATTTTTAAACCCTTTCCATTGTTGAGAGCAAGAAAAAGTGTGATGCGTAGCTGAAAATAAACCTACAGAGAACATAATAGAATGCTGAAATAACAGAAAAATAACAGCTACGTATGCATCTATCTAACCCAAGAAAGTGGGTCTCTCACAACTATGCTGAAAAGAAAGGGAAAAACTATGTAAAACACACACAAAGGAAGCTCAACAGATCTAGGGTCAAAAGGGACAGATATCTGGAGGATAAAGCTGCAGACAAGGGGTGCAGATCACAGCCAAGAGACAGAGGCAAGGTGGCTGGAAAAAGGAAATCAGCAAAAAACCGGGGGGGCAAGGCGGAGGCCTTCAGAGGAGGTCCAAACAAAATGACAGAGGGTGATTTGAAAGGAAAAGAGGCTGATTTCAATGGATGCTGAAAGTGAAATCTGATTACGGAAAAGAGAGAGTTTGCTTTGGTGAAACGACGGATGACTTGACATTATATCTTCCACGAGGTGGAGGGTACTAAAGCCTAAGGGGGCGGGGTTCCCCACTTAGATGGTGGCGGTCGGATCTTGAGGTCAAGGCGGGCCGAGACGGTGGAAAGACACGGCGAGAAGCTGTAGCAAAACCAGAAAAAGTGCGGAAAAATGCGGAAAAAGTCGGGTCACGGGTTCCGACCTCATCTGATTTCGAGGTCGCGAAAACGGTGGCAGTACTGACTGCGGAGAGTCCCGGTCGCGGTTTAGGGCCAAGTGCGACCCCCATTGTTCCCGGTTGTCTCGGCGGCAGATTTTCAGAAAAGTTGTCGTCTCAGTTGCGGCTGGTGTCGCTTACCTGCGCAATAGGGCCAGAAACACACGGAAGTTAGAAATTTTAAGTTTTTAGGGTTTATGTGAGAAAAATGACATAAAAAGAGGAAAACTAAGCAGCTGAAAAGAAGCCCTAGGGCCTGAAGTAGCTGGATATGCAGGAATATGAAAAACGACAGCGGTCGTAATTTAAAACCCGTGTGGAGTCGCCATTTGTTGGTATGAATTCTTCGTCGAAGTGTACGAAAAAGAACCACTTTAGCTACGCATAACTAATAGCCCTAACAACAATAGAGGCTGCCAAACATCTTCAGATCTGCGATTAGTAGTTAAAATGCTGCAAAAAACAGATCTATAAATGGAAAGACATTAAGCAGTAAAGAAAGAGTTTGCTCCATGCATCCAACAGACAAGACAAGAACATGATTTTTGAATGAATTTTTATATTACAGGGCACCTGGGAGGAAACAAGAAGGTGTATCCAGATCTCCTCAATGGGATGGGTTCTTTGTAGTCCTCAGCACTTCAGATCTAAGCTTTCTCTCTCTTGTAGATATAGAAAACCCAATGTAGAAGATAGAGCTCAATGGGAGCAAAATGGTAGAAATGAGACCAAGTGTATAGATCCAGAGTGATCTAATAGGCAACAAAAGGTGAGGAATAATGGGGAAGAACCCTCCTATTTATAACAAAATATTGGGTCATTCTAGATCTTGGTGCATGATTAAAATAATGTTAATCAAATCTAGATCCACCTCTATGGAATATTTTATTATTATTTGTTGGAGGGAAAGGGTGTTTGACTTGGGTCAAACCCCTTGATTAGTGAAGAATAAATAAATAAATGATTTATTTATCTTTTTAAGGAAGTGGTTGGTATATAATCAAATAAATAATGATTTATTTAATTAATGGTGGTTGATTTGGTCATATTTAACAAGGAATATTATTTAAATAATTATTCCTAGAAAATAATAAGATAACTATGGGTTTATCTCATTAATCTCTTTGTTTTTGGGTTAAACATGACTGGGAATAATAATTAAATTATGGTTTAATTAATTATTCCTTTTGGGGTTTCCTAATTAACATAGTGAAAGCAGTTTTACTTGGGGTAAAACTGGTCTTACATGGTGTACTTGGGTCCATCTAATGATGAAAGGTTAGATGACCAAAAAATGGTGTAACAGTTTTAGTGCATGTATGCTATTTTTCTTATACATTGTTGAGATATGTACTCATGGATCATTATGATCTTATTGCTAAATCTGTCAATGAATATCTAAGAAGACTAATTTCCAAGGGTTTTCCCTGTAGTGGGTTTTCCCCTCGTCTCGGAGCAATCCTAGTGTCTCTATGTGTTCATGCTTCTCTTACTTTTACCTTTTATTTTCCACTACCTAAATGATTATGGTGGTGGTGTTATTATTTCTGCATAGCTATATATTCTCATGCTTAATAATTCACATGTGTACAATGGAATAATTATTTGTAGTGAATGCATCATGTCAATGGTGAAATGTAACTATCAAAGTAGGGAGCAATGCTCCTTTATGAAAAATTAACATGATATCAGAGCTAGTTGAATAAACACCATGAGGATCACCCCAAGGAGACAATTCTATGGAAGCAAGTAAAGGATGGTAGATACCTAAAATAATTATAGGGTATGAAAAAAACGTATGCAACTAGTGGATAAGGGTTTGCGAGGAACCCTGGATATAAAACCCCCACATGGCCTTTCATAAGATGATCAAGCACTTCAATCAGTTTGACAAAAATTACCTTGTTATTAATAAAGTTTTTTATTGAAGGTAGCAGTGCTTTATGATCTATGGTTGACTTTTGAAGGTTGGTTCAAGATGGAGAGGATCATCTCTCATTAAAGATAAGCATTCCTTGACCTATAGTCATTCACTCTTATTTATGCTTATAGATTTGATTTCTATGATTATTGTTTCTATTTGTTACTTGCTACATGTATATTTGGTCACCTTGATCTATCTAACATTCATGATGAGATGTGATGAATGGATCCCTCTTGAGAATCTTTGCAAATCTAGGAAATATAGTTAGATCGGGAAATGAAGGAAAGTTGGGTAGATCTAGAAATGAAACTAGATCTGGAAAAGGAAAGATGGTTAGATCCAAAAGAAGGTAAAGGGGCACTTGTGCACAACAAGCTACATATGTGATGGTGCACATGCAATATGGTAAGACATGCATGGTATATTGTCTTAATGTTATGATTTAGATACAAAATTGGATGGCACGGTCAACCCTTCGGTATATTGAGAATGTATACTTTTTGGGTGCCTCATGCATTTACATATAAGAGTGTTTGAGATTTATGTTGATAAAATTGTGCACGTGGAATTGAATGGTTTGATTCTGATGATATCCTAAAATGATGGTGAGACTAGCATTGAATATAGGCACTAAATATTGGAAGGTATTTTTCCATAGCATCATAGGCACAACAACCTTTCCAGGATGGAAAGAAATGTTGTATTCTCTTCAGCAAGAACAACTAAGGAGAGACTTGGTCAAGTGGAAACTTGATGGCTGTAGTGGTAGTTGATTGAATATTAAGTAGGAGGAGGATGAAAATGTAGCCCTTCCATCCAAAGGGCAGCAGGAGCAATGGAGACATAAGAAAGATGTCTCGAAGATAAATTTCTTCAAGTGTTTTGAACTTGGTCACTACACTTCTAAGTGTACTTTAAAGCAAAAGGATAAGGATGAGAAGCATAATCCAAAGGTTGTGATAGTGAAGATCGATGAAGATGAGTATACCACGAGTTCCCAAGCATCACTAGGAGGGTGATGGGGTGACATTGAACTCTAAGTTCACAAGAACTTCAGTTGGGAAGGATAATTGAGGAGTCCACCTCTTAGATCATACATTTGTATAGGACCCCATGATGAGTAGTAGCAGTATACGAATGGAAAAATGACATATGCAATAGTTAGCAATGCTAACATCTGATTAGCACAAACGAGATCTGTAGCATTTCTGATGGATGAAGTGAAAAATAATCACAACATAGTGCTTTAGAGGGATAGCGTGGGACTAGAAATAGTCATAGTTTCAACATCAAGATGCAGAGGGATATGCTTCCAAATCAAATTAGTGTGCAACATGGCATATGTCTTAAAGCACCTCGCTAAGAGGGAGTGTTTATTTTTTCTAGCATCAAATGTGATTTCTGTCTCAAACTTGGTGCAGAGGCTTATAAAAATGTATTACAAATAACCCATAAATATTTTTGGGAAATTGAATCGAGAAACACTTTTATAAGAAAATTTAATTATTTTTAATGAGGGCCCTAACTCTAACATAGGAAATTAAAATAATTAATGAGTATTAATGGAAACCATGGGTGAAATTTGTACAATAAATATATCAAGTGTAATATAATATTATCCATTGATTCGATATATCATCTCGATCATTTATTTGTCAATGAGAAGAATATAAAGGGAGAATCAAGGGTCATTTTTAAGATACACTAAGATGATCTAGAGATCAAAATTTTATGATAGAGCAGTGCTCGAATGAAAATCAGATACAAGTGATTCTTGACTAAAGTTGAGGGGAAGATTAATTACGAGTGGATATCTTCCCGAGCCAGAAAATACATCATGAAGAATACAGAGAGTAGATCAATAGAGGCAGCATAGAATTTAGGCACAGGCAGTTGAGCCCCACACAGAGAAAACATTGCAGCCTTGAGGGAATCTGAAATTCAACTTAGTATGAGTCAGATCCTTTGCTGGAAAGCTGGGGTGTGAGACTAGATGGGGCCATAGGTTCACATCTAGCCAACAGAAGACCAGTAGTGAAGAAGCCACATAATACCCATTTAAAGTGACACAGAGATTAATGCAGTGACTACCTAGATACTCCACAACATAGTGGAGGGCTTTCCATATTGGGTTTATTGGTGAGTCAGGCTTCCAGTATTAATTTGAGATTTTTCTCACTAACTCTTTGTCATTGCTATTCTGTACAGGGATTGCTAGAAATACATCCCACATTTCTATTCAGAAAATTACTACATAATATATAAACCGTCAACTTTGCCTCACCGATTTTCCCCCATTGAGTTTTTCCATGGGCGGTTGTAAAAAAATAATAGTGTCATGTATGTGCATTATTTTTCTTTCTCAGTTTCTATTTTCGAAAATGTATTTTAATGGGTGAAGGATTCTTCAGTAAATGCTTTGATATTATAAGAATAAATATTTTAATAACTTTTTAAATTATATTTACAAGTTGGAGTAGTAGTTCATCTTGTTGCAGTAGAGATTCTAGATCTAGATCTTGGATTTTTCACAAACTTCACCTTCACTAATAGTAGCTCGGCTGCCAATGAATTCAAATTGATGAGACAGGGTGTTGTGATACAAAGCTCAGTTATGGTGTTAATCATGTGGAAAACCCCCCTATATTCTCTCCTTATTGTCTGTATCGATCCCTTTCATATTAAATACCTCAAAAATGTTCAATTTTCCTCCAGTTAAACTACATTATTCCACGTACTATGACACACGCCCTTAACTCTTCTTAATAATCATAATATTAGAAAAAATATGAATTATTGTGACAAATGAATATCTTTAATGTTGGAGGATGGCATCGTGATGTTCAAAATATACCTATTGCTGAGACTCATTACCAACCCCCTACTCAAGTTTTTCTTCATCCTCGAAGAAATTGGGTAATCCATGTGAAGGTCTTTCACTCCCTTGGTGGAATTTATTTATATTTTAGTCCATTCCTTGTGCTCTTATGTGTGGTTCATTTCTTCATTTAATCCTAGCATAAAGGGTGGACTGATTTTTAGCCCTATCCAATTTATCTTCATCCTCTGCATGACTCTCTTGTACAATGGTGTTTTATCGAAGGTATTTTTTAGCATTCCAGGAGAGTGGTAATCCTTGACTTGTAGATTGTTGGTTAATGCATGTCATATTCTCTGTGAAGCTTGCAGAATTTATGTTCCCAAAAGTTTAAAGGTATTCTCAAAGTGTAGAATGACTTACTCCTCATTCACAATGGATTTAGGTCCAAAAGTTGCATTACATTTCTTTTCTTAAAGTGTCGTGACCCATTTCACAAGATAGGAAAATTGTTCTATTTCTTTATGTTGGTTCTCACATTGAATTTTGTTATGCAAGAAAATTGTCTATGTGAATAGAGACAATCCCTATATCCCTAGGATCAGTCTAGTAACCATGAGAAACCATTAGAAGCCCAATTTCCTAGATTTCAAATGGATGTGTATCATGAATAGATCGCCTACCTCAATCTGATGTTGTTACTCACTTGAATCCTTTGATCCTTCACATTCTGTAATCAGGTCCATGGCATCACCGAAGCTTGGTTATTTGTACAGGGAATCAAACAACACCAAATGTGAAAGCACAAAATATATATTTCATAAAATATATACTTAGTTGATCAAGGAGAACTAAGAATCCAATAATATATTAAAGACGAGAATGGAAATTACGAATCAATTGTATTATATTAGAAATAGAGAGGGGGAGTTACAACCTATGCCTTGATGTTGCAGCTCTCCTTCGATGGGTCTAGATCCAAGCATGCCTCGAAATAACTCGCTTCAAATTGATGTGAAGGGAAAAACGTCTCACCTCTCGCTCGATACCAATAGCAAAAAATATCTCTCTGTTATTCTTCCATCTATGTTCTAACTAGCAGAGCTATGGGAGCATGTCCATTTTATATCAAGGGAAGAGGGAACATGAATCCACTTAAGGTGGGGAAATGGGTTATCCATTTTCGTAATTCCATTTTTGTAGGAATAAGAAGCCCAAAGTTAGAAGATTAGCTCTTTCCACAGGAAAAAACAACCAGATGTCTGCCATGAAGCTTCTAGATCTCAAAGCTTCACTTCCATTTTAAAAATCATTCTAGAAGAGTATAAATGTGGTTATGATCCTCATTATAGTGTCGATCGACATCGCCATATACAAAAAATTATTCATCAGCGCAAGAAAGACACGTAGTGGGCACGCCACTCCAGATAACCATGTTTTTGAGGAGCTACTTTAGGAATGGTCAATAGAAAGTTTAATCATTATGATGGAAGGGATATGATAGCACATTTTCATGATGGAAAATAGACACATGGGTTACTGTTAAGGGTCCCCAATATTAGGAACATATAGTAGAAAGATAGTGATAATTTTTTGTGTAAGAGATGCCCCGTAAATCATGAATGTTGAATGAGAGTGAGGGGTGAAATGCTTTACGAATACATGACAGGACGAAGACACTATCATCAGAAAACCTACACAAACATGCACCTATATACATAATTAAATTATTCGAGATAATCACATGACATGAGGTATGGACGCAACCACCCATAAAAGAGATCATGAAACAAGATCTTAGGTATGGTAATATCCATCCAACTAAATAGGATGACAAATATAGAGTCAAGGCCTTGTTGCAACCATCCAAATGAAATATTAATGTGTACAATCATGAATAATATATATCACCTCACAGCCTAGGCTTTATTAAAAAAAACCCAGGGTCTTGCACTCTATCATGACCCGACCAAGTACAGATTCAAGCATGTGAATAAATGACTTGAATTCAAACATGAAACAAAATTTCCTTATTACCAGCCAATGATGTAAATTGTTAACACGCATGAGAGAAACCACCAATAATGAAAATGGTCCTCAAGGTACTAGCAGTAAAATCCACGATATATGAATAAGGAGTTGATGTCGAACAACCGTGAAATCATCAGGTCGAAGGCCAATGACGTAAGCCTATTATCAGATGTGAACAGCCTGACATTAGGGCATGTAGGCTCAAAGGTACTGAAAAAATTGATCTCTAGATCAAATTCTGAGATAATGAGCTAAAGTCAACAAGAAGTGATCCATCGAAGGAGACGCATAATTAATCCCACATGATCAACACGAGATGAAGGCAATAATATAATAATGAAAGTGATGAGAGAACTAGGCAATGAATAAGACACCAAAGGAAATTCTCTTGAACATGTCAGCGACATAACTCTAGAGATTGGAAGTATTTTACTCAAATGGAATCATAGGTCATGTCGATGAAAATGGTAATGGCACCAGAGGCAAAAATTATTTCCCAAACCCATGTGTGCAAAGCTATGAATGCAGGATATCCCCAACTCAACACAAAACATTGGATGTGCCATGTTCAAGAGTGACATATTGCCAATAAAATTGATTAATAATTTCCATTCTCCCCCACCATTTCTGGAAATTACCCCAATTATGTTTTTACACAATCTTGAAGGGGATAGCATATATTTGTTATATAGGTTTTTCCTTTGAAAAAATCCATCCTATTACATTTTACAAGCCCTAGGAAGGAGGAGCTCAGTATCATAATGATGAAGAATACAATGTTGTTAAATTTTAATGAGTCGGACATAGGTGGAACTTGAAATATTTTCATGTTTAGAGAGTTTGAAAATAAGGAAAAAGAAAAATCCATATGGCCCCTTTTTCCTAAATAATCCCTCATACCCAAAAAGGTATAAAACAAAATGTGAGAGAAACTTTTACTATTACAAGGAAAAGACCCTCTAACAGATGTTTTTGAGGAACCCATTATAAAAATACCTCAGAAATATGTTTCTAGTAGAAGTTACTAGAGGAGGCTGGCGGGCGAAGGTTTTTGTAGATGTTTTTTGTTCGATACACTTATCATCGTAAACCACACCAGAACGTTCAATAAGAGAAAGCACCAGTGTGGAAAAAACATTGGCACACTGGACACCGTGCACTCTGTACACACCCACCTGGTGTGTCATATTACTATAGCGCAACGGTGCTCTAAAACTATTCTATGTCGGTGCATCATAAAAAAACATGCCAAAACAGAAAACACCGGGTGCATTATTAAGAAACTGCATTGGTGCACCCATAAAAACCCCACTCACCTAAACAGGGTTATATAAATAAAAAATTACAGAAAAAAATCACATTTTTCACTTTTCTCAGTGCTCCAAAGCTCTCAAGCACCAATGTAATTTATCCTTGTCTGAGCCACCCTGCTATTAGTGCTCCCATTACACGCATTGCATGCACTGCTACAATGCATTTCCCACCAATCTTTAGCATGAATTTTGCAAAACGGTGGGAAAAAATTCTTTTGAAAATTCTACAGCCAATATGCCTCCTCGATAGCCAAATGTACAGATATTTTTATTTTTTCTCCATAATTAAGCCTTTTAGTGGATTATAATTTCGAAAAAGCTTAAAATTAACAATTTAAAACAAATAAAATTTTTTTCATGCAATGCGCTCAAGATGTTCAGCTGGCACTGGTTCATGGTGTTGCTTGTAAATTTATAGGCTACACCACAAACAACGCTAATGGTATCCACACTGGTTTTGGGGTGGTGCCGATAGGCACATGGTGTTGTTTTAAAAAATTAAAAGAAGTGTGATGCAGTCATATTCCCAGCTGAACCGTTGACAATTTGGAATATTAGCAACACAGTGTGTTGACTGAAATATATGCCCTGGGGCGGGTAATGTTGTTAGCACACTGCATTCTTCATTTTGACAGGGTCAATGGTACATCATGTTAAACTGGTGCTAACGGTATACACACGTGTTCCAGGGCGGTACCGAAGGCGCACCATGTTATTTTATTTTTTTTTAAAAGTGCGGTGCAGTCAGTTGCCCAGCCCCACCATCTTATTTTAAAATTTTTAAAAAGTGCGGTGCAGTCGGTTACCATGCCACACCGTTGACCTACTGGAATAGCGGCAATGCGGTACGGTGACTAAAATATCTACCTTGAGATAGGTATTTATGTTAGTGCATCGATTTTCATATTTTGATAGGGTCAACGGTGCGGCCTCCTAAAAGACTACATCATTGACTATGTAATTATGGGAGGAGGTCAGTCCACTGAATTAACTATATGCCCTAGGGCATAGATTTTAGTCAATGCACCACACTCCTAACACCATACATACTCAATGGTGTGCTACAAATTTTCAAGAGCACCACCACTCGTGTGTTGCATATTATCCGGTGCACCGTCGCCAGTGCATGACAGTTGTTTTAGCACACCGACTATTTTTTTTTGTTTTTGCAAAAAAAATTATATATATATATATATATATTTCTATATACATGTATCATTTAATAAAAAAATTGTATTTAATATGTCAATCATTCAGAGACGTGAAAGGAGAGAAGAGGGGGAACAACAACAACAACAGGCAGAGCAGTATAACATGGTTCGCCTATGGGAAGCATGAGAGAGGGAGAGATATGCATACACTCACCCTATTACAGTAGCTACGCAGGGGCTACTAAGGCAGGTAGGCCTCCTCAAGTCCTATGAGGAGCCTACTTCCCTAAAGGACTATGGTTTTTTTTTTAGACATCTTATCCGAAGGTGGAATTCCCACCAACACAATTTCTGGGTTGGTCGTAACTAGTGGTACACACCCACTGAGGAGGATATATATTTTATTACAGGGCTATCGATGAGAGGGGTGGATTTTCCCTCATTCGCATAGGTTCCAGCTGGCTTTGTAACAAGGAGTCAATTAGTGTACTTCCATAGATACATTGGAACATTAGTATTGTCTCCTTCATATTTTCACATCGCTGGAGTTAGTTACGTATTGGTGCATTTAGTAGTGAGGAGGTGCAATGCCTCACAATTCTCATTTCAACCATGTCACATAACACTACTGACGGGCAACACATTAATTTCTCACTCCTATATTATGTTGATTCTTTAGTATAGAGCCACGACTTTTCAGGTGGTCTGCCAATTTTTTGTGATAGTTCTATATAGCCTTAGATATGTGTTGTGCTCATGCACAAGGGAGGGTTAAATTCCCTTTTGCTTCAGATATTTTTTGTTTATTTTTTGAGAGGTTTCTAGAGACGAGGCCTACTTTTGTTCGGTAGCCTCATAGGCTGATGTTTGAGGCACAAATGCACATGTGGGAGTAGATGATGTCCAAGAGGGGTGAAACTGTGTTTCCAGCAAGGATATCGAATGATGCACTAGAGTTACTAGTGAGTGTTGATGAGCATCCATTCATTATGGTGCCATATCCTTATGTGGGTTTGGATTGGCGAGGGTCTGCCAACATCCTTTTCACAACTAATGAGCCATCAGAAGATAAAGGTAATATTATTGTTTTATTTAAATTTATTCTAACATGTTCTTTAACTTTTTTTTATTAAATTGTGTAATTAAATTGTCTAATTATTATTGTGTACTTGTATATATTTTGCAGAAATTGGGTATTTTGATGGCGAGGACAAGCTGTCACTACCACATGATCCATGTGTGGACCCTGATGACAATCAGGGCATGCCAGATGTCATGTATCATTCGGAGGTCGATGTATAGAGGCCTGCTCCTATTGGTGCGCCGATACTGCATTCTGCTATCCACGGTCGGCTTCATAGAAGATACAGGATGGAGTTGTGCGACCAACTCACTACATTTATTGTTGAGGCAGGCATCAGGCCCGCTCATATGAGGGACATACAGGGTGATGGTAGGCTGTTACAGATGTGGAGAGGCATGGCGCGTGACATGTAGAGACTGATGCGACATGTCATAGGAGCTACGGCCTTATTTACATGGCTAATGTGGATTGTTGCATGTTATAGGCATGGTTGAGATGTATCACATGATTGACAGTCTGTGAGTAGTGACTCATCATCTCATGATCATTGACCTCGCGCCGTACGAGATGAGTGACCTCCACTAGCATCTAGCAATAGTCATCATGGAGATTATGTTGGACCATCGACCACATCTAGTCAGCAGCCTACAGCATATGGCAGTACTCGTGATCATGATCAGGCTGGACCATCGAGCGTTGAGGTCACACCATTTACCAAGCAGGCATCGACTAGTACTATTATATTTGATTTTTTACCACTAGCTGATCCATGACATTTATATTAAATTTGTATATTTTTGACATTATTTAGTTATATATATATATGGTCCATGTATTTTATTTTCATGCTCCAGTTGTACTTAATTTACGTGCTGGTGATCATCATGATGTGTATATTGTTAGGTCATGTTAGATATGTTCATTTAATGTGTAGTTTGCAGATAGATGTGTATGTGATAGCATGAGTTATGACGTGAGATGGATATTTAATGTTTTTGTTGTGATGATGTTAATATATAATGTTAATTTTGTTTTATTAGATGATCATGATCACAATTATGTTAGTGATTTTGAATGTGTTTTTTAGTCAAATATTATGCTTGTACGATCGTTATCATCAAGGTGATGTTTATTAATTAATTTAATATTAAATGATCATGATATTATAAAATTTTAATATTTTTAACTCTAATTCTATGTAAAATTCTAAAATTGTAATTATAATGGTATATATGCAAATTAGTAAAATTGTAATTGTAATTGTAATTTGTAAAATTGTAAAATTGTAATTGTATATATTTAAAATTTTAATAGGTAATTGTAATTGTAATTGTACATGAAATTGTAAAATTGTAATTGTAATTTTAATTGTAATTGTAATTGTAATTCTATGTAAAATATTTGTAAAATTTTAATTGTATTACTCTGAATTGATTGTAGTTGTAAAATTTTAATTGTAATTGTAATTCTAATTTTTATTGTAATTGTATTTAAAATATTTGTAAAATTTTAATTGTATTAATGAGTAATGATTTTCTTAAAAATTTTAAATTTGTAAATTTGTAAAATTTAAAATAATTGTAAAATAATAAATCTAGAATAATATGAATTATTGTAACATAATAAAGTTTAGAAAATAATGCAAATAAATTTAGGTACTTTAGAATTATCATTATTTTATTATGATCGTAGATACAAAAAAAAAGAACTAATTTATACAGTAAGCCATTGTTTCTGAGATCAACATAATTGAAAATTATCAATGAAATATTGATTTTAACATTAACACAATGTAAATTACCAATTAATTCAAAATACATATTATAATGTTTCAAAAAGCCCATCTTAAAAAGTATGAATATTGATTAAATAAAAAATGTACTATATCACTCTCGGTTCTCATGATCACCCTCATTATCTTCCAGCTCACATGGCATGATAACACTATTATTCTCAAAAATATGTTTTGATCTAGGGTCATGTGTCAATATGAACCACCAATCCCTATCCAACACATCTGGGTAAAAAACACCTGGTTGCAGTGTTCGGGGAAAAATTAGGGCTTCTTAGCTTCATCCCACATCTTTCTAGAATTGATACATATCAGCCTACTATCGCGATATTCCTTTACATTATTCCGATCAAAGGTGTCCCACCACTTGCACCTAAAAATAACACATTGGAAAGAAGAGAAATCCACTTCAATGATCTCTTGTATCTTTCCAATGTAACTTAACGTCACTCATACTAGGTTTTGGTCATAGTGGCTAGATCGACTAGATTGATCGAACTCAACTTCCACTCCACAGTCTTGTGTGATGTTTCTAGCATTGGAATTTTCTCTGCAAAAATCGTGTCCATATGCCCACATAGATGGGAACAAATGCACCTATTATAAAAAAAATTAAGAAGATCATAGTGTCATGTCTCTTATAATAACCCAACAGTTAAAATATCAAACATAGATGTGTTATAAGTTTCTAATTTACATATAAATTAAAAATATTATTATTGAGTTATTGTACCCAATCCCTACGTTTAGCGCATCCTCTTCAGCACGCGGGTAATGAATGGTTACACCATATTTATCTTTGACTTGGTTAGAAACCCAATTGTTGGGACATATTTCTAGCATATTTTCTTTTAAATGATTAGGATACGGCTCAATTCTCCCATTCAACCATCTGAATTATTTCCTATCACTGTCCCATTTCATCCACTTTTGTTCGTACAATGCGACCCACGGTTGTGTCACTTCATAATTTCTGTAATCGCCGATGAAATCAAGCCGACATTATATAGTAGTGTTGAAGCCTCAAAAATCGCTGCAACAACATGGGGGATGACCACCTGGTCCGGACCTTAAAGCAGCTCCTTTTCCATTTGGAATGGTGGTTCCAACTGGTTCAACTAGGTCCAGTTACCTTCTCTCTGTCTCCAATGGCTTTAAAATATGACTTTCATTCACCAATGGAAAAGAGACATCAGATCAACCTTCTTGCTGATCAGGCAAGAAAGTGATCCTTGAGTTGATTTAGGGCTCAACCAATCCACTACTAAAATTTTCCTCTTTGGGAAGAGGACTTAAAAGAATGTAGAATTTACTCCAAATGAAAACTTATTCTAAGATGCAAGAAAAAAAAACTATCTTAATCCTATCTTAATTAGGCAGATATAGATCTAACCCAACCAAGAGCAGGTATTTAAAATATTGAGATTGAAATATGTCTTGTTTATAATGAATATCAAGTTAATGACATATTTCAATTAACTGATATTATGGATAGAAAAACACATCGTATTGAGACCTTTTAACTGAAATAATCAATCAACAAAACTTAGGAAATAGTTCACAAAATGGTATTGATCATTTAATCAGTAACTTGAATTATTAAACAATAATATGCAGAAGAAGTTCACAACATATCACTATTTATTAATCCAATATTGAAAGACAGATTTATGAGTAAATAGTTACTCAGAAATCAGAATTTAGCCCATAAGAGAAGAGATAAATAACAACATAAAATAGAAGCAAATTACCCATACTGACAAAAGTGCACAAATATGTAAGTAAATTGACACCGTTCTTGTTATCATATATATAAAACCATCATTTAAAATAATAATATTCAAAATACCAATTTATTGAATCCATTTCTCCAGCTCCGGTCTCTAATAGTCCTTTACAATGCCTAAGCTTCTACTTTCAAAAGCAGAGCTACAATAGTGCAAACTCTGTTCATTGTACATAACTCAGAATATAAAAGAAAAACCTCAATAATCCCTAGATCTGAGATTCCACTACTCCCACCTACAACTCTAAATCCATGTTACAAAAGTGCTTTTAGAATTCCAGAATTGCAGAGGAGAGCAACCCCTATTACATTCTACAATCTTCTATTTATAATATTTGCAAAGGAATTCTTGAGAGGAAAGTTTGTTTAAGAGAAATCTGCCCAATCCCATTTTATTTGCTCAGAATTCCAATCTTTAATTGTTGGAGCATTTTCATTGATTGAGATCTTCTCTCCTTATCTCTTCTACTGTTTTCTTGCAAAAAGAAATCAAAATAAATTAAGATGCAACGAATAAAATCAAAATACCATTTCTGGCATTAAAACAAACCCAATCAAATTTAATTTAAATAAATAATTGAAAATAAAATATAAGCTCTCTATTGATGCCCGGGATGGTTTAATTGGCCAAGGATAATATTGCCGAATGAATATGCAATTATAAGAGGTTTGGACAAATCAAAATGTAGAAAATAAATCAGAAAATTGATTTTGTTTTAGAAATTTGGAGCTTGATCTTCTGCATGATTTTTGAACCAAATAATGACCAAATCTATTAGTGGAACCTCCTCAGAAATGTTCTCCTTGATTTTATCTTTCCAATGAGCTGTCTTAAGCCTCATTTGGCCAAGTAAAACTCATTCTATAAGCTTCCAAAGTTGATGAGTCAAATCTAGCATAATTTTGGAAATTCTGTTGCTAGGCTAAAAATCAGAATTTTTAATTAGAAATTTAATCCTAAATCAGATTCTAATTATCTAATAATTAATTCTAAATTAATTATTAACTAACTAATATATACAATTAATTCTAATTAATTTTCATCTAATTAAAAATTGATTAAGTTACAAAATTAAATTAATATACAAATGATTTGAAAAAGTTAATTTAAATATGATTAATATTATAATTCAAATTATATTAAAATTATAATAAATATTATAATTATAATATAATTATTATAATATAAAAAATATAAAAATTAATTTACAAACCATTGGAATCAATCCAAACCTAAAACCCATAAAACAAACCATTGAAATCAATCCAAACCCAAAACCCATAAAACAAACCATTGAAATCAATCCAAACCCATTAATTCATCCACGTGAGATTATGGAGGGATATGGTGAGTGGAGTGTGAGGTGAGGGTGACGTGAGGGTGAGTGAGGTGGAGGTGCGGGAGGCATAAGGGGTTAAAAACTTTGTATTAAAATATTTTAACACATTGCCTTTAGCCTTATCGCATATCGCAAAAACCTTGGATCGGAGTTTTTCAAATGTGCATGTTATAAAAATTGCGATGGATTTGATATTGCGATATGCGATATAAAATTTTTATATTTTATTTATTTATTATATATATATTTGTAATATTAAGTTTTAATTTTAATTAAATTAATTATATTTTATTATAATAATTAATTTAATTAATCTTAAAATTTAATGTTAAATATCAGTTTTTATTTTGGTTTTATTTTAATGATGTTTAGTTTAGTTATGAAATTTTCTAAACTACAGCCACTCCGAAAATAAATAAAAAGAATAAAAATAGCATTTTTAACCCAGACTAGATAAATGATGGGACTTTAAAGGAGTACCATTTTCAAACCAGTTGACCAAATGAGGTAAAACAAGCATCAATGGGAAGCTTATTAAAAATCAATTTTAACAAAGCAATCAAAACAAGAATACAAAGAAAATGAAAAATTAACAATTGCGTAGGATAATCAAATAAATAAAAATCCTAAAAGGTGTTTAGCCAAAAACTTATAGAAAGGGTCCCCATTATTTGAAGTGAACAAGTCAAAAATGGGGGGGTTGTGTTTTACCACAACAATGGCGACACACGGGAGAAGAACCAGTTATCTTTGTTTGATATGAATAAGATTTTCCTAAAATCAAAGTAAAACTAATTAAAGAAGAGAGAATTATGCTTGAAATGCTTGACTAGGTTCATTAGTCTGAATAAAAGCAAGAATCATCTAACTGTAATTTTTCTTAAAATTCCTCATAAATTAAAATATTTCAAAACTCTATATCAATCCTTAATTAGTTGTAGAGATAAAGCAGGGGTCACTTTACAGCTTAGCTTTTAAAATATACTCATTTGTCACAGGTAGAGCCACTGTTGCCAGCAAACATCTATAGTCTCGATAGGGTTACCTTTTAATCACCTATGATTCAGAATCCCATCACTTTAAGAATTATTGACCTAGAGATAAATCCATTTATAAATGTTTATTTTATTTATTTATTTATAGTTCTTAAAAGCCATTGTCCTGGTTTGGTAGCCAAATAGTTGACAATGCCATTCACTGGTTATAATTGGACTGAACAAGCTGGCTCATGATGAGACCCCTTTTCTTATAATTGTTTGCAATCATAAGCCATTACCCTGGTTTGTTTAGCAGTGTTGGTAATGTTAGCCTATATTTCCCCTATGATCATGGTATGTAGGCTCATGATGAGACCTCTTATATTTTAAGTTTAGATATATCTCTGGATTATATTCTAGAAAAATAAGACTTTTTGGGACAGGGAGAATCATTGACTCCTTAAGAGTTAAGAATGACAATTTCAGAGTTAAAAGGTGCTTTGCTGTAAAGTGTCTTTGCTTGGTTAAAAGTAACTTTTCTTGACTGATAATAGAACTTTTGAAAAATCTTAATAAAATATTGAAATCTCAAAATTATTACAATTTTGATGAAAAAGAAATTCTCAGATTTTATGATACTTTGTCAACTTCTCTTGATTGATAATCTCTTCCTTAAGTATGTCTACCTTTATAATAAGAAAATCAAACTTTTAGTAAGAGATTTTAAAGAAAAAGTTAATAGGTGACTATTAACAAATTTTCTCCATGTATGTTGACCATTGTTAGGTAACAAGTAGGATTTCCATATCAACCACGGCAAGGTCACTCAAAATCAAAAATAAAAACCAAAGGAAAAGAATTCTTATGCTCAAGTGAGAAAAGAAATCAGCAAAAAAAAATGAACAAATTCAAAAGTGAGGAAAATCCAAGTTTTTGAAATACAAACTCTAAAAATAATGGTTATACCATTGTCTCAATAATATGAAGAAAAAGAAAATAATCGTGTCATCAGTCCTTCTTATGTCGAGATTTAGAAAAATCATACCTTGTAGGGTTGTAAGTGTTTTTAGGCTTTTTGGATAGTAGTGATGATCATTTCAGCCACAACAAAAATTTTCTATCTGATATCAATCTTCTTGTTTCAAAGCATCATCTCAATCATTTTCTAATAAAAAAAATGCTTAAAGAGACAAATTAAAAGTTCAGAAACTTCCTGGTGTAGCTGTTTCAATAAAGATTGTTGTTGCTTATTGAAATAAAGCCAGGAGAAGAATATAGGACTTCGAAAATATGATCTGGCAGAGGATTGGAAGCTTTTATGAAAAGCTGCAAAACAAATTTATATATCAGAAAAACAAAACTGAAACTAAATTAACGAAATGGAAATAAATGAAAGTGGGTACATGAATCTTACCATTGGATGATTGCTTTTGATCTTACCTGAAAGGTATCAGTTTCTCCAAACTAGCTGACTTCTTATTTTAATTAACATTAAAAACTTGAAGAAGTAAAACTAACCAAAATCCTATAACCCAAAATCATTATTTATTTTATCTAAACTAAAGCAAGCAATAAAATGTAAAAATGGAATGCTTAGTGCTCAAGGGAATTGAAGTTAAAAGAAATGCATCAGAAATGAGAATGCGAATTTGCAGTAACGAATGTTTCTCAAAATATTATAAGTTTCATATAAACTCCATGATTTTATAAATTGTCCATAATCAAGACCTCATCCATGATAATAAAATTTAAATGTGAAGATAGATATATCTTGAATTTCTTTTTAAATTATGTAATTATATATTTAAAACTGAAATATATGAGAAATCAAAATCATTTAAATATACTACAAATTGGTCATTATTTGCTTTCTTACCTTAGTGGTTGCCCACACTTGCTTTTAAAATAACACATCGCCTTATCAAATGATTCGCATTGCATGTAGAGGCATGCGTTGGAATTTATCGCATCGGTGATTGAAATAGAAAATTGTCGATATGAGATCACGCAAAAAAAGAATATGTGCGATGAGATGCAGCGATCACACTATTGAAGAACTTTTATATTGCGAATCGGGGACAATCATGCTACAATGTGCAGACCGTAGACACCATGTCGCGATTTGTACTTTGCACATTGCACATTGCACATCGCAAATTTGGAATAGTGGTATGGCCATGAATAAAAATGCGATGAAGCGATTGCGATATTGGCGTACTGGAATATCAGAGAATAATCATATTTAAAATTCCAATATCAGCGATGCGATGGATGACATAGCTAATCGGCAATTGGCGAACTTTTTGATACCTGATGTAACACAATTTGATTCTTGCAATGCCAATATGCGATGAATGACGTGACTAATCGGCGACCGCGATCGGCAATCTTAAGCACATGATGTAACAACTCTCGAGACGCCGATATGCGATAAAGAGTGGACCCGATAATTTTATGATGAAAATTTAGTAACATATCGGATCTGAGACATCGACCCTTTAAAATCATGCTCCTACTTTTATTGCGATTGGTTGGATGTGATATTTTATAAACTTGATTTGAATTTCATATCAGGTCCGAAATTATGTGGTCATCGCAATGTTGGTAAAGGCAATTCACGATAATGGAAGTATACTTCAACTGCAAACCTCCGATATGTGAAATGCGATATGAAATATGAGAAAGGTAACACATTGGAGATTTTTTATTAAACAATTTCTTATCAAAAATGCTAAAAGCTACTTCTGCTGAAACATTTCGCTACAAATGGTTGTGAAGTGGATGATGTGATATCGGAATGAAATGATTGATGAAGATGAGCATGCTGAGAATATTGCAAAAATTTTCACTCAAGTATCAGCAATATGAAAATCAAGTTAAATCCTATGATATTGCTTGAAATTTCAATTGGGTTTTTTTATGGTTGAAAGCAAAGTTAAAAATGTTCAAATTCTAATGAATCTCAAAATAAAATTTCCCTAAACCTGTTGCAAATTTGAAATGGGTTTGCTTCTTACTTCAAGTTTTGAAAACAAATGAAAACCTGAAAATAAAACAAAACAAAAATAAAAATGAACTAAGAAAAAGAGAAACTAATAATAGATGAGAATGAACTTGTGAATGCTTACGTGGAAGGAAATTCTCTGTAATTTCTTATCTCATGAATCTTCAAATTTTTCCTTTGATTTATCAAAATTTTTCCCTTTTTCAAAATCATCTCATCATTTATTCTAAATTGGAGTGAGTAATCAGCCTAAATAAAATTTACTTATTCATGTTCAGGAAATTTTGAAATCCATAAAATTCACCAGAAATAAATCTGAAACTATGCTTCCCTTTTGAATTGCAACAACAATTTATTGCCTCTGAGAAAAATTTGTATTGTTATAGTGACTGTTCAATAATGCCTTCAGTAAATAAATATGATACGTTTTGCAACATCATATAATAAACTAAAGGTCTGAATGGGATAAAGCCACTAATTGTGGAAAAAATTCAAAACAGATTTGAATGTGTGCACACAGCAAAATGGGCATCCTTAAGGTCATCTTAGCAAATTTCAAGAAAGATAATATAAACTTCATATGATTACCACGAAAGGTTAGACTGAATAATAATGATTGAGTCAGAATTAAGCTTATCATAGACAGTCATACATTTCATGGGATAATGAGATCATGAAGCTTTTATATCCTCAAAACCTTTACCATATAAATTTCAAAAGAAAATCTTAGAAGAAAATCCTGAAATTAAGAAAAGTGGCTTTGAGGCGATTGATGTCAAGTGCAACCTTAATTGAATTTAATCAAGAGATTATTCAAAATAGACAAAGTAGAGGTATTGCTGTAAAAATTCTAAAAGGAAAACAAGAATTAAAATTTTTTAATAGGAAGAAAATGTTTTTACTGAACATGTATGAAAATGGCTGATTGCTGTTTTTTATTTTTAATCTACAAAACTATTGAAAATAAATTAACTACATTAACTCTACTTCTATTCTAACCATATACTTGAAAAATGACTAGGTATAGTCATATTCCAGTGTAACCATTTTCTCATTTTAATCCGTGCATGTATGTACAATTTAAATGTTAGTAATACAAATACAAATCTAATTGAACTAAGAAAATTAAACTTGAATTCATAATGTACAACTATTGTTAGAAGCTTATCTAAAATCTCCTTCTCATGAAATTTTCTTTCCAATTGAATATCAATTGGATCATAGAAATCTGGATGGATTTCTATTAATAATTGGGAAATGTTCAAAAGAGGAGATGAAAGGCCAGATTGTAGATATGAGCTTTTAGATTCAAAGGCCTAGAAGAAACTGTTAGTGTTATGTGTAAATGTTAAGCTATTGACAATCTTCCATGAAGGAAAAATTTCCAAATATTTTTCAAATGAATTAATGAAAATGGATGGAAATCTTTCAAATGAAATGGAAAATTATTAATTAAATTGGATTGATGGAAAACTTCTAAAAATACATTCTCTTGTTGATATTGCCTTTGAGAAGATAGAAGATTTTGATAAAACATTAGCATTGATTGAAATTGAAATTGAAATAGCTTTTGATGCTTTTGATTATAAAATAAAACATCAATTTTCCAACAGGGCAATGTATCAATTGAATGTTTGATAGTGAAGTGTTCAATATCCCAGCATAATGTACCAAAACTCTGAAAATTGAAATTTGAAAATAAATCTGATTTTATACAAAATAAATGAGAAAACAAAAATAAAATGAAATCACTATTTGTACAACTAATTTTACAGCATAATCGGGATCATTTTGAAATAATTTATTTTTCACAAGGATTGGCCAGAATTATGGAATTTGAGTAATTTTGAATTCCAACTTGTGAATTAGAAGGGGAATTACGATTATGAACAGGAATGAAAGCTTGATCATGATATGAATCATAAATTGGAATGTTTTCTTGAATAGTGAAATCATGAAGATAATTTGCTACTTTAGAATGAGGATTGGTTGGAATAATTTCTAAATTAAAATGTCTCTCCTTCTCAGATGTTATTTGAAGTTTTTGATGATGATTTTCTTGAGAAAAATCAACATCTTCAATGTCAGAGTAATTATCATAAATGACTTCACAATATTCTCTAGATTTCCCTTCAATCTCATCCAGTATATCAAAACGAGGAGGGACAAGAATTTCATGTTTATTAATGGCAAAAGAGTGATCAATAATTATTTCTCTATCTTGATAAAAACTTATTGGTAATTCATTTAGACCATCCTCTTTATTTTCTGAAATATCATTAATACCAAGAGGGGAAAATTTAACATCATAAAAAATATCAAGATAAAGGGAAAAATGTGAATTTGAAATAATGCAATTAAAAATGTCTCAGTTTGAGAACTCTTGTGCATTATGATCATTGTAAATTTCAAATTCCAAATCATTCTTTTGCGTACTCATGCTTTTTTGAAGAAGATTGCTTTGCTGCTCTGATTTCAGCATTTGCTCATCATGAAAAGATTCAGAAATTTGTACAGCAGTTTGCATGCTATTATTTACTTTGATTGTTGCTTGCACTTGCTGATTTGCAATCTAATTTTCTGAAATTAATGCAGAGAAACTTTCAAATTCCAATGCAGATTTTTCTCCAAAATTGTTGTTGTTGTCTTCTTGCATTTGATTAGAAATATTTTCCAAGCTTTGTGAAACCTCTTCATCATAATTTATTTGCACACCCAAGTTGGAATTCTCATTTATGTTAGAAGGGGATGGAACAAAGCTTGAACTAATTTCATATGGATCGGGACTAGGGGGAAGAGAATAATTATGTTCAAACCAATCTAGTGATTCTTCTTTCATATGTTCATCTTTGACATTAAATTTTAAACAATTCAAATGAAATCGAATATTAAAATCTCTAACAGACTCATTTTCATTTTGTAGATATTTAATTTCATCACATACGTGATCATAATCATAGTGGTCAAATTTACAAATGAAAATTATAACAAATTGATCCCAACTGTGAATTGAGGCAACCGGAAGAGTTCTACACTAGTTTCTGGCTTCTACCACAAACGTGAGAGTACAAATTCTACATAAAATGCCTTCATCAATTCCTTGAAAACTGTAATTTGAAACATTTTGAATAAATTGAAGGACATAATTAAAAACGGAAAAATTTCTCTTACCATTGAATTTTACCTGAGACAAGAGTCTTACCACTTCGAGTGGAGTATTGGAAGATGCACGTTCATGGATACAACACAAAATTGGAAGTTTAAGAGGAGCCATTGTGATTGAATAAAATGTTAAAATTGAAAAGACTCCAACAGACAACAAGTTTCATGCCCTATTTCTAGCACCAAAATGTTGAAGCCTCGAAAATTGCTGCAACAACATGGAGGATGACCACCCGGTCCGGACCTTAAAGCAACTCCTTTTCCGTTTGGGATGGTGGTTCCGACTGGTTCAACTAGGTCCAATTACATTCTCTCAATCTTCAATGGCTTTAAAATATGACTTTCATTCACCAATGGAAAAGAGACATCAGATCAACCTTCTTGCTGATCACGCAAGAAAGTGATCCTTAAGCTGATTTAGGGCTCAGCCAATCCACTACTAAAGTTTGCCTCTTTGGGAAGAGGACTTAAAAGAATGTAGAATTTACTCGAAATGCAAACTTATTCTAAGATGCAAGCAAAAGAAACTATCTTAATCCTATCTTAATTAGGTAGATATAGATCTAACCCAACCAAGAGCAGGTATTTAAAATATTGAGATTGAAATATGTCTTGTTTATAATGAATATCAAGTTAATGAAATAGTTCAATTAATTTATATTATGGATAGTAAAACACATCTTATTGAGATGTTTTAACTGAAATAGTCAATCAACAAAACTCAGGAAATAGTTCACAAAATGGTATTGATCATTTATTCAGTAACTTGAATTATTAAAAAATAATATGCAAAAGAAGTTCACAACATATCACTATTTATTAATCCAATATTAAAAGACATATTTATGAGTAAATAGTTACTCAGAAATTAGAATTCAGCCCAAAAGAGCAGAGATAAATAACAACATAAAATAGAAGCAAATTACCCATACCGACAAAAGTGCACAAATATGTAAGTAAATTGACACCATTTTTGTTATCATAAAAATAAAACCAACATTTAAAATAATAGTATTCAAAATACCAATTTATTGAATCCATTTCTCCAGCTTTGGTCTCTAATAGTCCTTTACAATGCCTAAGCTTCTGCTTTCAAAAGAAGAGCTACAATAGTGCAAACTCTGTTAATTATAGATAACTCAGAATGTAAAAGAAAAACCTCAATAATCCCCAGATCTGAGATTCCACTCCTCCCACCTACAACTTGAAATCCCTATTACAAAAGTGCTTTTAGAATTCCAGAATTGTAGAGGAGAGAAGCCCCCATTACATTCTACAATCTGCTATTTATAATATTTGCAAAGGAATTCTTGAGAGTAAAGTTTGTTTAAGAGAAATCTGCCCAATCCCATTTTATTTGCTCAGAATTTCAATCTTTAATTTCTGGAGCATTCTCATTGATTGAGATCTTCTCTCCTTATCTCTTCTATTCTTTTCCTACAAAAAGAAATCAAAATAAATTAAGATGCAACGAATAAAATCGAAATAACATTTCTTGCATTAAAATAAACCCAATCAAATTTAATTTAAATAAATAATTGAAAATAAAATATAAGCTCTCTATTGATTCCTGGGATGGTTTAATTATCCAAGCATATTATTGATGAATGAATCTGCAATTAGAAGAGGCTTGGACAAATGAAATTGCAGAAAATAAATCAGAAAATTGATTTTGTTTTAGAAATTCGGAGCTTGATCTTCTGCATGATTTTTGACCCAATTAATGACCAAATCTATTAATGGAACCTCCTTAGAAATTTTCTCCTTGATTTTATCTTTCCAATGAGCCATCCTGGGCCTCATTTGGCCAAGTAAAACTCATTCTATGAGCTTCCAAAGTTGATGAGTGAAATCTGGCATAATTTTGGAAATTGTGTTGCTGGGCTAAAAATCAAAATTTTTAATTAGAAATTTAATCTTAAATTAGATTCTAATTATCTAATAATTAATTCTAAATTAATTATTAACTAAATAATATATACAATTAATTCTAATTAATTTTCATCTAATTAAAAATTGATTAAGTTACAAAATTAAATTAATATACAAATGATTTGAAAAAGTTAATTTAAATATGATTAATATTATAATTCAAATTATATTATAATTATAATATAATTATTATAATATAAAAATATTAAAAATTAATTTACAAAATATTGGAATCAATCCAAAACTAAAACCCATAAAACAAACCATTGAAATCAATCCAAACCCAAAACTCATAAAACAAGCCATTGAAATCAATCCAAACACATTAATTCATCCACATGAGATTATGGAGGGATATGGTGAGTGGAGTGTGAGGTGAGGGTGACGTGAGGGTGAGTGAGGTGGAGGTGCGGGAGGCATAAGGGGTTAAAAACTTTGTATTAAAATTTTTTTAACACATCGCATTTTAGCCTTATCGCATATCGCAAAAACCTTGGATCGGGGTTTTTCAAATGTGCATGTTATAAAAATTGTGATGAATCCGATACTGCGATATGCGATATATATATATATATATATATATATATATATATATATATATATATAAATTTATTTATTATATATATTTTTTTAATATTAAGTTTTAATTTTAATTAAATTAATTATATTTTATTATAATAATTAATTTAATTAATCTTAAAATTTAATGTTAAATATCAATTTTTATTTTGGTTTTATTTTAATGATGTTTAGTTTAGTTATGAAATTTTCTAAACTACAACCACTTCGAAAATAAATAAAAAGAATAAAAATAGCATTTTTAGCCCAAACTAGATAAATGATGGGACTTTAAAGGAGTACCATTTTCAAACCAGTTGACCAAATGAGATAAAACAGGCATCAATGGGAAACTTATTAAAAATCAATTTTAACAAAGCAATCAAAACAAGAATACAAAGAAAATGAAAAATTAACAATCGCGTAGGATAATCAAATAAATAAAGATCCTAAAAGGCGTTTAGCCAAAAATTTACAGAAAGGGTCCCCATTATTGAAGTGAACAAGTCAAAAATGGGGGGGTTGTGTTTTACCACAACAAGTACTTAGAGATCAAAATATACATTATATCAAAGTTCAACATGAATATTAACTTTGTGTAAATTTGAAAAATTATATGTCACTTACTCTTTATCAAGCTCTTTTTTCCACTCATTAGGAGAAACTCCCCTTCTCTTTTGTCTTCATCTCTTTCATCATCCCAAATCACCATGCCTAGTCTATTTTCGATCTGCTTGATGTACTCATTGGCATAATAGAAATAGTCATACGACATGTACCCCTCTGCCATCAACCCCTTGGGTTTTTCCTTTTGTCGAACAAAACCTTTCAATCCCTTCATGTAGCTCTCTAAGAAGAACATCCAACGACAAGAAACCACCCCAACTAATTCAACATCATCTACTAGGTGGATTAGAAGATGAACTACTAAGTCCATGAAACTCGTTGGCCATTCCTTCTCAAACATACAAACAATCTCAACTATCTCTTGATGCCACCATGGAATGCTAGCCACATGAATCTCCTTTAACGTGATCCAATGTACAAATGAAGATAATCTAGATATGGCATGTCCTAGGTCTTAAGGGAATTCATGTTTCACACACCCATGCATGAACAAAGGATAATGACACTGAAAATTTATAAACATGTAAAATAATATACAAAATTAGTCATTTTTTATGATCCTCGCATGGGACAAAATTTATTAATATAAAAAATAATAAAATCATGCTTTCAACATTATACGTACTCTTAGAAGATTCAAATGGTCATGCGATTTTGACATTGACAAATGGTCATCCACGGTGAAGTAGAACTATAGTGAAGACCAATATGAAGTTGGCACCCTTAGACCCATTATAACATCCTTTTCCAAACAAATATCATCTTTTTTTAAAATCCATGGGACATCACCTTCTTTGAAAAACCATGAATTAGAGGGACTAGTGCCTTCCTCTCATCCCGTACTTTCTAATTGTCTTGGCCAATGTTTCTTTTTAGTTTTTGAAGCAATAAGATCTTTCCTAACAACCAATGTGTCACTTTGTTTTGATGATATGTGCCTCCATAAAGAAGATGAAACATTTTTAAATATATTCATGGGATCTAATAAGTGGGTAATATTAAGATTCTCCCTATAGGAACGTTATAAAAGATAGATTTCCTTTTCATCCCAATGGGAAATTTATCAACATAGGTGTCGAAGAGTTTTGAATCATCGAACATAGGCTCCCCATTTGAATCGAAAATTTTTGTGAACTCCTTCTCCTTATCTCTCTGTCATATGCTCTAAGCCATGGAGATGGTGTCATTATTGGAGGCCTTTGGGTTCTTTCTCGTTTACCATTGAAAGAGGATGATGCTCTTTTGTAACGGTTTTATTCTGGGAGGAATACCCTGGAGAAATCATACACTAGCTTTCGTAGATCCTTGGACCATCTAGCTTTCAGAGAAGGTCCGCAACATTTACATCCAAAGTACCCTTTTGTTACAATACCTGCAAGATTATTGTATATAATTAATATGCATGGCACGTTAAAGAATATCATGAAGATCAGAACAAATATTACAACGAATTAAATAACTAATATGTGAAAGAATATTGTTATGTATATAAACAAATCAATAAATTAAACATGTAATTTATGAGAGCAAACTCCTAAGCTTGGATAATCATGTTCCATGTAAGCACTATGCCATACAATGTAAAAATCCTCTCTGTTGTGATGGGTCTTTATACATCATGTACATTTATACTATCCCATAATTCCTTCAATTCATATACCAGTGGTTGTAAGTAGACATCCATATTCTTTACTTGTCTTCTACTAGGGACTATGAGAGCCAACATAAGATGTTCATTCTTCACACACAACCATGGGGGGATATTGTTATTGATCACTACTATAGGCCAAATATAATAGTTGGTGTTGTGGAGGGAATATGGGTTAACACCATCCATGGCTATGCTGAGTCGTAAACTTCGTACTTCATCCTTGAATTTTTCGGGCCATGTATCCTCTATATGCTTCATGGCTATTGAATCATTTGGGATTTGCATAACTCCCAACTCACTTCTATGTGAGGCATGCCATCCGTGCAACATAGTTAATTCTTTTCAACGACAGAGCCTTTGAATCTGTGGGATTATAGGCATGTGCCTCAATATCTTAAAAGGAGGACTAGTACGTGATTTACCATTCTTTTTTTATTTATCATACCTGTCATGCCCACATTTCGGGCACATCTCTTTGTATGCATATTCTCCTCTATATAGAATACAATCATTTGGACATGCATGATATGATATGTACTCAACACCCAACATTTTCAACATTTTCTTTGCCTCTTCGTAGCTACTGGGAAAGACATTATCTCTCGAAAGAACCTTATCTTTGAATAACCTGTAGTTGGTGATCATGGAAAAATATATTAATAAATGTACATTAATGTTGATATAATTATTAACGTTCATAAAATTTACCATTTGTAATGTTCATTTCAGTGTACTAATTATATTTCAAATTTATATAAGGGATTACTTTATGGTAACTTGCCTCAAAAGTTTTGAGAAACATGCATTCGAAAAGACAAAATTTGCTTTCAATTTATACAATAACATCACTTTCTCCACCTAGGTAGACTTTGATTGACCACTGGGTCCAAAGAGAGGGGTGGTAGAATCAAATTTAAGGCTTTTTAAAAAGGTGTCAATGATATGAGCATCATTCCCTAGTTGATCATCATCTTGGAATGTATCTAACAACATTGTCTCCATGGCAGTCATATCCCTAAAGTAATCATCCATACCAACCTATATGTGATTGCCTACATTGCCAGCTTGTAAAGAACTACTATTGTTATAGTCATTCCTAATTGGTGAATCTAGACGTAGCGGGAATTGAATCGGTGGTTGATTCAACCATTCTTGGTATCGTTCCTCTCTGATTTTTTCTCTTAATTCAGTCTTCTCTCAATTTGACATTTTTGTGGGGTACAACGGAAGATGGTAGGTAGGTCGCTCATCATCACTAGAATCCTAATAATTTAAGAAAAAATATTTGAACATGATTACTACAAAATATATAATATCAATTAATAACCACGTTGACAATATTGCATGTTTATAAATTGGTTTGATGTTGAAATAATTACATTAATCAATGTACCAAACAATTATAATTATTACCATCATTGCCCGAGGATTGTGGCTAGAAGATACAATATTGTTACAATTGGCAGGGTGAAGCGGCTCCCCATTTTCATTTGCCAAATGCACCTTGTGGTATGCAACCCTTGATAAGAGTTTCTGACATTTTGGAGTTGTTTGAATATTCTGTGCATTTGAACTTGATGTAGAATCTGCATGAACCTACAAATTTGTATACATTATAAATTTAATTAAGTTGTGCATGATTGACATGGATAAAAAACCTAAATTCAATTACATAATGAAAATATAAATAAAATACGAAGTAAATATTACGTCTCAAGATGGATAGGGAGAACTCTGTGATGGATTTTGAGAAATATTATGGAACGAGCTGGATTTTGAAGAATTGTCAATTTGATATAATTATGATGTTTTCTCCCTACATTTGAGAAAAATCAGGAATAAATTTTGGTGCACACATCTAAAAGTAATTTCGGTGTCTTAAAAATGGACTTCTTGTTATCGGTGTTAATATACAAATCACTGCACCGGTACATTTTTGGTACTGCACACCAATGTAGTTTTATAAAAAGACACATTGGTGTGGTGCTATTAAGTGACGCATCAGTGACGAATAACCACAAATAAAAAAAGCTCAATTCTATTTTCTTTAAGTGAAAAAAGAAGAGATAATTTGAAAAATGGGTGGAAAAATATTTTCGAAAATCTAATTTCATAAAACAATTCTTTAAATACTAAATATTTTTGACTATTTTCACTATTTTTTCAAAAAAATTCAGCCAAAGATTTGCAGGAGACATAGCTAGAGAAAACAGAGCACGAGAGTGTTGTAGAGCAGGGAAATACGTTCGAATAGAAGTATTCAAACAATTAGAATTCCAAACCTCTGGTGATTCAAACCCTGTAGCATAGAATTTCAAACGATCTCGTTATTAAATTTTATTTTTATTTTTACTTTTTCTGTAGTTTTCATTAAAAAAAAAAAAAAAACCCTAAATTCTTTTTGTTTCTACCCTTTCTTCTCCCTCTTTCTGTGATTTCATAATTAGGGCTTCTCAATTTATATTTATAGGTTTTATATTGCTAAATATAGGCGTAAGACATCCAACCCACAGGACGACTTACATAGTGAGATCCCAATCCATGTCGGCCTATTCGTGAATTTAAAAAAAAAAACATATTTTTTTCAATGGTGCGCGTCATGTTACCTAGCGCACCGATGCGTTGTATTATCCTAGTGCATTGCAAAAGTACAGTGATAAATAAAATAAAATAAAATAAAGGTGGTGTTTTGCACAAAAATAAAAAACTATTTTAGAAACAAACCATACATTCTTTTTTTTCCCCCTCCTTCTCCCTCTTTGTACGATTTCGGAATTAAGGCTTTTTAATTTAGATTTATAGGGTTTGTATTGCTAAATATAGGCCTACCATAGAATAGTCAGATCCCAATCCATGTAGGCCCTTGCATGAATTACAAAAAAAATATTTTTTTTGCATCGGAGCACTCGGCGTTACCTAGCACACTCGTGCACTGTATTATCCTAGCGCACCGCAATAGTATTGTGAAAAAATTTTAGGAAATAAAAGAATTTTTTCTCAGTGCGACATATGTAAAATATGTCGCCGGTGTGCTATTTGATTATGGGCCACTATGAATATGATGTTTTGTACAAAAAAAAATGGTTTTAGAAACAAACCCTACATTATTCTTTTTAATGCCTTTCTTCTCTCTCTTTCTATGATTTAAGAATTAGGGATTTTCATTTTAGATTTATAGGGTTTGAATTTCTAAATATAGACCTAAGACATCTGACCCATGGGACAAATTACATATTTGGATCCCAATACATGTTGGCCTTTGCGTGAATTTAAAAAAATAGATTTTTGTTTCATCGGTGTGCCCGACATAACCTACTTCATCAGTTTGCCGTATTGTCCAAGCGCACTGTGAAAGTATTGTGATAAAAATTTTAAAAACTTGACGATTTTTATTATTTTCTCCGTGTTAACCAGTGTGGTGGTTAACATGTATTTCATTGGTTCTTCTTTTTGACATTGAGCATCATATGGTCTACTATATGATTTGTGCAGTGCGTTTATAATACCTCCACGCACCGACATCGGTGCATACAGAAAAAATGGCACAGGGGTTTCTTGAGATTTTGTTTTACCCGAAAAGTTGACAATTTATTTATAAATATATTAATGAATGATATGGTAAAAGTTTCATATTGATAAAGAAATGACTAACAAGACATCAAGTAACAAAATTACTGATAACACATCAAAAAAAGGCAAGTTCTTTGTAAATTATTTACAAAAATTTTTATTTTTGAACTATATGTAAATTTAACTAATATGTATTGTTTATTGTGTATCATGCAAAGCCACAAAATGACAAAGCTTGATAAGTTTATTTTTGATCTACGACCAGAAGAACGTGAAAGCTTGATGGAAAAATTGCACAAGGATGAATCAGATGAATGAAAAAATACTATCGATCCAATATGATTTTTTTTTAATTTCATTAATAATATACTTAAAATTATTGCATAACATGTGTCAAACAATCTATTAATTCACATTTGTTTAATGTTCTACACGGACCAACAACTCAGAAAAAGAATGATGCTCTAAAAAAAGAAAGAAAATAGAACATGCAAATGAAAATGAATTGCTCCTTAGCTCATCTGAAGTGCTACTGGAGGTTAATGAAATGGGGAAAAACTTTTACAAACATTTGAGGGATCTAGTGGAATGAATGTATAAACGTTCTTTCCACATACAATACAAGAAGCAATCCAATGATTCCAAGAAGAAAAATTTATCTAAACTACAGAAAGAGTTTTTAGAGAATTGTTCAATGAGACATGTCAAACTTTTAATAGCAAAAACATACAACAACGAAAAAGAAGGAAAGAAAAATTAATATTCATTTAAATGTTTGTTTAGAATTATTTATAAATATCACTTTTGTTATATTTACTTTTCATATATCAATATAAAAACTTAGTTTATTGTCATGTTAAATTTTTCAGGAAGATTATGAAAATATCAAAATATGAATGAGCTGATATCATAAATATGCCAGTAGGAATGTCCAAAAAGGTGTAGAAGGAAATGATCAAAGAAATGAACAAAATTTCATCGTAGGAGGAGCCATATTAACAATAGTGTGCTTCAAATTTAATATGTAATCATTGAATTTTTTGATCTTTAGGTACAATAAATAAACAATTTAGCATTAAATATTAATTTTCAAGTATTTTCTTGCATAAAATAAAAGAAAATGGAACCCATTCAGCACATAAAACAGGACGACAAGGAAGAAAGGGGTTGATATCTAATTTTGTGAGTAATTATTACTTCCTTATAATAACTTAACTATATTTCTTTTCTATATTTTTTAAGTTTTTCTACAAAAATCATCATTGAATGTCTTCAAACAGGTGCTAACATACAAAGAAGAACCATTAGAGGAATTGATTGAAGTTGGGTTAAATATGGGTTCTGAGTATATGTTGGCATATCAAAAATTAATTATGGAATTTGTAAGCATTTATCGACCTTGTTTTACTTAGATTCGTCTATAGTTAATAGAAGAAAAAACCTTTTATATTAAATATATGATTTGTTATGGGTTATAAAAATTGCAAGAAACACAAAGTATGGAACTATGCCAATAGATGAAATATTGAAACATGGCATGTTACATGGTTTTGAAAGAATGTGTATGGTTTATGAGTCAATTGTTGCAATGGTACGTCATTTCTTTTCAGTTTAAATTGATGTATATTATTTAATATTGCAGTTTTCATTATTCTCACCAATATATATACACTCATTATAGTTTATTTTTATGTTTGTAGATGGAAGGTGAAGAAGAAAAAAACAATCAACACCATGAACAAAACATTCCTGAAAATAACCCAAGTCACGGAGGTAGCTCTAGTAGTGAAAACAGTTGAAACGAAGAATGATCATCACTATGTTTGGATATCAAAGCAAGATGTTGTATTGTTTGAAATATTATCCTATGAAAAGAGACATTTTGTTTAATGTAATGGACATTGTGTCCCAATTGAAAGAAAAAGGGATACCAATAGCTGTCTCATATTGTATGAAAAAAATTGTCTTATTCATATATATATAATAAAGTATGCTTTAATTTATTCTATTGCATTCTCCATTGTCACTATGAAATGTAACACCACTGATTAAATTTATGGATGATTAAATATTATAATGAAGAGATGTGAAATTTGATAATATGATATGACAAATTAATCCAAACATCACATTCAAATGCACTAATAAAAATTAAATTCATATGAATGTTGTTATAAGATATATATGTGTCCATTTTTGATGAATAATGCATTTTAAAAAATCACAATGTTTATGATATGATATAACAAATTAATCCAAACATCACATTCAAATTCATTAATAAAAATTTAATTAATATGAATACTATTATAAGATGTGTCAAATTTTGATGAATAATGAAATTAAAACAATCACAATAATTGTAGTGTTAGAGGTCGATGTTTCTAAAAAATACAAAATGAAAATCGGTGTTGTTTCAATTACTGTACATCGGTGTGTTTGTATTTGGAAGCGCACTAGTCAATTTCTATGACCTATGAACACCACACAAATACCAAAACCAATTAGAAATATCGGTGTGTTTGTGGGGTATTGCGCACCAGTGCGTTTATGGGTAATTATGCACCACAAAAATACCAATACTAATTATAAATCTCAGTGCATATGTGTGATACTGCGTGTCGGTGCATTTATGTGTCTCTAAGCACTGGTGCATTTGTACGACTTATGCACACTGCAAAAATATCGATACCGATTATAAATATTGGTGAACAAATATTGATACCAATTATAAATATCGATACCAATTATAAGTCTAGGCACTGGTGAGTTCAGACTACCTATGCGCACTGTAAAAATCCCAAGATCAATTAGAACGACCCCATGCATTGTATCACCAGCACTGCGCCTGGTGGGATTTTATACGTTGACGGCCCAGTGCATTCTCCTTCGACCAGCCCAGACCACCTTCTAGATGTATGCATCAGTGTGCTCAAGCCCGAGTAGTGCACCAATGAAAAAAACATCCGTAATAACCTCTCGATGCCCATTTTTTTTAGTTTTGTTGAATTTCCATTAAAAAATCCGCTAAAACCTCCGTAACCATAAACATATGTTGAAGAATAATTTTTTTTGAAAATTTTGGCCAATTTTATAACACTAAAAACCTCCTTTATAAGCTCTAATAGTGGGTCTTTTCCTTGTAGTGTAGTCATGATTAACTAAGGTATTCATTTTTCGTAAATAATTTATCCCGACCCAAAAAGGGGTAAACTTATACTGGTTAAATGACGTTTCATGCACTTGAATGAGCTCAAAATCAAAAGAAATTGACAATAGTTTCATGTTTAGATAGTCAAAAAGGAGCTGAAAGATGACTCTGGGGGGTTAATTTTTCATTTATTTTCAAATTCAGTCTAGAAAATTAATAAAATGGAACTCGTAAATATGTCATCCATGAATAAATGGACCCCATTGTTGCACAAGAACAAACACATAATATTTTTTTGGAGACAAAACATTAAAATATTATTAAAATATGATACAAAATCCTAAAGTGACTTTGAGCACTTATAAAAAATGGATAAAGTAGAAAAAATATCACTTTTCCCCTTCACATCCTTAAGAAGAATTTTTTTACCCTCTTTTACTGCAACTCTTCAGGACCATATCATGGGAGATTTGCAAGGTCATTCAATTAACCATCACCACCAAGTAAGATGATAATAGGTTAACCTCCTCACTCTTTCAAAATAAAACACTTGTTGATTTACCTAGATATCAGCTCTGTTCTATTCCTTCTTCACTGCTATCCTCCAGCCTTCATATATGTCTTATATCATCTCTGACTCTTCACAACATCTCTATATGCTCCTCCTTCTTCTTATTTTCTCTACTTCAATTATTCATTCTCTAACCTCTCTATGCATATCAATTTGATATCATTTATAGAGTTCACCTCATGACTATTTGTATTCCACAGGGAATTCGAAGTGAACAACCATGACTCTTTGACTTCTGCCTTCTCATTTCTTTGTCCAGCTCATGGAGAGGAATATAGAAATTTATTGAAATTTCAGTCTTATAGTGGAGTTTTGTTTTCCTACTGGAGACTTGCCAATGCATCACAAACAATATAAAAACAATTAAAACATTTACGTTCACATTTTAAGTTACATATATCAATTTCACTCAGCCCTTTTTCTGGCCTTTGGCTTTGTTGGTTTTGTCTTTTTTGTTGCTGTTAAGTAACTGTTCTGCATAGCTCTGCTGTTTACTGCAACTGTGTGCACCTGTGCATGTACACCTGTCAAACCCACATTTTCATTCCTGTGCGTATTCACCTGTTCACTGCAATTGTGTATCTATTGTATATATAACTGCTTTTCCAGCTTAGTCCCAAATAAATCTCAAAGTCTTGTGCATATTAAAATGCCCGTCCATTCATTTTCCCTGCACTGGAAATTAAATAAATGTATGCGAAGGCCTTTCTTTTCACATCTGATGGTTATCGAAACCACATTCCTCATATTTAAAATTTGATTCAATTTAACTCACATTCTAGAAATTATAAAACTATGCAGAAGCTTTCTGTCTATAGGTATGGTGGTTATAAAACCCCATGAAGCATATAATATGCTCATTTAATAAAACCCAACCAATGGTTTTCTCCTTCATTTATTCTGAACAAATTAATCTTGGCCTTATATCTTTAATGTTTGCCCTTATAAGCTATAACCCCAAAGGTTAATCCAACCAACTCATCAATCTTAACTCTGTGGTTTAAACCCAATAGCTATTTACCTTCCACCTATTATATCGTAAGCCCGAGGTATAAACTTATGTTAACACGCTAAAGCATTACATGCACATATGTGTATTCACTCTCAGCACTTATTAACCAAACTCCGTATCCTTTTATTCATATGGTTTCGTTATCTCATTCCGAACAAAATATATATGTCAAAATATATGCATGTTCCAGAAACCTTATAATAGATCTCAACCAATATGCTATAACGCATTGGGTCCGCAATATTTATCTATCTGGAAATTAAATAATTAAATGTGGAAGCTTGTTTATTTTCTATGGTCCAAACCCATAGCCCCAACTCTAATGTATATAACATGCTCCGAAACCTTTATTGAAAGTCTCACAACAGACTTTAATTAAAAACCATCGCCCAGACCTTATGTTTAAAGCCAAGGCTTTAATAGCAATTAAGTCATTTTGACATGTACTCACGACTTTGTCACGTCGGGCCAAATAGTTTAACACTCATGCATGAGATATTAATCAACCATACCATATAAAACTTCTGTGCATTAACTAAAATGCTACCACATATAAATATCCATCCATGTATGACCCAGACTTTAATAAATGGCCAACTATCACCGTAAAGCTATGTTGGGCCCCAGTATTAACATACCTTTCACATCAACGGTTGAGCTTCTTTCGCACTCCCAAAACACAATATTGCACACATCCAACGGTAATCATGATCCTAAGATGCATGAAGGGTATTTCTCGAAATCTATGTGATGAACTGGGTCCTAGTCCTTAATGCACCCTTCTCATCTGATGGTTGACACCTTTTCACACCAACACTGATGATCCAATGGATAGAAACACATATCGCATTTTTTCTCCATCTGAGCTTTAACCTTTAGAAAAAACGCGAAACTCGCGATTTTCAAAAACCGCCTTCTACCACGTGTCACACAGAGACACATATCGCATTTGAAAAGCCAAATCAGCTTACCATTTCTTTTGTGACCTGATACCACCTGTTTGATTTATCAAAACTCCCCTTATGGTTTAATGCCTCATGGTTCCATTTGTTTCATTTCTTCATAGTTCCGCTCCATTTCATTTGATATGGTTCCACTTCTTACTTTGTCCATTTAGAAGGTTAAAACACATTGTTTCTATGGGGTTCTCCTCGTAAGCAGGTAAATCATGACACATCCTGTTGTTCATAACCCAACAAACTACACATTGATTTCGTCGATTTCGAGAACGGAATTTAGGTTCAGTACTATGGCCTTTCATACAGATTCAAATATACTCTTGCTTATTAACAGGCTTCACAACGCCCAATTCAATTCAAAAAACTAGTCAGTATGAGTGAGGAAGTGTACGAAAAAGGACTACTTTAGCTACGCATAACTAATAGCCCTAACAACAATAGTGGCTACCAAATATCTTTAGATCTGCGATTAGTAATAAAAATGCTGCAACAACCATATCTATAAATGGAAAGACATTAAGCAGTAAAATAAAGGGGTTTGCTCCATGCATCCAACAAACAAGACAAGAACACAATTTTTTGAAAGATTTTTTATATTATAGGGCACCTGGGAGGAAAAGAAGAAGGTGTATCCAGCTCTGCTCAATGGGATGGGTTCTTTGTAGTCCTCAGCACTTCAGATCTAAGCTTTCTCTCTCTTGTAGGTGTAGAAAACCCAATGCAGAAAATGGAGCTCAATGGGAGAAAATGATGAAAATGAGACCAAGTGTATAGATCCAGAGCGATCTAGTAGGCAACAAAAGGTGAGGAATAATGGGGAAAAACCCTCCTATTTATAACAAAATATTGGGTCATTCTAGATCTTGGTGCATGATTAAAATAATGTTAACCAAATCTAGATCCACCTTTTATGGAATATTTATTTATATTTGTTGGAGGGAAAGGGTGTTTGACTTGGGTCAAATCCCTTGATTAGTGAAAAACAAGTTTTTTTGGGTCCATCTAACGATAATAGGTTAGATGACCAAAAAATGGTGTAACAAAGTTGTTCTAAATATAAGAGACGTTTCTCCTCTCGCGAGGTATTCTAAAGAAATTTGACAACTAATTTGAGCAAAGGAACTTCACATTCAATGGAAAAGGTTTCTTTGAGGCCATATACTAGCTTAAATGGAGTGAATATGGTAGAATTCTTGGCCAAGGCTAAGTATTCCCGTAGAGATGAAAACAACATGAGATGCCTATTCGAATTGTGCATGCCAATAGTGCATTGAAGAATAGTAAATTAGACTTTATTTACTGCTTCAACTTGGCCATTAGCCTGAGGGTAATATGGAGTCGAGATGTCATGATGCAAGCCCAACTGAGAATTCAGTTCAACCATCATGCAATGGTGAAAATCAAAGCCATGGTCAGTGACAATTGCTTCAAGAACACCAAACCGATCGATAACATGATTGAAGATAAATTGAAACGCAATTGTACCATCAGAAACATATGTAGGCATTGCATTGACCTATTTACTGAAATATTCAACAACGATGATGATATATGTATGCCCCTCAATCGAATGAGGGTTATGTGTCATGAAGTCAATGCGCTATTTGTTGAACCCTTAGTTAAACTGTGAGGCAGGGTGAATCAGTTTAACATATTCATGGACTTTTAAAACTTTCTCTTAAACTAATTTACACCTTCATTTCAAGATCAACTTAATATGTGAGCAATCTTAATTTGTGAGCAGCATGTATTAAGAAAATTTGTTAATGTAACAACAATCTTAATATGTGAGCAACAAGTATTAAGCAGATTAGATAAACCACATCAATGCATAGACAATAGATATAAGTGGAAACCCATAAGGAAGAAACCACATCTTATTACTGTTGTGATGCCAAAGGCAAGCTCCAACTCCCTCTCACCACTGATTTTATGTAGGCTTCAACCTATAGGAGGCTACAACCTCGATTCAGCAAGCTACAACTTGCAAGGAAGCTCCAAATCCCATCTATTTTCTGCAGGCTAGAACCTACAGGAGGCTCCTACCTCAGCCAGCTACAACTGACATCAATCAAGTTACAACTTGATATGGAAGCACCAACTCCCATCTATTTTCTACAGGCTACAACTTGATAGGGATCTCCAACATCCTCACTCTTTCAAAAGAAAACACTTTCTGATTTACCTAGATATTAGCTCTGTTCTATTCCTTCTTCACTGCTATCCTATAGCCTTCATATCTGTCTTATATCATCTCTGACTCTTCACAACATCTCTATCTTCTCCTCCTTCTTCTTATTTTCTCTGCTTCAATTCTACATTCTCTAACCTCTCTATGCATATCAATGTGATATCATTTATAGAGTTCACCTCATGACTATTTGTATTCCACAGGGAATTCGAAGTGAACAGCCATGACTCTTTGACTTCTACCTTCTCATTTCTTTGTCCAACTCATGGAGAGGAATATAGAAATTTATTGAAATTTCAGTCTTATAGTGGAGTTTTGTTTTCCTACTGGAGACTTGCCAATGCATCACAAACAATATAAAAACAATTAAAACATTTACGTTCACATTTTAAGTTACATATATCAATTTCACTCAGCCCTTTTTCTGGCCTTTGGCTTTGTTGGTTTTGTCTTTTTTGTTGCTGTTAAGTAACTATTCTGCATAGCTCTGCTGTTTACTGCAACTGTGTGCACCTGTGCATGTACACCTGTCAAACCCACATTTTCATTCCTGTGCATATTCACCTGTTCACTTCAATTGTGTATCTATTGTATATATAACTGCTTTTCCAGTTTAGTCCCAAATAAATCTCAAAGTCTTGTGCATATTAAAATGGATGTTCATTCATTTTCCCTGCACTGGAAATTAAATAAATGTATGTGAAGGCCTTTATTTTCACATCTGATGGTTATCGAAACCACATTCCTCATATTTAAAATTTGATTCAATTTAACTCACATTCTAGAAATTATAAAACTATGCAGAAGCTTTCTGTCTATAGGTATGGTGGTTATAAAACCCCATGAAGCATATAATATGCTCATTTAATAAAACCCAACCAATGGTTCTCTCCTTCATTTATTCTGAACAAATTAATCTTGGCCTTATATCTTTAATGTTTGCCCTTATAAGCTATAACCCCAAAGGTTAATCCAACCACCTCATAAATCTTAACTCTGTGGTTTAAACCTAATAGCTATTTACCTTCCGTCTATTATATCGTAAGCCCGAGGTATAAACTTATGTTAACACGCTAAAGCATTACACGCACATATGTATATTCACTCTCAACACTTATTAACCAAACTCCGTATCCTTTTATTCATATGGTTTCATTATCTCATTCCGAACAAAATATATATGTCAAAATATATGCATGTTCCAGAAACCTTATAATAGATCTCAACCAATATGCTATAACGCATTGGGTCCACAATATTTATCTATCTGGAAATTAAATAATTAAATGTGGAAGCTTGTTTCTTTTCTATGGTCCAAACCCATAGCCCCAACTCTAATGTATATAACATGCTCCGAAACCTTTATTGAAAGTCTCACAATAGACTTTAATTAAAAACCATCGCCTAGACCTGATGTTTAGAGCCAAGGCTTTAATAGCAATTAAGTCATTTTGACATGTACTCACGACTTTATCGCGTCGGGCCAAATAGTTTAACACTCATGCATGAGATATTAATCAACCATACCATATAAAACTTCTATGCATTAACTAAAATGCTACCACATATAAATATCCATCCATGTATGACCCAGACTTTAATAAATGGCCAACTATCACCGTAAAGCTATGTTGGGCCCCAGTATTAACATACCTTTCACATCAACGGTTGAGCTACTTTCGCACTCCCAAAACACAATATTGCACACATCCAACGGTAATCATGCTCCTAAGATGCATGAAGGTTATTTCTCAAAATCTATGGGATGAACTGGGTCCTAGTCCTTAATGCACCCTTCTCATCTGATGGTTGACACCTTGTCACACCAACACTGATGATCCAATGGATAGAAACACATATCGCATTTTTTCTCCATCTGAGCTTTAACCTTCAGAAAAAACGCGAAACTCGTGATTTTCAAAAACTGCCTTCTACCACGTGTCACACAGAGACAGATATCGCATTTGAAAAGCCAAATCAGCTTACCATTTCTTTTGTGACCTGATACCACCTGTTTGATTTATCAAAACTTCCCTTATGGTTTAATGCCTCATGGTTCCATTTGTTTCATTTCTTCATAGTTCCGCTCCATTTCATTTGATATGGTTCCACTTCTTACTTTGTCCATTCAGAAGGTTAAAACACATTGTTTCTATGGGGTTCTCCTCATAAGCAGGTAAATCATGACACATCCTGCTGTTCATAACCCAACAAACTACACATTGATTTCGACGATTTCGAGAACGGAATTTAGGTTCAGTACTATGGCCTTTCATACAGATTCAAATATACTCTTTCTTATTAACAGGCTTCATAACGCCCAATTCAATTCAAAAAACCAGACACATTCAGCCATTACATTATCATGATTGCCGATTTCTACAAGGATGCACAGAGTGCAATCAAACCCTAACTCACAAAATTCTATGCACACAGTTAATCATCGAGTTCCATCACACAGGGTTATGGCTTTCTAATGTGATTCAATGATACTGTTGCACCATTATAATTACAATGGAATCACCATAGGCTATTCAAAACCCCATCCACAAGAATCAAACAGACCTGCACTCTCATCACTATATATACAAACATACCTTTAAAAGAAATTATAGAGTCCTGTTCATACCCAGCTCACGGGCATTCAAGGAATTCTCACACAGAAATTAATTCAACTGATGCACATGTAATACTGTAATACTTCAATTCCATGGCCCTTTGCTACACTACTCTTTCTCTATAGATTTTCACTCCAGATCCCTTTCCAAAATCAATGGCCCTCCTTCTTTCCTCACTACTATGCACCTTGAATAGCTCTCTATTTCTTTGCTAATTCTGTTGCTCTCTTTTGCTGCCTCCGCTACCTCTATGTTGCCTCTGCCTCTCTGCTACTTTTCTTCTCTCTTTGCCTTGTTTTTGTTTCATGTGATCCTCCTTTTCCATCTCCTTTGCCATCAATGAAAACATTTCCAATGTTCTCCCCCTTTGGAATTGATGGAAATACACTTCTTTTGCTTGCCTTTTAGAATACCCTTTCTTCTGATGCTTGTTTTTCCTCCCCCTCTGACATCAATGGCAAAGGGTTGCACATCTCCCAGTGTGGATTCTATCTTTGAATTTCCTTTCTTTGAGTTGTGTTTAGGCCTTCTTCTTCTAACTTCATACCCTGCTGCTTCAAACTGGTGTACAAGAGTTGTTGAGAGAACACTTTTGAGGATTATTGAACTTGAATATACATTGTAAGTTGATACAATCCCAAGGCACAGACTCCTTTCACTTGTATAACGCTGAAAGTGAGGATCATGACACTTCATAGAACACATTGTACTAGCCTTATCTAATCAGAGATGCATCATTGGATCAAAACTAAAATACTGAGAATGCTTCAAATATACTTCAGTCTCTAGTATTATCTTCATCAAAAAATTCATATCTGTTGAGGAAGATTGTATATGGAATAATTCTTCATCTACTATACACATCTGCAGTACAACATATGTTCAATTTTTATGATGATGCCAATATATCTTTTATAGTTGTGGTTCACTTTTCTTTCCTGTTGGTGATGATATGAGCTAGGATGTTGATAATGATATTACCGTTAATACCTGAAAGGTCCTTGATACTGATGTGAACAATGAATCAACCAGAATTTGATCTAAGATATCAAATGACTTTACTACTTGTACAATGTAGTTTCAAAACAAACTCTTGAGGATAGATACATTCAGTGTATTAATTAGTCTCACTTATCAATCGTGCAATTTCCTTTTTGACTTGTCAATGATCAACTTTTTTTCAATGACCAACTAGTCCTTCATACTTCAGATATTTTAACTATTCTATCATGATGATCTTCCACAAAAAAGCATATTCAAGATGTTTAATATAAATCTCAGCAAACAGACTTCACACGGTGTTATGAATGATCTCAAGAGAGAGGCCTTGAAGATATATATGTACTGACTTTAGGAAGGCATGGAATTATATATAGAAAAATATACTACTTCAATGCTCAATATAATTCTTTAAGTGTAAACAAAATAATGATCCTTTAGCACTATTATTGACCTTTTCATGCTTTAATGATGCAGATAGCACTGGGTATACTACCTTGATGTATTTTTGCCATAATCCTTTGATGCTGAGGACCTGTATCATACCACTGCTCCATGATAACACTTGATATTCTGTTGATAGGCATGCTACTTTTACCAAGTACCAATTGATACTACCTTGATAAATTATGCATATATTTCACTTCAGCTTGCTCATGAACCCATAATTAAAGACAAACTTCATAGTTTCTCCTATTGATCTCTTCACTGTTCTCAACAACAATAATCAACATACTGAATCTGATCTTGGCATCGTTAACAATTTTTCTTAATCTATCATTTTGTTCAAAGGAATGTCACTGCATTTTCCTTTCTAACACTGCTCCAGAATCATTGCTTCTTTAAGTACAATTCAACTGTCTTAACATAATTATCTTCTGGAAGACATCTTCAATTTATTTGCTAGGAATATTCATGGGCAGATCACTCAAATATTTATCACTTATTTAACTTCACTCCTTCAAGGGGAATTTTCATAGATGATGTAATGACATAATGATGATAGGCACTTTTCTTTACTCATTCTTCTTTAAGTGATTCATTGTTAATTCTAGTGGTGTGATGCACTCTGTGATCATCCTTTAATGTGTTGATGTCTTCTTAGCTTACATGTTCATTGCTGATGTTTTCTCTATCGTCGTGGCTACTTGCTGCTTTCTCTCCTTCCATCAACCTACTAGCTATTGTGTGCTTCAGGTGATCTTCTTCCTCTATATTTCTCTGTTAGAGAAATTTTCCTTTCCCTTCCTGATCTTATAGTTGTTCTCATTTCATGGAGCTCTTCTTAGACTACTTCTGTGGGGAATACATATGAACTGCTCTCCCCCTGGGATGTTGCTTCATATCTATCATTGGCTGGATATTTGCTTTGATTATTAGAGTAGCTCCCCCTGAGAGTGTGATGGATTCATTAAGTTATTGATATAATAGGCTCCCCCTTTCTCTTTTCCTTCCATACTTTATTGGGGTTCTTCATAATGTCTGCACTTCTTTTAGATTCATAGTTTTGTTTGATTTGCTTTTATTCCATCATCTGTCTAGAGTTCTTCAATGTATATGGCAGATTACATTCTTTTTCTTTGTGACCAAGCTTGAGGCATACATAACATCTTATTTTACCAAGGTATGTTTGAGCTGATGTACAATACTTTGTTCCCCTTTTTGAATACACTTTACATTCAACATATTTATGTCCAAAATTATTGCATGCAAAACAGTAACTATGGAAATGATTTGTGTAGCTAGTGAAATATTGTCTTTTCCATTTTCTCGCTTGAGGGGTTCTTCTCATTTGATGCATCCTTTGTTGGTTAGACTGGATTTGCTTTATCATACAATATGCTGTAGTATGTCCAGGTTTGTGGCAGGAAAAACAAGTGATACTTCCCATAGGAGGAAAGAACCTTCTTTGACATCTTCCAAATTTATTCAATTCATCCTTAGGAGCATATGAGCCTTTAGCAGCTGATTGTTTCATCTTCTCATTCTCTGTTCTTTCATGTTGCTGCTTGATTTTGTTTGTTTCTTTACAAATCATGTTGTTGCTGGCTTCTACTCCTATAGAAATCTTCTGAGCTACTTCATTATCCTTTACATCTTTTACAAAGATGATTTTCCTGTTATCTTTTGCCTTAGACTTACTAGTTTCTCCTTCATATCCTATCCTAGCCTTTATGAGAGGTGACCTTTGAGAATTTAGCATGTTGTCCAACTGTTCAGAGCTTTTCATTTTAGGTGTATTCATTAATAATTCTCTTTGGGCTTTCTCTAATTTCTTTCTCACGCACACAACTTCTTCTCCCAAATTTTCACATTCAAGACTTTTCTCTCTCATTTGTTGCAGTAGAGTGTCTTCTATTTTCCTTGCTTCTTCATGGTGTGTCTTCAAGCCAACAATTTATTTCTTACCTTCATATTCTCTCTCATCACATATTTGCACCAATGTCTTCAGGTATTTTTTTTCATTCTTCAATCTTTCTATTTCAGTCAAGGCTGTGTCAACTTTGGCTTTTTCCTCAACTATAATTTCTTCATGGTTCTTACTTCCATTCACCCTAGCAGGTACCTCATTTGATTGACCATTCTCCTGTTGACATAAATTTTTCTTCTTCTTAATTCTCTTCTCCTTCTTGACACTGCAACCCCTAGTGTCCACTTCATGCATGAAATTCAATCTATCCTAGATTTATTTTGTAGAGGTTAGATCCATTATTAAATCAAGATCCTTGTTATGAATATTGTTATATATCACAAAATTATCCTTGGCATTCCACTGTCGTTCTTGCAAAGAGGGAGAGGCTGTGCAGTAACCATCACATAGAAGTTTTCATACCTCAGGTTCATAAGCCAATAATTCTGTTTTAACCTTATCTCATCATTTAGGAAAGTTTGTCGTATTTACCACATGTACATTTTGATATTCCATGACTCGACGAGATCTCCTTCAAGCTATTAGGCTTACACCAAAGGAACCGACTCTAATACCAAATTTTGAACCCTTAGGTATACTGAGAGGGGGGGTGAATTAGTTTAACACATCCATGGACTTTTAAAACTTTCCTTTAAACTAATTTACACCTTCATTTCAAGATCAACTTAATATGTGAGAAATCTTAATTTGTGAGTAGCACGTATCAAGCAGATTTGCTAATGTAACAACATTCTTAATATGTGAGCAACCATTATTAAGTAGATTAGATAAACCACATCAACACATAGACATCATGCACATAGACAAAAGATATAAGTGGAAACCCATAAGGGAGAAAACCACATCTTATTATTGTTGTGATGCAAAGGCAATCTCCAAATCCCATCTATTTTCTGCAGGCTACAACCTACAGGAGGCTCCTACCTCAGCCAGCTACAACTGACATCAATCAAGCTACAACTTGATATGGAAGCACCAACTCCCATCTATTTTCTGCAGGCTACAACTTGATAGGGAAGCTCCAACTTCCTCACTCTTTCAAAATAAAACACTTGTTGATTTACCTGTATATCAGCTCTATACTATTCCTTCTTCACTGCTATCCTCCAACCTTCATATCTATCTTATATCATCTCTCACTCTTCACAACATCTCTATCTGCTCCTCCTTCTTCTTATTTTCTCTGCTTCAATTCTGCATTCTCTAACCTCTCTATGCATATCAATGTGATATAATTTATAGATTTCACCTCATGATTGTCTTTATTCCACAGGGAACTCGAAGTGAACAGCCATGACTATTTTACTTCTGCCTTCTCATTTCTTTGTCCATCTAATTGAGAGGAATATAGCAATTTATACAAATTTCAATTTTACAATGGATTTTTTTTTCTTATCGGAGACTTACTAATGCATCACAAACAATATAAAAACAATTAAAACATTTACATTCACATTTTTAGTTACATATATCACTTTCACTCAGCCCTTTTCCTAGCCTTTGGCTTTGTTGGTTTTGTCTTTTCGGCTGCTGTTAAGTAACTGTTCTGCATACCTCTACTGTTTACTGCAATTGTGTGCACCTCTGCATGTACACCTGTCAAACCCACACTATCATTCCTGTGCATATTCACTTGTTCACTTCAATTGTCTATCTGTTGTATATATAACTACTTTTCCAGTTTAGTCCCAAATAAATCTCAAAGTTTTCTGCATATTAAAATGCCTCTCCATTCATTTTTCCTGCACTGGAAATTAAATAAATGTATGCGAAGGCTTTTCTTTTCACATCTGATGGTTATCAAAACCACATTCCCCAAATTTCAAATCTAAGTCAATTTAACTCACTTTTTGGCAATTATAAAAATATTCGGAAGCTTTTTGTCTATAGGTATGGTGGCTATAAAAACCCACGAAGCATATAATATGCTCATTTAATAAAACCCAACCAACAGTTCTCTCCTTCATTTATTCCGAACAAATTAATCTTGGCCTTATATCTTTAATATTTTCCTTTATAAGCTATAACCCCAATGGTTAATCCAACCGCCTCATCAATATTAACTTTGTGGTTAAACCCAATAGAAATTTACCTTCCTTCTATTATATCGTAAGCCCGAGGTATAAACTTAGGTTAACACATAAAACCTTTTTACATGCTAGAGCGTTACATGCGCATATGTATATTCACTCTCAACACTTATTAACCAAACTTCGTATCCTTTTATGCATATGGTTTCGTCATCTCATTCCGAACAAAATATACATGTCAACATATATGCATGTTCCAGAAACATTATAACAGATATCAACCAATAAGCTATAACACATCGGGTCTGCAATATTTATCTATCTGACAATTTAAATAAGTAAATGTGGAAACTTGTTTCTTTTCTATGGTCCAAACCCATAGCACCAACTCTAATGTATATAATATTCTCTGAAACCTTTATCAAAAGTCTCACAATAGAATTTAATTAACAAACATCGTCCAGACCTTATGTTTAAAGCCAAGGCTTTAATAGAAGTTAAGTCATTTCAACATGTACTCACGACTTTTTCGTGTCGGGACTCATGCATGAGATATTAATCAACCATACCATATAACTCTTCCACGCATTAACTAAAATGCTACCACATATAAATATCCATCCATGTATGACCCGGACTTTAAGAAAAGGCCAACAATCACCATAAAACTATGTCGGGCCCAAGTATTAACATACCTTTCACATCAATGGTTGAGCTACTCTCGCGCTCCCAAAACACAATATTGCACACATCCAACGGTAATCACGCTCCTAAGATGCGTGAAGGTTCTTTCTCTAAATATACACGATGAACTGGGTCCTAGTCCTTAACGCATCTTTCTCATATGACGATTGACACCTCATCGCACCAACACTAATGATCCAATGGACATAAATGCATATCGCATTTTTTCTCCATCCAAGCTTTAACGCTCAAAAAAAATGTGAAACTCGCAGTTTTCAAAAATTGCCTTCTGCCACGTGTACACAGAGATGCATATCGAATTAAAAAAGGCAAATCAGCTTACCATTTCTTTTATGACGCGATACCACCTGTATGATTTATAAAAACCGCCCTTATGGTTTAATGCCTCACGGTTCCATTCGTTACATTTCTTCATAGTTCTACTCCATTTCATTCGATATGGTTCCACCGCTTACTTTTTCCATTCAAAAGGTTAAAACACATTGATTCTATGGGGTTCTCCTCATGAAATAAATATGATGGCTTCTCCTCACAAAAGGATTATATTCAAGGCATTCAATCTATGGTAACAAGGTAAATCATGACCTATCTTGCTGTTCATAACCCACCAAAATATACATTGATTTCATCGATTTCGACAACAGAATTTAGGTTCACTACAATGGCCTTTCATACAGAGTCAAATATACTCTTTCTTATTAACAGGCTTCACTATGCCCGATTCAATTTAGAAACCCAGACACATTCAACCATTACATTATCATGACTACCAATTTCTACTAGGATGCACAAAGTGCAATCAAACCCTAACTCACAGAATTCTATGCACACAGTTAATCATCGAGTTCCATCACACGGGGTTATGGCTTTCTAATGTGATTAAATGATACTATTCCACCGTTATAATTACAATGGAATCACCATAGGCTATTCAAAACCCCATCCATAAGAATCAAACAGACTTGTGCTCTCATCACTGGATATAAAAACAAACCTTTAAAACAAAGTACAAAGTCTTGCTCATACCCAGCTCACAAGGATTCAAGGCATTCTCACACAGAAATTAATTCAACGATGCACATTTAATACTGTAATACTTCAACTCCATGGCCCTTTGATACAGTACTCTATCTCTACAGATTTTCACTCCAGACCCCTTTTCAAAATCAGTGGCCCTCCTTCTGTCCTCACTACTCCGCACCTTGAATATCTCTCTGCTTCTTTGTTAACTTTGCTGCTCTCTTTTGCTGCCTCTACTACCTCTCTGCTGCCTCTGCCTCTCTGCTACTTTGCCTCTCTCTTTGCCTTGTTTTTGTTTCAGGTGCTCCTCCTTTGCCATCTCCTTTGCCATCAATGACAACATTTCCAACACTATTTGAAAAATGGGCTGTAAGTAAAAACTGGGTGTAAGGGTGCAGATGGGGTTCATATCTTCCATTGATAAATATGGCAAGCATGGAATTTACGTATTGCAAGGATGCAGTTTTTGAAAATAGAAGGCCAAAAATAACCAGCCCGAAGGATTTATTGAGTTGTTGCATAGATATACATAAGACAACCACATGCCCCAGAGTGGCAGTCGTTGAACACTTTCTTGGCCCCTTCGAAAGTCAGATAGTGACGAAGAATCAAATCAATGTAGACACAATATAAAGTGTCCCCAATGATATGATATGGTTCATAATGATGTTGAATATGTTGACAATCAGGCTTTTCCAACTCAGATCATAAAGTTTGGGTTTGGATATATATGATGATATCACCGTAGCATGGATCAATAATGCTGATCAGGAAGAGAGTGCCATCAGAAATGTGCTCATCGATATCAGATACAATGGAAGTAGAGAAAAGCGAGCATATCAATTTAGTGAAAAACAATGATTTATTTTATATGGAAATAGTGAATTCCAAATCATACTCCTGTAAAATGACAATCCATTTTGAATACTTCCCCCCTTAAAAACTTGCGGGTCAAAATATAAGTCATAGGATTGCAGCTAGATATCATGGTAGTCGTGCGTAAGATAATATAATTCCCAAAGTGATGAACAACATGTATCATAGCTAAAGCAAGTTTCTAGACAAGGGAATATCGAGTCTTTGTATCCATAAGGTTACTGCGGAGGGAATAAATGACATACTCAGTACCATCATTGTCGTCGTGGATGAGCATCATAGAAATGGTACCAGAAGAAGCTGTTATGCAAAGGAAATAGTCATGATGATAATTTGGGGATGCAGTAAAGGAGGATTAATGAGAACATTCTTTAAATCATCTCAGGAGCATTGATTGATTTCATCCCACAGAAAAGTGATCCCTTGTTTCAGTAATCGCGTAAAACCCCTAGCAATATTTGCATAGTTGGGAACGAAATAATGTAGGAAATTAGCTTTCCCTTGTAGACTCTGCAATTGAGATAAAGAGGAGGGAGGGGTAACTTAATGATAGCCTTGAATTTAAAGGGATCGAGATGAGTGCCTTCTTTAGAGACGACAAAGGCATGATTTTATCAGATTCAATGTACTAAACACACTTATGTGGATTCAAATGAATATTATAGTGTGAGAAGTGTAGAAAAATCTCCTGAAAGTGCATAGGATGGTCGTGACACTTAGCTAAATGAGTAGGGAGGTCATCCACGTAAGGCTTTACAATGTGCTTAATGTAATGGAAATAATAGGACATCACATACTGAAGGGTAGCACCAATGTTCTTTAGACTGAATGGGAGATTTTTGTAAGCAAAGGTTCCCAATGGATAGATAAAGGTAGTCTTGTGTTGATGAGCTGACGGGAGGTTAATCTGGTTGTAGCCAGAAAAACAACCCAGAAAGGAAATTATCTCACTTCAAGCACATTCATTGATGTTCTCGTTGTGGAATAGTTATGCTTTGGATAGCTCGATTGATATCTTGGTAATCAACACAAACACAAATTGTACCCTTGTTTTTATTGACAAGGGAAATATTGGATACCCAATCTATCAATGGAATGGGATAAATGAATCCATCTTTAAGAAGTTTTTTAACCTCTCCCTTTATGGTGGTCACCTTTCTAGGGTGTGTAGGGTGAAGTTGCTGACAAACATGCTTCATGTCATGGTAAGTCGTTATTTCATGCACCACTATACTGGGGTTGATGCTAGGCATTCCATTGGAGGACCATGCAAAAACATCTCTAAATTATTGAAAGAGACTAGTGTAGAGCTTGACCTCATGTAGAGAGAAATTCACCCCAATGTGAATGTTCTATCCTAAGTTTCAGAAAAATGTCGATAGGCATGGTCTCGGTGATACTGACCATGTTCCCCTTTGGAAAGACCTCATGGCCTAACATTAGTGTTGGGATGGATCACGCGCAACATGGGTAGTGAGATTTTGAAGACATGACTGAACTAGTCCAGGGCTCATGAGAAACAATGAACGATGATGAGTATTGTTGCAGGGTGTTTCCTTCAGAGACATAGTTTTCACGATACTTTCATCAGATGGAAATATCTCATTCAGAGGATTGGTCGAGTCTGAAGAACCCAACCAAGGAGACTAGGAGTACACGTCAAAATGCATGCTACAAGTAGCATGTTTAGATGATTATCCAAAGCTAAGATGATTTCATAATAATTGGCTTCTACCAGACTTAATGGAATTACATCACCAAATGAATCGATTTGATCGGGCAAAGGGATGATCTAGGGATCGGAGGAAGAGGAGATCAATTAAGCTTAACAGTGTTCAGTGGAGGAAGAGAAAATAGACCCATAAGGGTATAATCCTTGAAAATTATTGTCCCCACACTCTCATAGGGTGTGGTGTTATGGTCTACATATCGAACATTGCCTTCGGAAGAATTGGAAGCGAAAAAGGACAAATCATAAACAGCGATGATATTTCCTTCATATGGGAAACGAAGAACACGAAAGAGAGTGGACGACACACAAAGCATAGCATGAGTCAAACTGCGACCGAGGATAATATTATAATTGAGTTCATCATCAAATATTTCAACATCAACATTGACCATTTTTCCTTCCAACATGATAGGCAAGTTGGAAAGGATATCGAGAGGACAAGAGTCCCTTCCTTCGAAGGACTCCAAATTATTTGGAGACTAGTTAAGAGCTGGAGAAAAGATGGCTTTCTAGCATGATACAAACATAATGCATGTGGATGCACCATCTTCCATGACTATGTAATGGATATTCTTCCCATTAATACAAAATTGGATAATGAAAGAAAGTTTATGAGGGAAACGCGGAACAATTTTTTCCAAATGAAAAGTAATGAGGCTCGAATGAAAAGGATTGAATCCTCTGACAGTGGATAAAAATGCTTTCCATTGTGATAGAAAGATCTTAATAACCTCTAGCAAGTACATAGTAGAAGGCATTTGAGCCAAAATATTCAAAAATATTGTAGTGTTGAGCAGCACGGGCATTTGGATTATACGAGGACTTGCGGATCACACCTTTGGAAGGTAGCCATGCAACAGGATCAAAACTCAGCCTTTCAATATGAAGAGGGCCAGAAGTGGGTGAGGGAGAAGGAGTAGGAGAATCAAATATTTCTTTCCCTGTTGACCGACATGATTTTGAATAATCTTTAGATCTAGTAACGATAGATGTGTGTGCAGCACCACTCATCATGAATACTTGAGAACCATAAGAGGTGGAAGATTAGGGTTGTTACACCATTTGATTTTATTGTGATGGAAACGACTCTTTAAGAATAGATAGATTCCCTTGAGCTCCTTTCAGTAGTCAAATTACCTCGGCCCATCGAGGACAGTCCTTGGTGTAATGCTTGTAATCACATATCAGGCAAGGATACTTTAGTTTATGTTTAGCTCCATCATCAGTGTGAGGTTTTCGGGAATCCTCTTTTCCGGCATTAGATTTAGGTTTACCTTTAACCTTATTTTTTTCCTTTAGATGATTTATCAGCCATAGAAGACTGAATGGCATAGACCTCCAAAGTATTTACAAGATTCAAAGTATTCTGAGGATGAAAATGCGATAACGAAGACAATTTCTACTTAGAAGCAGAAGAATACTTCTGGGAAGTCTCGGAAACAAAACCAATGATGTCGTCCACTTATGGTGTGAACAAAGCTTTCTAGGTTGTAGACTGAGAGCTTTGGCATTGAGTGTCAAGTAAAATATCATATAATATGTAAGATTGGGAGAAAACCAAGTCAAGATACTGAGCACGAGCTATGGCTTATTCTTTTGTGCCAGCTACCCCCATAGCAATATTCTTAGCGATCTGATTAGCGATATGCCTTCTCCATTCATGAATATTATTAGAGATATACTTACAAATATCTTGTTTTAAGGATGTAAGGAGGTGGGTTCTTGTTTCATAATGAACATTCAATTGAAAATGCTTAAGGGAAGCCATGGATAAGGAGCTGAAATCCTAAAAAGTCCCGCGCGGAAGTTCAATATACCACTTTGCAGTGGAACCAGTCAACATTTGGAAAGAGGTGTAGATGGATGGACTCATCAACCCAGGAATTGGATGAGCACTAAATATGGTACGTCATAACATGCGCCTGGGTGTCTTCTATAGATTTTCCTTCAAACTTGGGGCAATTTCTCAAAATTTTCATTGGAACTCAGAGCCAATATAGATTTTGAAGAGTTGGATCATTGGTCAGTCTTGACACATCATGAAGTTCCAACATCATGAGGAATTGAAATTTTGGATTCAAAGGCATGGTGTCTGGTCTTTGACACATGCCAATTTTTGGATTCCAACCAGGTTGGAAGAAATATTTCCCCCAAGGGTTCTATCCCGAAGGGTTTTCCCCATATGCATTGTTTCCATAGGGAGTGTAACCTTGTGGATTCAGACGATATCATGATTTCTGACCCAAAATTGGATTCTAACCTGTAACAGATCATTGAGGTGTAGTCTGACCATAATTCACATCATAGAGATTTTGCAGCTCAAAATTTTGGAATGGATTTCCCTCTAGTTGACCTTGAGAACCAGGTTGGCCTTGTGCGATTGAGGGCTTACTTTGGTGTTGTTGACGATACCCTAATGACTAGATGAAATGATACCCTGAGGTTTCTGAGGTTGGCTAGGTTGTACCTGAGGACCAGGTTGGGCTGGTTGAACAAAGCCCTAATTTTGATGGATGGAGGATTGTCCTTGTTGGACGAAAAGTCAACCCTACACAAATTTAGGTTGGCTTGGTTGATCAGAAGGTTATCCCTGTTTAAAATAGGAAAACTAACCTTGATGAGGAAAAGGTTGGCTAGGTTATACATAAGGCATTTCCTAATGTATGTAAGGTTTTCCTTGTTCCCCATAACATTGATTTTGACCATAGGTAGGACCCTGATGAAAGGTATAACCCCCCGACTGAAAGCCACAATACCCTTGAAATCCATGTAGATTTATTGGTTGAGTCTGCAAGTGTTTCGAACCATATGAGAGATAATGTTGCTGGTTAAAATTATACAAAAATTTCTAATATTGATCATATGTTAACCATGTTGGACCAGATGGTCCAGTGGACATAGGAATTCTACGAACAGCTTGAGAGAAACCTAAGATCTAAGATTGAGTTCCACTCACAGATGGTCCAATGTAGGATAGGGAAACATTAGAGAGGGTAGGACCCCCACCATACACTGCATTCAATTGGATCGATGTAGGACCACTAACAGGAGTCACTGAAACACCTACGCAAATAGTTGCCTTTGCGGGAGTAGGTGTGATTATTTTTTGAGTAGGCATGGAGACATATATGTTGGAAACACTCGGACCAGGGGTAGATACCCTTGTATTTTTAAAATATTATCGTAATACAAGGGCATGGCACTCAAGCTATTTGAGACTAGGTGTCCCAATGAGGTGTAACCATGAGGAATATATGATTGGGTGGAAGGCTGAGAGGCCTCTACACAAGTAAAACCCTAAGGAGCGAATTTGTGTCCCTCAAACAAATACTGATCTACGTCACTACTTGTGCTTGAAACCTCTATGGGGGATGAAACCTCTCCTTCAAGAGCCATCGGGAATAACTGATAGTCATCGGTCTGAGATGGATGCGAAAAATTCACAAACAGTACATCAGGCATATCGTATCGAATATAGGGCCGCTAAGGAGAGATTTAAATGGGATCAAATAATGGCTTCAGAGGGTAGGCAACGTAGCCTACTCGCAAATCAGGAGGAGACCGAGTAGCAAGAGGTTGGATAATCAGGACGAGGGTGAACTCATCAGTTTGTGTCCTAGTCGAAGGCAAAAAATCATAAGAGACAAGCGACAATGTGTCTTCGGAAGAGACTGAAGCAGAAGAAACTGAACTTGTTGGTACAACCACAATGATCTTATCTCAAAAAGGACAAGACAAAACTATTCTTGATTCAAGGCTTTTAAACAATATCTTTATAAGGAGTGACTTATAATATGGCCTAGAAATGTTCTAATAGGTAAGCCATGTGATGGTGGAAATTATTTTTAGAAAAAATGAAATAAATCAAAATGCGTAAGCTAGGCAAAAGGATTACGAGGTAGCCGTGAAATACAATTTACACCTTCGTGGTAAAATGAAAGAAAAATGACCAAGGATGTAACGTATGGCAGCCAATCTCACCGAATGTTTTGTTCGGTTTATCACGTTCGCAAGGCGGTCGAGTCAGTTACCTATGGTAGGTTTGCAACCTAATGGTTTCTCCCAAAATATATGCAACAATATGTGGGAGTCCAAATCCATAGTAATTGTTTTCTTATGTGTAATTATTAAATGAGAGCATTCCAAAATATACTTTCATACATCAATATACTTCCATACGATTGACAGCATATCACCCCGAGGCTGTAACGTAGACTATTAGCAACAACTCCTATGCTTAACGATGCCAAAACATGTATGTATCCTAGACCTCTAAATGTGATTTTTTAGGTTCCAAATTCTCGTTATGTTTATTGGATAAATTTTAAGGTTGACCTTGAATTATGTCTCAGTTTGAAATTTCTACTGATGTCACATGAACCCCTAAGATGCAGCTAAATGATAGTAGATGTCATTCATTTCAATGAAAACTACATTAATGAAGGAGAATAAAACTCATACAATCAATGCGAAAAACAAAACAAATGCATAAAATTGCATTCAATTTTCTTTTCAAGTGTAGGATATTAAAGCGAAGAAAACATTTTACAATTCCTTTCTTTCACTAAATGGACTTAAAATTGAATTGAAATGAAACATAATTTTTTTTGTATTTTTCTTATAAGCACAATGCAAATATGTAAAATGCAAGTCAATCCACAATGCTTTGAGTACTAACAAAATATCTCAAAACACATGTAAGAAGAAAATATTCGAAAATGAAAGAGAGACCCAAACCAATTTCCTCAAAGAAATAAACTCTTCATTTACAAATTGGTCAATCACTCAAAGAATGAAAAACTCAGTCGAAAGTAAGAAATTGTGATCTATGCTTGGTAGCGAAAAGAAACTCAAATTCACTCGAGGTTGACACTTGAAAATTCTACTCGCAAGATTTGACTGAAAGAAAAATTCAATCAAAAAACAATTCTAAAAGATCTGAAAAGACTTGATTCAACGAGAAGTCTGGAAATCAACAAAGTAAGCACAAAATCACATGGCACAAAGACACCTAGAGACCCTAGGATGACAACGATGCACTAAATTCTCAAAAGAGACAACCAAATATGTGAAAATTGAATCAAAATGGTCATTTTATAGAGAAGAAAAATATATATTCGAACAGTGAATACCACTCGGAAGGATTAGACCCACTGGCTAACGAAATGAAGAAAAACGCAAAAATTTACACACATAAATCGACACGGTTGTTAAGCTGCAACCCGCGTTGGAAGATTAAAAGTGCTAATGTGAAATTGCATTTAGCTCCGATCGACGCACCACCCATATCAATACTAGTGTTGATCAAGGCTAATACTTACAAATAAAATGGTTTTCTAAACTAATACCAGGCTTATCACTTTATCAAAGAGGAAAATATCTTTAAGCAATTATAGAAGCTACAGAGAGAAGGAGATGGACACTCCACAAAAACCGATGAAAAAACAAGAAAAAAAGAGAGACTTAAATGCTAGCAGTCCCGAGTGGAGTCGCCATTTTTTCATGCAGGAAAATCCTCTTTGTAGACAAATACGATCCCTCTATCCCTAGGATGGGTCTAGTAGCAACTAGAAACAATGAGAAGGCTACTTTCCTAGATTACAAATAGATGCACATCATGAATATATCACCTACCTCAATCTGATGGTGTTCCTTGCTTGAGTCCTTTGATCCTCTGCATTCCTTAATCAGGTCGTCACCATTGCTAACACTTGGTTATCTACATAATGGATCAAACAACAAAAAACGTGTAAGTATAACATATATCTTTCATAAAAAATCTATTTAGTTGATCAAGGAGAATTAAGAATCCAATCATACATTAAAGACAATAATGGAAAGCACAGATCAATTTTATTATATTAAAAATATAGAGGGGGAGTTACAACGTACACCTTGATGTCATAGCTCTCCTTCAATAGGTCTGGATCCAGACACGTCTCTAAAGCATTGATTTCAACTTGATTTTAAGGGGAAAAGGTTTCAACTCTCACTCAATACATATAGCAACAAATATCTCTCTTATGTTCTTCTACCTTTGATCTAACTAGAGGAGCTATGGGAGGATGTCCATTTTATAGCAAGGGAAGAGGGAACATGGATCCACTTACGATGGGGAAATGGGTTGTTAGAATGAATCTTAATTCCAAGCATATGAAGAAAGACCACTTTAGCTGCCCATAACAAACAACCCTAACAGCATAAATGACTGCTAATATCTTCAGATCTATAGTTAGGTGATCAAGATAAATGTTGGAAAATATAGATATATGCATTAGAAGACATTAAACAGTATAAAGAACAAGATTTACGCCATGTATCCAATATACAAGACAAAAATATATCAAATTAATTTTGTATTAATGGCACCTGGGAGGAAAACACAAGAGGGTGTTCCAAGTTCTCCTCAATGAGATGGGTTCTTGTAAGTCCTCAACACTTCACATTTAGTATTCCTCTCTCTTGATGGTGTACAAAACTTGGACAAAAAATGAAAAATTATGGCTATGATGGCGGATCAATAGCCAAACCAAGAGTTGCGATCCAGAGTGATATTTAGGCAACAAAAGGTGACAAATGAATGGGAAAACCCTTCTATTTATAACAAAATATTCAGTTAGTCTAGATATTGGTGCATAGCTAAAATATTATTAACCAAATCAAGAACCAAATTTTATGGAATATTTTATTATATTTATTGTAGGGAAAAGGAATTTGACTTGAGTCAAATCCCCTTATTTGTAAATAATAAATAAATGAATGATTTATTTATCATTTTAAGGATGTGATTAGGTAATAGTAAATAAACAAATGATTTATTTATCATTTTAAGGATGTGATTAGGTAATAATAAATAAATAAATGATTTATTTATCATTTTAAGGACATGGTTGAGTAATAATTAGATAAATAATGATTTATTTAATTATTTATGGGTGATTTAGTTATATTTAACAAAGAATATTATTTAATAATGTTTAAATAACTATTCTTTAGGAAATAATAAGATAAATAATGATTTATCTAATTATTTTCCTTGTTTTGGGCTAAATACATCCAAGAATATTAATCAAACTGCTATTTAATTAATGATTCTATAAGGAAAAATAAACAAATATAGATTTATTTAATATTTCCTCATGGGCTTTCCTGTTTAGACCATAAACAACTTAATAAAGCTGGTTTACTAAGTAATTTTTCATAGTGAATACGATTTTACTTGGGGTAAAATTGGTCTTACTTGGTGTACTTGGGTCCATCTAATAACAATGGATTAGATGACCAAAAAATGGTGTAATAGTTGTCCCCCAATGTGTGAGTTTTAGGATCTAATTGTATGACCGAAATACGTTGTAAGAACTCAATCACTAGATGACAAAGGGGAATTCAAAGAGAGAGCAGTGTAAGCTAGACCAAAGTGCTGAAAGAACTAGACCCTGAGGAGACGACTTTCAGGTGGGACAAGTCTCTTTGATGAGTGAGTAGCTGCTATAGGTGGCGGGGGAGGCATACCTATGCCCACCAAGGAAATAGTACAAACAATAAGGCATCTGAAAAACCACGTGATGGTATAATATAGAATATGCTGGAATAAACATGAGCCAAATAAATAAAATGGTAATGGATCGCACATACACATTGTGCTTGGGATAACGGCTAGGACTTGTACAATAATATCTCAATACATGAGATATAAATGCAACCCATATGCCCCTGAACACAGGAAAGGGCTTTGAAAATCTAACTGATACATGCAAAGAAAATGGCGCTGCAAGCGGGTGAGGCTAACATCATCAAATGGATGGAGCTGCATAGAATGATGTGATGAAGAGGTCATCCGAGTGTGTGGGGGGTTACCTATAGGGCCACCCCCTCATGAGGGATGAGACATCTCACACACACCCGGGAATCACCGATGTTAACTGTTGCATCACTGAACCACCAAATATACAGATATCGATCATGCTGAAAGGAGTTGGAGCTAAGAAACAATCAAGTAAAAGGGAAATAAGGAGTCCCTTTGCCTGATCCGAGGTGTTGAACAAGAGTGGAAGCTGGAACCAACATACACCTCCCTCTAGACCTGTCTTCTGGAATGAATGAGTTGATGTCGACAGAAGATGGTCCACCATAGGTGAGGAAATAAGGGATCCTCAACTAAGGTACGAGAGAAAATAGTAGAGTGACTGCCATAATGACACCAATGATGATGATGAAATGGGGAGACTCAGTAGCAAATGGACAACTTCCCTTGTTAGAGCGTAAATGGCATGGATGACCTAGCAGTGACTGACACAATATCATGAGGGATAGGGGACAGTGGGACTGAAGGCCATATTGTACAATAGGAGAGAGGGACCAAGCAATGAAGGATGGAGGACTATGGCAAGGTGTGAAGGGACTCGTAATAGACTCCATGAAAGCAATGATGACTCAACTCAGATGCTTTAAAGAAGGGTGACTCGATGGTGATGCCATACAGGAAAAGGGTCCAATGGGGACCATAAAAGCATGAGTACAAGATGGTAACTCACGACGAAAGTCGACATGAGCGTGGAAAATTATGGAGGCAACATGGTGCCCCCGGTACGAGTGTTTCAAGTGAAGAAATTATATTTTGAGGAAGGGTGAAGTGGCGCTTCTTGGGAAAATGTGTCGTGGTGAAGTATCAAATCACTAAAAGCTAACAAATACCCATTTGAGGGCTTGGTGAGAGCTTTCCAATGGTGCGGACGGTTTGGTAAATGGAGCTATGGTTGGGTCACAGCAGGTGAAAGAAAAAAATATGGGTTTCTCTTTTAATAAGGCATTTTCCCTCCAAATTCATTCATTTGCATGTGGAGCTGTGGTGAATGTAGAGAGGAGAGAAGGTCCTCAATCTTGGAGCGATCATAGCGGAGAAACTGACTATTTGAATCGAGATCCATGAGTTGCAGGTAAGAGGCATAACCCTACTCTTTATTTTCAGTGGAATAAAAGTTCAAATTAGGTCCCTAGGGTTCAGGAATAGCCCCCCACTCCTCCTCACGGCTGGGTCACACTTTTTGGGGCAAAAAGTGTGACCTGGGTAGCAGGTTTTGGGTAGAAAAGTGCGACCTATCCCAGTTTTGGGCCTGGAAAGTGTGACCTATCAGGGAGGGGTGTTTCTGTGTTGTTTTTTGGCTGAGCACTAGGCTTTTGTGATGATAAGAAGTCTTTCTTTTCTGTATACTGAAAAATATGATGATTTTTTGCAGATATGATAGAATTATGGATTAAATAGAGAGAGAGAGACCTAGGCGCATTATGGTTGAAGATCTGAGAGGATCACGGTGTCCACAGTGCTTTAGCCAGGTTTGTGGTTTTGAAGTTTGTGGAGAATGCTTTGATGAGAGCTGGGGAGCCCTTATTAGCCAAAATTATCAGCTATTAGGACCCAGACCATGAGGCCCTTATATTGGAGGGGCACTGGATCGAATTGATGGTCCAGGATATATATTTCCTGATCGGTCTCCCATGACTTGGGATGGTAGGGAATACTCAGCCAGTATTACTACGTGGGTGGAATATCATAGATTTTGTAGAGTGCCATTGTTAGCTAGGTCTCCAAGTCAAGGGAACTCAGATACCCATCAGGGAATTGGAGAGGTTAGAGACCCATGCTATGGCTGCAGTGGTGCTGCGGATCCTGGGAAAAATCCTGGGAAAATAGGCACTCCATCACATCATCGGGGGGCAAATGATGCTTGTGGAGAGTGTTTTGAGTGGGACCTAATATGGGTGGGCCCAGATGATGTTGGCATCATTGAAACAAGAGTTTTGTTCTCTTTTTTCTTTAAGAAGATCCTGACACTTTGACCTCACATATAGCTCCAAGATGGGGGCCCGAGAGAGCCTAGGTTGTGCCATTCAGGGCGACTATTGTGCAGAGGAGGAGGTGGAGCAGGTGGATTGGTGTTTTGTCCTGATTTCTTTATTCATTGGGATCAGATGCTACTGTATATAGACGAATATCCCTTTAGTGGGATGAGTTATTATGGGGACCCAGATCTGCCCTTACCAACTGGTCATATATGGGGACCCGATAGTAAGCGACAAATTGCTAATTTTATGTGCATGTAAGGTTTCTAGAACAGTGCATGTGGTACTAATTCTTTCACCTTTGGTATGAAAATATAGCACCAGTAAAACCAGCAGGGTACATGGGATGACCTGCAGTATCGGGGGCCACATGATCTAGTGGATCGAGGGCACAGAAAAATGAGGATGCGACATCCCTTCTAGAAGACATCCGTCATAGATGTGAGAGGCTTTTGACTGATGTATCAGAACAAAGCTGGTAAGACTTAGATGATCAGTACATAGAGCCATGTATTGGTTTACCCTCGGAATGGCGAGGGGTCATGCGGTGCATGGCGATGGACAGACAAGGCATGCGTGATCTACGAGTTATGGGGGTAGAGCGATTGGCTCGGGATCCTCCAGATAGTGATTAGTGTGTAGGGGTAGGTTGGGCCCCCAGTTTTGAGTTTTTGTAACATGCTATGGGCATGTCATATGTATCAAAGTTGATGAACTCCAAAACATTTTATACGACATATACTATGGATATGCACTTTTCTGATATTTTTATGTTATTGTGTTGTGTTAAATGTGTTTATTAAATTCCAATCCATAATATGGTTTGCAATGCAATATACATAGTGATGTTGTGCTTTAGTTACATGATTGAAAGTAATGATTTCAAATTCACACATCAAAATCTTCACTCGTAAATATTTTCTCAAAAGGATAGGATTATGCACACAATATACCCCATTTAATTGCATGACAAGATGCAGGGAATCTCAACGAACATGAAGGTGCAGGATGCAATGTGAAAGGGCATCGGCTAAGAAACCCCGTACTACATCATATTCGGGCTGATTATTAGTAGCAGTATCAATGCATACACCATTCAAAAGAACAAGCACATGCAAGGGGGTAAAAGTGGCCCAACCTGCTGAGGCTAAATTCCAGGAGTAGCAACTTGCACCATCGGCAAAACCAATATAAGGTGTTGACGAAGGGTCCCTCTAAAAGGTGCCACAAGACAATAAATGGAAGGATAAAGAACAATGATGGCAACATGAGTGCACAGTAGAAATCGAATGCGCTCTGTGGAAGGGAGTGATCTAGGTAGGATGTCTACTTCCCACATGCAACTGGTGATGGGGAGTGTCGGAGATACTGGAGGCGTATCTTGAGCTCAGGCTACATAAGTCACCAATGGTATGAATGATGGCATCACGTTTATGGGTGGGAAAGATGAAGTCAAGGGTGGACATGGCTTCCATGATGTTGTCATCACAATAGGAGGTGGAGGGATAGGAGGAAGGGAGACCACATGGCATGGTGAAGTGACCCATCATCATGAGAAGAAAGACTTACATGCACATCATCGCGAGGGATGACCTAAGAATAAGTAGATGAAGGATCCACTGATGTTGAGCTGGGGGTGATCGTTGAAAGGAGGTCAAGCAAAACAACAGGAGAAGATTCTGATGGAGCTTCTGCCAAAGGTCTCAAGGATGATGAAAGGTAGAGGATGGTGGCCGCATGCTCTGTCATCTCGACATCAGGATGGGGAATGTCAATGGAAGTGGGTAAATCCTTAGTCTAGCCTACAACATATTGTGTAAGTACGGGAGAAAAATATTGGTTATGTTTAATATCATATTCATGAACTACCTATAAAGAGGCATAGTAATGCGTAAGGCAGGGACAATGATGAGATTAATGGCCATGGAGACCACACAAAGCACAATGGTGTTTGGTGTGAATAGTCTTGGTGTTCTTGGCTACAGTTGATGAAGAAGCAGAGGTTTCAAGGACTGTAGACTTAGGGAACACGACATTAACCATGGGCTTGATGCGGGGCAACTCGAGACAAGTATTCATGGAAAATTTTAGGGGCTAATATTCGCAGGTGGGCTAATTTTCCATGGTTTTTCCAAAAAAAAGATTCACCAATTTCCATTTTTTTATAAAAATGATTCGCCCAAATTTTATAATATAAAAGTATTTTACCTTAAAAATTGCCAACATTATATAGAAAATATATATAAGATCATTATAAATTTGAATAAGTTACAAATACATCAATAAACATTTTATAGTTTTCATATTAGGGACTAGTGAGATTCGACAATTTTTTAAACTTCAAGATAATTTTCCATCCTTAAAATTATCCCTAGTATTGATGGCATGACCAATGAAATCAGACAAAGCACAGGGCTTTGGAGGTAGAGGAGGTGTAGGGTTAGTCGGGGCAGCCTTGTCCTTTGATTCCCTTTTGCAATCTTTGCCCTTCTTACCTGAAGCGGTCGTAACAGGAGGCAGTTCCTATTGAGGTGGTTGGGGCATTGTGACAACGGGAGAAGTTAGGGGGACCAGTTGAACTGGGGTCAGAGAAAGATAAGGTTTAGGCTAATAGAATGGGGTAGCAGCTGGAGGATCAAGATACCAAACAAGAATCCCAATGGTCAATTTAGGTAGAGAGAGGGTGGCCATGACATGTGCCGTATAGTTGCCTGATGGAGGGACTAGGAAAGGTATCTGAACGGAGGGGTAGTGGCCAGGTGGAATGGCTCCTGAATGGTTAAGGCTAGGAGGAACTGTTCTAGGAAGGTAAAAAGGCTCATGAGTACCATCTAAAAGGCTAGGAGGAGGAGGTCCAAAAGGCTGCATCGAAGGGCTAGGAGATGGCTACAGAAGGTGAGGGGGTTGTTGACTAACCATGGTAAGCCTCTTGAGAGAAGCCTGAGATGATTGCGTCATGCAAACATTCGATGAGTTGGGATTAGAGATGGGTGGAGGAATACCAGCGAATGTACCAAGTAAGGAGGAGTCCTTGTAGACACTAGGTGAGACACTGGTCAAAGGGTCGACAGTTTTCTTATTGGCCACTGAAAAGATAATGGACTCAGGGGAGGTTTGAGACTTCGGTTCATAATACGTCAACTGGTCAATGGTGACTATATTTATGTTATGGGGGAAGGACATCTTGTGGTGAACCGCGAAAGGGATAGCAGTCATCGCATCAATGTAACTATGACCAAATAGAATGTTGTAATCTAAGGGGGCTTCTATGACTTCTACATCAAGCCAAACCATCTTTCCCGCAATAGTGATAGGAAAAATAAGGAATAAGCCAATGGGTTTAGAGGCGTGGCCATCCCATGCTCGGAGAGTGATCATGGAAGGAGTCAACTCAGGATATCCGAGTTGTTTCCAAACCGAAGCAGACATCACGCAAGTGGATGCCCCCTCATCAATAATGCATCGAGAAACATTAGCATTCTAGATCTTGATTGGGATTTGGAAAGCGATGGAGGTAGGGAGAGGAGGATGCTCTGACCAGTCAACATCAAATATAATCAACTAATCGTCGTAAGGATAGAAGAGCTTTATGTTGTGAAGGGCACTACTGGAGGAGTTCTAGTGTTGAAATGACAGCAGGGGATTGTGCCAAATCATTGACTATGTTATATGAATGGGCGGCTTTTCCAGGAGCAGCATTTCGACGTAGTGGTCCCTTAGGGATCTTGGTATGAACCTCTGCCCTAGGCTAAGGGATCTGTAAGGGACCCTTAGGTGTTGTAAGAGGCTCTGTAGAAACCAAAGGAGGTTGCTCGGAGACAGATGTAGCGGGAGGCTTGTTGTACTAACGGGACTGAGTCTGAAGATTGATGTCTATAGTTGAAGGTTGATCAAACTTCATGATGATAATCTAGTGATTAGGGGTACTAGATGGAGTAGGTTAGGTAACAGTGTGGTAAACAGGAGGTTGAGAAAAAAGAGGAGGCATACCATATCCTGAATACATGCTACCAGGAGGAGAAGATATGTAGGAGGTGTTGGCCCCCTTCTGAGGAAAACTAAAACCCATGGGAGGTTGAGCAATGATGACACACAAGTGGCACAAAGGAAAAAGAGACCGGCAAGGGTAGGGAGGTGCAAGATCAACCGACTACAATGTCGAAACAAAGGCAGAGAGGTGCAGGATCAATTGATTTAAATGTTTGAGCCTTTTCTTAGTGGTGGTAACCAAGCCCTTTTTCACTTAGGTTGTGTGTGTATAAGTGTGTAAATTTTAATTTATAAAACCAAAATTCTATAGAGAAAAGAAAAAGTGTGTTGTAGAGCTGTAAATAAACTTGCAAATGATAGTATACAAGCCTGCAAAAACATAAAATAAACAACTAATAATGCAACGATATAAATCCAACGAGGTGGGCCTCTCAACAATTAGTCTATAGGTGAGAAAAAAGCTAATTAAAACACACTAAACAACCCAATAGATCCAAGGTCAGGAGAGATAGCTATCTAAAGGACCAAATCTACTAGAAAGTGGTGTAGAAAACAAGAACAAATCAGAGGAAATGTTGCTGTAAAAATGGCGGCGAAAGGTTATCTCTAGGAGGGAACCGGAGTGCACCCTCAAGGAAAACCCAAAAAAAACTAAATGAGGAGATTTGGATGGATAACAAGCCAATATGAAGCAGATATGAAGGTGAGGTATCATATCTGAAAAAATGGCTGAAGACTCTGAAATTTCAGACAACCTGTAATAGAAAAAACTCTTCCACAAAAAGTGGAGGGTACTGAAGCCTTAGGGAGCTAGGTTCCCACTTATTTGAGAAGAAAAGAACAATTACAGGTCCAAAATAGGTGGAGATAGAGGTCAGACAACCCTGAACAGAGGCTCAGAAAAACCTAGAAAACTTTCAGAAAAATCCCTGCAAAAAGTACAGGTCGCAGTTTTTGACCTGTTTTTCAGCAGAGGTCACACTTTTTGGGCTGTAAAGTGTGCCTTGGAGGTCTAGGTCACAGGTTTTGGGCTGAAAATTGTGACCTGCACTTTTGGCAGTCTCACCGGCAGATTTTATCAAAAGTTGCCATCTCAGCTGCGACTGATGTCGGTCAGTTGCGGTTGATTTCATAGTGAATGTCATTTTACTTGGAGTAAAATCGGTCTTACTTGGTGTACTTGGGTCCATCTAATAACAATGGATTAGATGGCCAAAAATGGTGTAACATGGGTTATCCCATTGGGTAGTTCCATTTTTTTAGGAACAATAATGCCAAAGCTAGACACTAAGATCTATCCTTAGGAGCAAACTACCAGCTCTCTCACACGAAGCTTCTAGATATCAAAGCATCATTTTCACTTTAAAAAAATTTCTAGAAGAGGATCGACGCAGATGTGATCCTTGTTCTAGCGCTGATAGAGACTGTGCTCGACCAAAAAAGAGCCATCGATGCGAGCAAGACATGCAGAGGGAACACTGCTCTAGATAACCATATTTTTAAGGAGCTTATTCAGGAATGGTCAAGAGAGAGTTGACTCATTATGCTCGAAGGGATATGATAACACATTTTCATGATGGAAAATAGACATATGTGTCATTATTAAGGGTACCCAAGATCAAGAACGGGGAGTATAGGGATAGTGACAATTTGTTGTGTAACAGATGTATAATATTTTTCTAGTAATACCAATGTTATATATTTTCACAAATGAGTTTTTTTAACCTTGTAAGTATCTATCGTACTCATTTCCAATTTTTTGAGCACCATCACAAAAAATTCATCATGGTCATTATAAAGTGTATCTCTCATGTTGCACTTATCATAATTGGTAGTAAATCTATCACACATAGGGGAATGATTTTATTCAATGTATTTGGTGATCTCCGTTTGTTGATTCATAAAAAAAACCATGTGTGTGATAATAGTCAAAGTTCAGCATTGTTCACATTGATCTCACTGGCCCCACACTTATTCATTTTTCATAAAACTTCCACACCGAGAAACATAGCTTCACCAAGCCTCCATTGAGCTGCACACTAAGCAATATCAACCCTCAAGATTTGAAATTGCCACTTGGAATTGCACAATGTGAAGTACTTGCTTCCCAACACTGATTCATTACATCATTTTTGTGACTAAGCCTTGACCTTGACCTCTAGAATTGCGCAGTCATAGTGTCCAAGCTAGATTGAATTGAGCACTTCAAAACATCATACATCAATATTTCTCTATGAGCACTATAAGTCTGTATTGTGTAGTCATCGAGGCATTTCTTGTCACCCAGAACTACACATTAAATCCTTGCAGTGTCGACCATTGTAGTCTGTCGCAATGACTCCTAACACTGTGTAGTCATTCCTCCTATCCAAACATGAGCTACACAATGCGTACCATCAAGGCTCAATGGTTCCACTTTCCTTTCTGAAATATGCATCTTCACAGTAACCGAGCCTCCTTTTCTAACCTATCACTTATTCCAGGCTCAATTCATGGATTTCAATACATCATCTTAGGCTAGTGGGTTTTCGAATTGATGTCGTCTCATCATGAGTTAATTACAAGAACACATATTTTATCATGTCATGGCGAGATTATGAAGGAAGAGAAGAAGGATGGAAGCATGTTCAAAGAAAATATTTCAGCTAAACTCACAAGATAATTCATCAAGAGAAAGCGAAAGGACACTAGTTTGTGACCACTATCTAAGACTTTAGATAATTAAAGACTTCCTATCATCAAGGCATGCAGAGGATAAAATGAGAGATCTTTCATGAGGACACTAAACTCTTAGTATCACCAATGGAATGGCATTACCATGTCCTCAACCAATCGATGTCAAATCTGTCATCTCATGTGATGATATTAGTGGCCATATGCCACATCACTATAGTATATCATGTCCATTGCAATCAAATCTATTGTAAATTCAAAGTCCAAAGGACACACATGAATGTAACGAGTCATATGAGCTTAAAACTCATGGGAATTTAAACATTCATGAGGGTAGCCAAAGGGTAACCCTTGGTTATATATACTCCCTCATTGTATGAGAAAAACACTTTTCACTCTGACTCCACCAGCAAAGCATTGGAGATATAAAACAGTTCTTTTGTGGAGCCAAGAGTAGCTCCAATGCTCCACTATTGGAGTTAGTGATGTTCTCTGTATATATGTGTCTTCAAACTTTTACTTAATAATAGAAGCCTTTCGATACCAACACATTCTTCATGTATAGGCTATGAATATTTGTAAGACTATTATACATATGTATGTATTTCATGTTTTCTTTTAGAGCTTATCTTGTTGAGAATGTGTTGTAATCATTGTTATTGTTGTTCCATCCTTGTGGAATATTCCAAGTAATATTAGGGAGATTTTTCTCTATTGTTGGTTATAATTAATGTTGCATCCCTTATCGATTATTCCATTGAATGTTAGACAGATCCTTGGTTCATGTGTGTCTCTTCCTCAATGATACTATTAGCTCTCTCTTAGAGGCTCACTTTTCTCTCTCGCCCCAGAGTAGAAGAACCTTCACATACTTGCAATTTGGACATTCACCACACACATCCCCTTGAATTTTGAAAGTACATCTACATCAATATTTCTTATTGATAGTTATAACCTAGGAAAATACTTAATAATATGGAAACTGGGCCTTTATTACAGATGGGACTCCTAAACCAAATGATTTAAGGTCTAGTTGGGACTTCATATGTCGTAGATCCCCTGAATTTTGGCGGATCCAGTAGTAACAATATTTATGGCGCTAGAATGAGGGTTTTTAGTGTTTTATGGATGATGAACTCATGACCAAAACATCTCATCTTCTGATCAAGGAAGAAACATTCATGACCCTTTAGATAACTGTGCTTCTGAAGTTGGAGAGTTTTCCCAATGAGATCTGACTCATACTTACGAAATCTCGTATGATTATTTTTTTAGTATCCATCCCATAACCTATCAGTTCATAAAAGCACTCCAATTAATCATGGGAGTACTTAGTCTTCCATATTCTACACCAAAGAAAAAAACCAATCCTACTGGGATTGTGGTTTCCTCTCTTGAGGACACATTTCTTTCCACCCTTGAAGAACTTTCACACTGTGTGAAAAATGCAGTAGAGCCTCCAGTATTTAGTGGTTGGTTTTAATATAACCATGTAATCTCAAATGTAACTTCTCATGGGTTGGGTGGCTACGAAAGAGCATAAGATCCATTAGTATTTTCCAAAGAAGTGGAAAAGAGCAAAGGAAAATACATGTGTGACCAAGATTTGGATTGGATGACTCAAGGGTTACTTGCACTTCTCAGTGTGTTGCACAATATGCCAAAGCACTCAGAGAAGCTCCTCATGAATTATGACCCTGAAAAAACAGTGAAGGCTGAAGACCATTTTGACAACTTCTACCTACATCTACAAACACTTGAGGTACGTCACGATGATGTTGCATGTATAATTTTCCCATGTTCATTGGATGGTAGAGAAGTTGTATGATATGAAAACCTTTGGGTGAACTCCATCTAGAATTGGAGAGCGTTTAAGAAAATATTCCTTGAAACTTTTGTTTATGACAAGAACTCGACCATGCTATTGAAAGAGTTGGGTAACCTAAACATGGAGTAGAAAGAGAAATTGAAAGACTTCAATGAGAAATTCAATCAAATTTTGAACATATTTATAAAATATCTGAGACCTCATGACTCCATAACCATAGATTACTATACTTCTTCATTGCGAGGAATCATTGCGCAATTTGTGAACCAAACTACGAAATCATACCCATGGAAAATTATGAAGAGGCTATCAGGGTCCATCATACATATAGTTTATCATGGGATGTGTTGGTAATATATCTAAGAATATGTGATTTGTGAATTGGATTACTCTATTGGATAATTTATTAGAACTTTCATTGAGATTTTGTGGCACAATTCAAAATCTCACAACATGGATGGAGAAAATCCCAAATCAAACTCACATAAATATTAAATTGATCTTAAAATCAAAGGGAATAAATATTTCATGAGTGATGTTTAGTTCTCCTTGAATAACCATCCAACAAAATATGACCCCCGCACCTTGCCCCTTAGGTCACCCTAACACTCTCATAACTTACATTATCATCTAGGGTGAGTTTTCTTTCCTTGAAATTGAAACTACTCTTTTTTAAATATATTAATGATTTTTTCTAAGCAATTATACGTATTTTGTGTGTTTTTCTAGTCCTCGTTAATATGAAATACTCTAAGATGTAAGAAGAATTAAGTTTTTGATGGAAAAAAAAGGAGAAGGATAATCTTTGGATATGCACCTTGTTACTCCAATTCTCGGTCATCTAAAAATGTATAATTAGATGGATCGAAATACACCATGTAAGACCAATTTTACCATAATAAAATTTCTTTCACTAAGAAATAATTTAATAAACCACAATGTATTAAGTTATTTCTAGTTTAAAGAGGAAACCCCATGCGGAACAACTAAATAAATCCTTATTTGTTTGATTCACCTTTAGGAATAATGAATTAAAGGTTTTTTTAAACAATATTCCTTGTCATATTTAACACAATTTATGCGAAATAATTAGATAAATCATTATTTATCTTATTGTTCTCTAGGATTAATTAATTGATGTTTATTTAATTATTATTCCTTGTTAAATTTGACTAAATCTTCTAGTAATAATTAAATAAACCATTATTTGTTTGATTATTCCTTAAACCCATTCTTGAAATAATAAATAAATCATTTATTTGTTTATTATTTCAAAATAAATGGATTTAACCAATTTAAATTCATTTTCCTTCCAAGAAAATATAATAAAACATTCCAATGAGTTAGATCTAGATCTTGGTTGATAATATTTTACTATGCACCATTATCAAGGATAACTCAATATTTTGTTATAAATAAGACGATTTCCCATTCACTTCTTACATTTTGATCATTTTATCATGGTTGGACTTTGATCCTCTTATCATTGTCTATATTTGATTATTTTTCTTTTCTTCTTTCTTATTGAGCTCCCTTTGAGTTCTACAAGTCTTGGGTATTCTACACCATTGAGAGAGAAACTCTTAAGATGAACCAAGAACCCATGCCATTGAGGGGCACTCTTTATGTTCCCTTCTGAGGTGCTACATAATATAAATTTTTTTTGTAAATCTTGTCTTGTCTATTAGATATTTGGAGAAAATCATATTTTATTTTGTTGTTTAGCAGCTTTATTTTCTTAGATATGGGTTTATTTTACATTTTTTCTGAATGTCTATTGCAAACCCATATTTGTTGTTATGGATGTTTGTCATGTGCAACTAAAGTGATCTCTTTTCATACAACTGGGTTAATATTTCATACTAACACGCCTCATATTGATAGATGCCATAATGATTAATGAGTGAGAAACCAACATCATTTTGTAAAAGAGAATTATTGAAAACTCCATCTCAACTACCCTATAACAGTACACATTTTTACAAAGGAATTCTATCATGTTCAAATATTCAAATATCCATGATGCAAAGGAATCTCATTCTACAATTTTTTAATGTAAAAGTTTCTAGCATGACCATATATGTATGTAAAAACCTATGTAAGCCTATTATCTTGGATACTAATTTCATCCTAGGAGGTTTTTTGCCTTCGTGATTGAGTTGTTGCATTTCAAGAGAGTGATGTTTGGCAATGTTTTTCTCTCCAACCTTAACCCAAGGTTAGCGTCCAATTTATTGTCAATGTCTTGAGTGAGTCCTGCTATGGATTTTTTGTAAAAGTGTACCTTCAAATAATCTAAGAACATTTGTTTAAATTATTTTATTACAAAGTTGTTTAAGTCGAAAGGCGTTTTTCCTTTAGAGTGTTGAACTAACTATACTATCTTGATCTAAAAATTATTTTAGTACATGTCACGCCATACTTAGACACCATGGCTAAAATATTTAATAGTGAAAAAAATTATTAGTAGGATTTAGTTTCAATTAAATAATTTTTCTACCCAAAACAAATTAAAATACTAACCTATAAAATTGAGCAACAAAAAAATTATTTTTTATTTTCTAGCGAAAAGGCTTAAAAATAATAGCTAAAAAATGGTAAGAAAAATAAATTCTCTGAGGGGATCCCCACAAATAAAGTAAACAAAAATTCAAGAAAATATTTCTGGTATAGAAAATTACAATTAATTCCTAGAAAACTGGATTTTTTTAATGAAGATTAGATTTATGCCCCAAGTTGGTTAGGTGGATGGGGATTTTTGGAGGAAAAAAAAGTTAGAAAAAATTGCATCATAAAGAAAGTCCATTTTGTTCTCAAGCTATGAAATGTGTAAATTATTTTGTAGGAGATGAAGCATTTAATCCTCCAATATTAGGTCAAATTTGAGCACGTTGATGGATCAAGAAATCTTACTTTTTGACCTAGAAAAGTCTCTAGAACTCATATTTTTTATATATAAGGAAGCATATGCTCCTCATTATCACATCTTGTTGAAAATCTTGGTAAATTTTAATCTTTGTTTAGCTCCCATGCTTTAGTGTTTGAATTTGATAGCTTGAAAAACATCTCGTAGTAGTTGATTTCTTGTATTCTTGGTAATATTTGACACTAATATGATTTGTCCTTAGTTTTGTATTTGATTGCATTACTAGTTAAAGTTGTTGTCAAGTTGCTTCCTAAATCACTATTCGCAATTTCTTTTAGGTCTTGAATTATTTATGTTTCTATAATGATTCCTAAAAGTTATATTTAATAAAGTAAAAACACTCTAAACATGGAGCATAATTGAAGATATGTGATAATACTTTGCTTCATTAATATAAAGATTTTCAATGGACTCACATTTTTTCAAGCTTGATGCATTTTAACCTTAGTTCCCATTCTTTAGTATTTTCATTTGATAGCTTGAAAACAATCTATTAATGGTTGATTTCTTGTATTCTTGATAAAATTTTACACTAATGTTATTTATCCTTCATTTATTATTTGTTTGATTTACTAGTTAAAGTTATTTTCAAGTTCAGTCACTGTTATCCATTTATTTTATATTTTTAATTACTTGTTTTTTAATAATGATTCCTAATATTAAGATGAGAAATAACATCAAATTTTTCATTTAAGTTCAACAAGCTAGGGACCAATTCAATGTCATCACCAGCAAATTTGACATGCAAGTTGGGTGACCACATGTCTATCAAGGCAGATAAATTGATAGGTCCAGTTTTTGCAACGCAAAATTTTGAGAATGTTTGCATAGGCTAGTTGAAGCTGACAAGCACTTCAATTCCTAGCGAAACTCAAGACCCAATTCCTTCGAGTTCCGTAAGTCACCCAGCGAAGGCATCACCATGTCCAACAAAGGGACTCCTATCCACAAAACTTTTAAATCACTGGGGAGTTTAAAAGCCCTCGGAAATTCTTCCTCAAAATTTCTGCCTATCAACTTTAGTACTTTTAGGGACCTTTGATGCACCAGTTTCCATGACCATACTTCAACATTTTCACAGTTTGTGAGATCTATATGCTAGAGTGTTCTTATATTTCAAAATATTTTTCTTGAGATTCTTAAGTTAGCACTCTAGGAAACATTAAAATATTCAAGGCTACTTAAAGTCCCGAAGGAATCTAGCATCCTCGCCAGTATCATGCATGCGGACATGTCCAAGCTATTGGCAGGCTCTCCAATTGAGAGCACCACTCCAAGTCCAAGATGTGGAGGTTCAACAAGCTGGTGAAGGAATCTAGAAGCCTTTCCAATATCTGGCACTGAAGTAGGTCCAAGCTATGGAGGTCCGAAAAGATACCAAAGGAATCTAGCAACCTCTCCAATTTCTTGCACCCAAACAGGTTCAAGATGTGGAGGTTCGACAAGCTACCAGAGGAATTTGGCAGCCTCTTTAATATCTCACACCTTGTTAGGTCCAAGTTGTGGAAAATAATTGTAAAAGCTAGATTAAGTGGACAGGTCATCCTTTTACAAGATTTGACTTGTTACCTATAACCTTTCTTAGTTACAATACTATAGCTAAATTCCATGGGTGGATAAATAGCATGGTTGAATGAATACCATGGGTAGAAGTCACTTACCATAGGCAAATAAATACCATTTTTGGATGAATACCATTGGTAGATTCCACTTGAAATATCATGGGTAAATTCCATGGGCGAATGAATATCATGGGTGGATAAATACTATTATGAAACCATCTCCCAAAATAGAAGAAAATATAGATCAATGACTTAGAAATCAGCCTCTTCAAACAGGAAACCTCCTTTACATTACATAAATGACCAATTATTGGATGATACAAATGACAAACCTGCCTTATATATATAGGATTATAAGGGGTTACAATGTAACAATATGGGCACCACATGGGCACAACAATAACAATAATGGGGCTACAACTCTGGGGCACAATAACAATATGGGGACTAAATGGGAACAAAAATAACAATAAGGGGCTACACTAGTATTATAGTGACCTAACGTGCCCCTATTCTTACAACAATTCTTGTCCTCAAAACTTGAGAAGTTCTCCAGGCTTCTACATAAAATTCTCATCCTCCCAAGTGGAATCTTCAGTGGGTAAGTTCTTCCACTTGACGAGATACTCTGAAATTGATTGATTTTGTAGTTTTCGAGTTCTTTTTTATGTGACTTCTTCACATTCAAATATTTTTTTTCCTTCCCCATCAAGTTCTAGGAATGTTATTTTAGTTGGGAGTTTGTCACCTATAACCCTCTTTAAGCACGAAACATTGAAAAATGGGTGTAATTGGGAAGATGGAGGAAGCTCTAATTTGTATTCCATAGTACCAATATTTTTCAACACTTTGTAAGTACCATAGTACTTTTACGATAATTTATTATCCTTCTTAGCTTGCTTGATGGAGATTTTTTCTTATGGTTGTAGCCATAAAATATCGAGTCACCTTCATAAAAAATTATCTAGCTGTGATGTTGATATGCATGTTATTTCATTCGATTTTGTACCAAATTTAAGTTATATTTTATGATTTGGGGAACTTTTTGTTGATGCTCGATGTAATCTTCCACTGCTTGAACCTTATAATTTTCTCTTAAAGATGGTTTCAATGTTTGAAACTCTAGTGAGCATAATTGTGTTATTACCCCTTGTTGTTATTTCTTTAGAATATTTTTCATGCCATTAGAGCTTATTATATTTCTTTCTTTCCTTGTGATACCCCATATATCAACTTCCTTTTCTTCCCAAAAAATATTCAAGAAAATTTCTTGAAAATTAAAAGCTAATTTTGTTGGAATCACGATTTCCGTTAGACCAAAACCCGCAGGCATTAGTTTCCGCTAAAACTGATAGAGTTAATATCCATGATTGGTAGTTATTCCATGTAATGAAACACACAGGGAGTGTTGAACCCAATTTCCAACAATCTCCCCCCCAATGCGAGCCAGGTGAGTTTCGAACTCGAGACCTGTCGCTCTAATACCACTTGTTGGAATCACGATTGTCTTCAGACCAAAACCCATAGTCATTAGTATCTGCTACAATTTCCAAAGTTAAGATCCAAGGGAGGTAGTTAGTCCATGTCTCAAAACACACAGGGAGCATTGAACCAAATTTCCAACAATTGAACCCAAAAATATTAACCCTTTAACTCCTAGTATAACATGAACACCACCAGTTGGAATGGAAAGAATTGGGCTATTCAATACATATTCCCCCATGGTTAGCTTGATATTATGACACTTTCCAGAGAAATTTATAGTTCCTCCATTTGAAACCACCACTTCAAACTCCTTTTCTTCATGATATAGGAAGAAATTCAATTCCTTGAATATCTTACAATGAATAAAATTATGGGTGATATCTCAATCAATCAGCATTATTACCTGTTTATTCTTGATATGTCCTTCTATCTTGAGAGTTTGAGGAGTGGTAATTCCTTCCAGTGCATTACAATATATGGTCAGAGTCATTTCTTATTTCTCTAAGGTCATTTCCTAGTGTATATCCTCTTATTTTAAAGTTTCTTGTTCATTTTCTTCCTCATTCTCAACACACTTATGACCTTTAGTGTATTTTCTATCACAAATATAAAAAAGCCCTTTTGCTATATTTTCTTCCAATTACTGTGGTGTCAACCTTGTAGGTTGTGGAAGGCTAGGAGCAGCAATACTTCCATGTTTGTAGTTGTGAGTGATAGGATTCATTGTTTCCATAATTTTTCATTCAATTTTTCTTGCCCAAAAGAATGCCTTCTCCAATGAATCAAGTTCACAAAGAGGAGCCTCGCGTTGGATGTTATCGTTTGGAGTCACTATGAAGACTTGAATCATATGCTCTTATCGAATATAGTTTACCCTTATATTAAAATTTTTAAAGACCTTAATGTATTCCACCATTGAACCCTTTTGTTTGATATTTATCAATTGGCTAAAGATGGTGTTTTTTTTTGTATCCTCAAAATGTGTTATCATTTCCTATGTAAAAATTGACCAAGCGACAAGGTGTTTACAAGAACAAACCCATCAATACAATAAAAATGGATTTGATTCTAAATATAAGGTTGTAATGCATACCTTTTCTGTTTTTTTCACATTATGGAGATCAAAATATTGCTCTATCTATAGTATCCATGGTACCATATCCTTGACATAAAAATTCCTCATATCGATCTTTCAAATATGGTGGGTCTTCAATCCAAAATTAGAGTTTATGAAATCATGATTAACATTTATTTTGTTCTAATTATGAGTTTCATATCCTACCTTATCACCATTAAGAATCATTTCTTGCATCAACTTTTTCAAAATTTCCTTGTCTTCTTTCAGACCATTCTTCAAGTCTTTCATGTTTCCTCTCAGTTTTTCATATATCCCATCAATATTAGCTCCCATTAAATTATTAAAATCTTCCATGTTTGTTTCTAAGTGATTCTTTAAATAATCCATGTATTATCTTAAACCATCCTTCAAACTATCCATCTTCACTTCCATTTCATTTGTGATTACCCTTTGTGAGAGAGAAATTTATTGCACTTGGTCTCGTAACTTTGATTTATCATGTTGCACTTCTTCCTCTTCATGAGTCATAATAGATATTTCTGAGGGATTAATGGTTGTGGCATTATTTTTGGGAGGAATTTTAGAACCCAATATTGATATCAATTTTTCAATATGCCCTTGGAGTCACTTCAAGCTGATTTTTTAAAAAAACGTTATGAAATATGAAAAGAATACACAATTTTTTATTACTTTTGAGGAGCTAAATATTGAACCTTATGTATCTATGTCATTTTGGATCCCAAATACGTTAAATCTTTTCTTTTAGTAGTCCTATGAGTCTTCTTTCCAATGCCATAGATCCGGCCTAATTTGGATTCTTCAAGATAAATTTATGCATGATCAACCAAAATGACCTAATTATGGACTAGTTCAGTAGAGATAACTTGTAGAATGTTCCAGATGTCCCTATTTCGACCTTTGGCTCTAAAATTGATATAAAATATAGTACAATCCATGCACTTTTGACCAATTTTTACATATTTCAAATATGGTGCCTAGAAAAAAAGTTATGATGATTTTCCCTCAGTTGCCTATTTCAGAAAAAATTCTCGAGCGTGAAAAATCCCTAACTTCCTCAGATCATGTCTCTGAAAATATAATGAGCCAATAACTGAAAATTTTATAGTAATCCCAGTGATATTTCGAATCCATTGGTGACAATTTAATATTTTGAATTCTCTTATAAATAATAATATAGAAAATATTCTAAGATGACCTATTTGAAGTAGTGAAACCCTAGAATCCCAAGCTCATATACCAAATTTTATGAAACCAACTCAAAAATTAGAAGAAATGATAGATCAATGACTTAGAAATTAGCCTCTTCTAGGGGTAAATCTCTTTTGCATTACATAAATGAAAAATTCTTGGATGATACAAATGAAAAAACCTACCTTCTATATATGAGAGTCTAAGGGGTCACAATATAAAAATCTGGGGACCACATGGGCACAATGTTGGGTACTAAATTTGTACACTTTTCTCTCCCATTTTCACCCACCTTTCTATCTCTTTGCATCATTAATTGTTCTAAAATACATGAGGTAAACCCCTTTCCACTATCTTACATGGAATATTTGATTAATGAAGTAATATTCATGGAGGTTTTACCTATGTAAGAATTAACTCTGATATTTTTACAGATTTAAAAAAAAAAAGGGATTACATTTGTGAGCCACATAGTAGCTCCTAATTTCCAGTGCTATCTTTACATGTTGCTACAATGCAATATAATCCATCATACCTAGTGCTATGTTAGGATTTTCATGGTTTCCTTTTGGCAACAAGGTTGCTGTTGTAAAAGATGTATAATTGTAGATATTTAGTTGTTAGAGGAAATCTGTGATTTCCTGAAAATTTGTATAAAGAAGGCCTTCAGGCTATGAATCTGGGTTAAGTAAGAAGGAAAAAATTTTGTAATAGAGAATTTTCTAATTAATTGAATGCACAGTATTTTTTTTGTTACAACTGTAAGCTACCATTTTTTCTGTAGCCCTGATCAGAGAGTTGGGCTCACTCTTCTGATCAGGTGTTGCATTATCTTTCTTTTATTGATTTCATATTTCAATTTGGTTTTGTAACTTTTGTTCCAGTGTATTTCTACCATTATGTGAATGCATTTTTAATTCTAAAATCCATATTAGTTGTTGTTGCAGTAGTTGCTTGTTCATTAATTAAGCCTGTGATTCAATAACAGGTTATGTGATTGCTCTTGCATATACTCTGTGCATTAGTCTTGAAATAACTAACGCCTTGGGTTGATAATTTATGTGGAAAAAGGGTTTGAATATTTATTCACATTTGGACACCAAAATTTTGGTATCATTGCCGGGGATCGAACCTGGGTCACCCACGTGAAAGGCGGGAATACTCACCACTATACTATGTAACTATTGTTCTAGTGTAGTTTTGCAATTGCTGTGAATTCCTTCTTAATTCAGCAATCCATCTTACTTGTTGTTACAGTAGTTGCTTGATCATTAATTAAGCCTATGATTCAATAGCATTTCTCTTGCATATACTATGCATGTTAGTCTTTAAATAACCAATGCCCTGGGTTGATAATTTATGTGGAAAAATGATTTGAATATTTGTTCACATCTACACACCAACATTTTGGCCTCGTTGTCGGGGAAGGCTAACAAGGTGAAAGAACACGATCTGCAATTCATCTAAGGGTTGATCTATCATCTTGGGGAGGGAATTTATTGCCCTACTCCAATTCCTGAGCATAGCATGTTGTTTTTCCTTGCCTTGATTTTTCATTAGAACCGATCTCTCATCTTAGGGAGGGTATTTGTTACCCTGCTCTAAGTTGTGAGAATAGTATTTAGTTTTTTCTTCTTTTTGATTATTATTCTGAAAGGGCCAACTTCCTGTCCTGGGGAGGGTATTTCATTACCCTACTTTAGGTCCTGAACTTTTATTTTCTTTTAGTTTATTCGATTTTCTATTTGAACCTACTCTCTCGTCACGGGGAGGAAGTTATCTGTCTTACTTCGGGTCCTGAGTGCTTTTGCTGTTTTGATGAATTATTCTCACCAATTATATCAAAAAATATTTGAATAAGAGGGGCAGAGGAAGAGACCCAAATAAAGAAAAGGATATGGGGAGGAATACGTATATCTAGGATTTCATCGAAAAGGAAAAATCTGAAGCATCCTCTCGCGCTGCTATCAGGGTAAGCGTCTAGACAAAGTTTGAAGGGAAGTCGGATGAATAGCCATTGCCATCCATGGTACCAGAGAAAATTATTTCCACGATGGAAGAAGCAATAAATAAGGTGTCAGTGGAAGAGACATCCCTGCTATCAGCAGAAGGGGAAGAAATAACAAGTAGAGGGTTAGAAAAACTGAGAAATTCCAATTGGGAAGAAGAACCTATGAAAGGGTTTTCGTCACCACGAGACCAAGGTATTTTTGTAAAAAATCCTCTAGTTGAACTAAGAAATTCGAATTTGGAAAGAGAGTTCCTGAGGGATTTTGCGTCACCAAGGGACGAACGGAGTGTGGTGATACCTCTTATAATCGAATCACCCAAAGTACCAGTCACAGAACCAGTTGAAATCCCAGGTGAGTATTGGAGAATTTTATGGCACCTGCAAGTTCTTCTATTGATCTTCCAATTCCAAAAATTATAGGTGATCCACTGATGAAGCCGATTACTTTAACGACTTTGCCTTATTTTCATGGGCTTTCTTCTGAACACCCTAATACATTCCTCTTCTAATTTTACATTTTATGTCGAGGGTATGATTATATCGCTGATGCTAAGAAACTAAAAATATTTCCTACTATCCTAAAAGGGACAGTCTTGCGATGGTTCATGGGTTTAGGAGGAAAAACTATTTCTTCATGGGATGCAATGAAAGAAATATTTTTGGAAAAATGCCAGGACTACTGTAAATCCCATGATATCAAGGAGGATATTTTTAGGTTTTCACAAAAGAAGGACGAGAACATGGAAAATTGTGTGGAGCGATTCAAATATATACTGCAGAGATCAAGCCATAGTGACCTGGATAAAGATATCCTAAAAATCGTCCTTCTTCGAGCACTGAGGGAAGATTCCCTACAACTTTTGAACATAGTAGGAAAGGGGGTTGTTTCAAAAGAATAATTTGACACCATATGTGACTTTTGCATTTAGTGTTCACGACGGGCTGCAAGAAGTGGACAAGGAATTTGGTCATTAAAGACTTCTGGTGGAGGGGTTACAAAGGCAGAAATCAAAAACCTACTGGATAACTTAAGGACTGATATCCTGAGTGAATTATCTTCCGAGATGGACACACTACAAGAAAAACAAAAACAAATAGAGTTGGAGAAGACTATCGCTACATTCTGCCCATAGTGCAGAAAGAAGCATTATTTTAAAGAATTCCCATTAAACACAGTGGAAGCCTACGTGATTTGTGAACAGACTCATGCAACCAGCTCATGCCCTTCCTTGCTAGGACTAAAGGCAGTTTTAGAAGGGGAAATTGAGGAAAATGTGGTAGATCAAATTTACTTCACGAGACCAAAAAAACCATGGAATCCTCGACCATTAGCTATGAATCTAGGTATGCCTCAGGACCCACCTCAATATTTTAATAATTTTAATATGGGTCTCCAGTCTGTACCTTTCTTACATATTAGGTCTTATTATCAATACTCCCCTTGGCAACAGTGGGTTCCTTGGGCCAGTTCTAACCCTTCATGGAATCACAACTTGCGTGGACCCTCTCCTATTATGCAATTTCCCCAATCTATGCCATAACAACAAATTTAGTTGCCCTCTAATGCACCTCTTGGAAACTCAGCCCTTCGACCCTAGCTTCTTATCCAGCCCAATCTGAATCCTAATAATAAATGGGTCTAACAAATAGACACTCTTAACCTTCCATCTTATAGAATTTCTACCGCGGGACTTAATGAAATAAAATTACGATCTAGGTGTGTAGTAAAGTCTCCCACTTCACCTATTATCATAGATTATATTGATAGTGAAGTTAAAGAACAAAAAGAGAATACACTTGGGGATAAATCAGACCAAAACATGACAAATCAAACACCTCCCCATCCTGTTCTTAATCAGGGTCATCCAACCTCTCCACCATATCTTGAAAGACTAACTTTGAATAAAAAAAACCATGAAGTAGAGTTTTATTTCCTAGGGGATTTGTAGAATATTTCTATCAACAAACTGGTGCTACAGGCTATGAGTGATGTGCCTATATATGCAAAAAATTTCAAATATTAAAACTCTAATAAACATGGGAAGAAACCAATGGATCCGTTAACCATTCATGTGATGGGTAGACTGTCTGACATCATTCTAGGAAAGATTATGCCTATGAAATATGGAGACCCAAGAAACCCAATTATAAAAGTACAAATCAATGGGGTTGCAATTCCAAATGCACTGGTAGGTTTAGGTGTTGTCATAATTATTATTGTCTCCAAAACAATGAATGGATTACGTCTCAGAAATATTAAGCCAACCCCTACTATCTTGGAACTAGCAGATATGTCTAGAATTAAACCGATAGGGACATTGGAATATGTGACTATTTCTATGGATTCATGGCACTATCCTATGGAAATCCTTGTATTAAAGACACGATCCTTATTTCTTGGTCACCAATTGATATTTGGAATACCTTGGCTCGCAACCACAGGCGCCTATGTAGGGTACCGATCTGGGCATATGATTATATCAAATGGGATAGTTACAAAGAATCATACTCTCTACCCTCCTACAGAACCCACCCCATTTGAAAAATTATTAGCTAGTTATAAACCTCTACCAATAGAAGATACTGAACCTTAAAATGAATAATTTAGAACAATCCTCACTATTGTGGAGGCCCTTTAATTTAAAATAGAAACCGAGGATGATGCCATTAACATTTTTAGTAATGATCCCAGTTATGTTTCCAATTCAACTCCTCAAATTTTAGAATCCGATAAGAGTTGTGAGGCACAGGAAAACATTTAACCAAAAGATGAAATTGAAGACATTCTTGTAACTACATCCCATGATATTATTCTGATTGAAATTGAACCAGGGAAAACACTTAATATTAACCCGAATCTCTCAGAATCCCAGACAAAGAAGCTTTTAAAAGTCCTTAAAGACCACCAGGAAGCTTTTTCCTGGGATTATACCGATATGAAGGGGATCCCTGCTATCTTATGTACTCATCATATTTATATTAAGGAAGATTTATGCCTTGTGAGACAGTCCCAATGAAGAATTAATCCTGCTCTAATGAATATTGTCAAAGAAGAAGTACAAAAATTATTGGATGTAGGTTTCATTTACCCCATCTTGGATAGCCAATGGGTATCTCTGTTAGTTATTGTTCCTAAAAATAATGGTAAATGGTGGATCTGTGTATATTATAGGGAGATAAACAAGGCAATTGAAAAGGACGATTTCCCTTTTCCATTCATTGACCAAGTGATAGACACCTTGGCTGGGAAGAAGTTCATTTCCTTCCTAGATGGGTTTAGCAGGTATAAAAAGACATAGATAGCCCCAAAATAGCAGGATAAAACAGCTTTCACATGCCCATGGGGGACCTTTTGATGCAGGGGAATTAGGCTAAAACAAATTTCATGTAGTTTTATAGGCTTAGGAGTTTTTAAGTCTTCCAAGGAGTTATATCTATGTAATAAAATCAAAAGGTTTTAATTAATTTTAATAAAATGTAGAGGGAATTGTAACTACCCTTGAATGATTAGAGGACAAGAGAAGTTTATTAGTTGGGCATGTGAAGAGGTTAGATATTCGAAAGGATTGCAGGATAGGAATGAGTTAGAGTCAGTTTCCGTAAATTTAGACTTGAGAAGTTTAAGGGTTTGTGGAGCTGTTAGAGGAGCTGAATCGATCCATTATTTTATTGTATAAATGTGAGCCTAAAAGGCATTAAGGAATAGCCCAGGAGATCTAGAGAGGTAGAGTAGTGAGGAAGAAGGCCACCGGATTGAAGATCTGGTCAAGACAAGAAGTTTTGTAAGTGGCTTCATTGTACATATGAATGAAGGAATTGTTCTTGAATGTATGTGCTTTGATTGACTTAATTATATGTGAATAGACTCTGAAATAGGGTTAAGATAATACTCTGCACATAATGAAAGAAATTAGTGTTGTTTTGAATTGAATTTAATAGGGTTTCATATAGATATATATGAAGAATCTGGTTCAGAACTAAATGGGTACTTATTGATTTGAACTTTGCGTGAATGGGCTTGAGTTTTGATAAATAATTGTATTGGAAATGCATGAATCTCGGTGTAAAAGTTTGAATTTGTAATCCTGTACAGGATTTGGGGAATTGGTGCTATGTTATAGAGTTTATATTAATTTTTAGATTTGGGCGAGAAGAAATCCCACACCAATATGGGAAAATAGATACATTGATTGTATCGATCATGGAAGGATCAATGCCATAAAAGGAGAGCCACATCCTGAGTTAATTTGATGTAGCCATGCAAAGAAAGAATAACAAGGGTGGATTTTAACTATAGTAAGCCATTGAAGAGTTAAGGCAGAACCCTGAGGGTAAGGAGTGGAACTATGAAAAATCAACCGTGGAGGCAGTTTTGGGAGAAAAAAACCAGCGGTGTGGCAAAATTTCAAAGTGGTAAGAGGATTCGCTCAAAAAAACGTGATATATGTCATTAGTTGACAGGTGGTGAATAGTGGTAATGTAAAACCACTTTTATCACGTTTTTTCTTTTTTGTAAAGCCTATGGTGAAAAAAAATGTGATTCCCATCCGATCTCTATTCAGCTAAGATCGATAATGCTCACATCATGAAGTTGCATGAACGATAAGAAAGATTTGAGGAATTAAAGGATCGGCAGTTTGGTTACGCGATGATCATCGGATCATTACATGATAATGCGATGGATCATCAACCGTTCAATGGAAAGGTATGTTAGTTGCGTGGGCCCAAGTGTTTTTTTATTGTTAGCATTTGATTTTAATCAAGTCGGGGTTATATATGAACGAATATACATATGTGGTGACAATTAACTAAGCTATGGAGGTTCATGTATATCTGTTGACATGGAACGCATAGTATGCCTTGGTATTAAGTTTTCCATGTTCAAACTTTTGGAATTGAATTGCTTGCATAAGCCTTGGGTTTAAGTATCAATTGGGTTTGTAGAAGTAAAACCAATGTGTGTGAACCATGAAGTTCGAATGTGTGTGAACCATGAACCCTTTAGGTGAGAGTCATGGTTAATTTTGGGTTTTGAATGTAATTTGAAGTTTGGGGTTACATATGAAGGTTGATAGGTCTTTATGAAATATGGATCTTAACCATAAAAGAAAATATACATAAAAAATCTTACACACTTAATTATTGAGTAGCCCAGATTTCAAAATTGAGGACCCTTTTGGAGGATAAATAAAAAAGGCATTTTACATGCAACACCAAATTTGGGACTACGGGTTTTACCCATTATCATGTGGTATTAGAGCTGGAATAGATCTTTGAAAATTTATTTTTGAAATGCATATGTACTGAAGTAGTGAGGAAAATTTGAAGTTTAAATTTGTTTAACAGAAATTGCAAATTTGATTAGGTGTGCAATGAAGGTATTCAGATTTGCAGAATATGGAGTTGAAGACAAAGTATTTTGAAGCTTGCGGCATACAGAGATGTAGTGCAACTGAAAGAAGAAGCAAGATTATACAGAATCTTGAAGGAGAGTTGATGAGCAGTATTTAACTCTGGTTTGAAGTATTGTTTGCAGAATTCATGTTGCAAACAGTTGTGGAAGAAATCTCAGCAAAAGCAGATCACAACTTTGAGAGAAGTGATGAAGGAGTCTAGCAAAGGATTCTAAAGTGAAGGAGAAACTATGGCAAAACCTAGAGGATTCCAAACAGAGGTTAGATTAAAGAAGAACAGATGTGTTCTTGAAAAGTTGCAAAGTGAAGCTTAGATAGAGCAGAAGAGAGTGCTTAGAAGGTTCCAGTAGAAGGGGACTAGTACTTTCCAATAGCCCAGATCCAGAGGAAAGGATTGGTGAGGTGAGTTGCAGCAAGAGAGCTTGTTGTTGCAAAGGCTTAGTGTAGCTTGTGAGTGAATAACTCATGGAGGAGAAAATGGCTATTGATAGCCATAGAAGAGATTGTAGAGGTTCTGATAGAGCCCAAAATAGAAGAGTGAAGGAAGATGCCAGGAAAAATGGCATGAGGAAGAAATTGACTGATGCAGAATATTGGAAAGAGGTAGCTAAGATCATGGAACAGTTCAACAAATTGGAACTGATGATAAAGGAAATCCAAAGAGTTGGTTGGCTCATGAAGAAGAAAGAAAAGTGGCGGAGGCTACAGATGAAGAGAGAGGAAATGATAAATGTTAAGCTGAAAGAGAGATTACTCAAGATGATTGAGTATCTGGAGAAGGACTTGAAGACTGAAACTTCAAGTGAGACCAAGAGGTCAAATGGCCTTGCATATGACGAATTTTATATGTTTGCAGGAAGAACATGTGGGAAGGAACAAACTGCTGATGTTGTCACTAAGGAAGAAAATGGAACAACTAGATATTTTGAAAATGTCCATACATAGTTGGGGAAAGGTTTTACTTCCCAATACATTGGAAGAAGAGGAAGTATAAATTGTGATGATGGCCAAGAGCTGGAAATTGTGCAGTTAATTGGACAGCTTGAAGAAACTAAAGAGAAGACCATTGAAGAATTTCTGAATTGTATAAAGGACTTGGAACAACAAGAAGATTTGATAATCAATTCATCAAATGAGACCATGGGGTCTTATGATTTTACAACTGACAAGTTGTGTGTGAATGTAGGTTTTGAAGAAGACAATTCATGTAATGAATTTGTAATGAGTGAAGCTGAATTTTGCCAAGCATGATATGATGATGATTAGCTTCCAGGTGAAGATCAGATTGAGTTACTGCAGCAGAAGGAATTCATAAATTCCTTGTTTAATGAAAGAGATTGTTTCAATGGAGACATGACAGTTTTGTATGATGGTGATGAATTTGTTATTAATGCTGATAATGACAGATTGAATTTATTGAATGTCCAGATGGAAGGTGATGGACAGATAATTGAAGTTATTGCAGAGATGGAAAATCAGAATTCTATTCTAATGAAAGATGAGGAGATAGTGACTGCAGGAAACTTGATTTGTGATAGAAAGAAATATAGTGAAGACAGTATGAATGTTTTCTCAGATGAGATGATAAATTTGTGGCATGAGTTAAGTGTTCGGGAGTAGAGGATAGAAACACAGAGAAAAGGTGTTCAGATTGTAAAGGAAGAGATGACTGAGCATGAGAAGGTTCATGTTTATGAACTAGAGAAAGGAGACATCCTTGAAGAGGATGATGCAGAAGAGAGACTAACTGAAAGTCTTGAGAATTATCTGAAGGATTGGAATCAGCATATTGATGTGCTGATAGAGAAGGAAGGAATTTCAGGACAACATACTGAAAGGCTGGCAGAGGAAAGAAAGGCACTGAGGCCTTATGATTTTTATTTTAACAATTGTTTTATGAATGCAGATTTTGTTTATGCTGGAAAGAATTTGACACAGTTGGACAATCAATTTGAAAAAAAAAAGATTCTGTGGAAATGCTTAATCCATAGAATGGATAATTTAAGTTCCTGTAGATTATGATGAATCAGCAGGATTGAATGCAAGAGAGAGAACCTCAATTTCAAAATTGGGGATTCTAGAATGTGAAGATACAAAGGAATGAAGACATGGAATATTTTATGAGTCTCGGGAAAGACTTAGAATTGCAAAAAGAAGAATTGGTGACTGGATCATCAATTGAGACCATTGTATCTTGTAATTTTAAAGTTGACAAGTTGGCTGTGTTGATTAACTTGATTTGATTGCCAGAATCAATCAAGAGGATGAAGGAAAATTACTAAGGATTGTCAAAGAAGAAGAAGAATAAGATGTTGAATTCAAATTGCAGCATACTGATGATGTGAGACAAGTACAAGATGAGTGGCTAAATTTTTTGCTGAAAATATTTAGAGAAGATAATGAAATGGAAGAGCAACAGATTGAAGTGTTGATGGAAGAAATTTTGGAGAAACAAATTGAAGAGGAGGAAGAGACCCAAGGATTTTATGAATTTTGTGTTTGTTTTATGATTGTAGGTGCTGATGGAAGGACTAGAGGATGTTTGGTCCAAGAGAAGAAAAGAGATGATAACAGTGACTCGCAATTTAAATACCAATCCAGAGAATTACGGAAGTCAGAAAATGAAGAAATTGTCATGGGTGACAATCAAGAAGAGTTTTACTATTGCAGAGAACAAGAGGGTATGGATGATTGGGTGGCAGTTAGAGCGAGAGCTAGGGCAACCATAGGATTTCAGAAAGTTAAGGCTAGGGTAGCAGTAAGGACTAAACAAGCTAAAGTTAAAGGTATAACTACAACTAGCTCGGGAGCTAGAGATAGAGTTAAAGTTGAGGCCAAAGCTATAGCAAAGGTGGAAATAAGAGCTCAGCAAATAAGAACTCAGCAAGCAGAAGCAAAGGTAGAATTTCAGAAATCAAGATGGAGAAGTATCCAATAATAAGAAAATAAATTAGACTAGGAAATTGAATTGATGAGAAAACTGATGGTGAAGGTGTCTCAGAGGAAGGCAGTAGCAAGAAAACAAAGAAATCAAGGAAGCAGCGGCAAAATAAATACAAAAATAGAATGTGAAAGTGCAGCTAGTGGAGCAAGACAAAATAAAATATGGAAGCCGGGAGGAGTGCAAAATAAGAATGTTGCAGCAGATGACCAGTTACAAAACAAAGTGTGGGATCCAGGAAATCAAGGATGAAAGCACATGATTAGGAGATCATGAAACATTTTAACCTTGGGAGTCTGATGCAGGGGCATTAGTCTAAAACAAATTTCATGTAGTTTTATAGGCTTAGGAGTTTTTAAGTCTTCCAAGGAGTTATATCTTTGTAATAAAATCAGTAGGTTTTAATTAATTTTAATAAAATGTAGAGGGAATTATAACTACCCTCGAATGATTAGAGGACAAGAGAAGTTGATTAGTTGGGCATGTGAAAAGGTTAGAGATTCGAAAGGATTGCAGGATAGGAATGAGTTAGAGTCAGTTTCTATAAATTTAGACTTGAGAAGTTCAAGGGTTTGTGAAGCTGTTAGAGGAGTTGAATCGATCCATTATTTTCTTGTATAAATGTGAGCCTAAAAGGCATTAAGGAATAGCTCGAGAGATCTAGAGAGGTAGAGTAGTGAGGAATAAGGCCATTGGAATGAAGATATGGCCAAGATAGGAAGTTTTGTAAGTGGCTTCATTGTACATATGAATAAAGGAATTGTTCTTGAATGTATGTGCCTTGATTGAATTAATTCTATGTGAATATACTCTAAAATAGGGTTGAGATAATACTCTGCACATAATGAAATAAATCAGTGTTGTTTTGAAGCAAATGTAATAGGGTTTTGTATAGATATATATGAAGAATCTTGTTCAGAACTAAATGGGTACTGATTGATTTAAAATCTACATGAATGGGCTTGATTTTCGATAAATAATTGTATGGGCAATGCATGAATCTCGGTGTAAAAGTTTGAATTTGTAATCTTGTACATGATTGAGGGAATTGATGCTATTTTATAGAGTTTATATCAATTTAGAGATTTGCGCAAGAAGAAATCCCACACCAATATGGAAAAATAGATACATTGATTGTATCGATCACGGAAGGATCAATGCCATAAAAGGAAAGCCGAAACTTGAGTTAATTTGATATAGTTGTGTGAAGAAAGAATAACGAGGGCGGAGTTTATCTATAGTAAGCCATTGAAGAGTTAAGGTGGAACCTTTTGGGTAAGGAGTGGAACCGTGAACAATCAACCGTGGAGGTGGTTTTGGGTGAACAAAAGCAACAGTCTTGCAAAATTTCAAAGTGGTAAGAGGAGTTGCTCAAAAAAATGCGATATATGTCGTTAGTTCACACGTGGTGAATAGTGGTAATGTAAAACCACTTTTATCACCTTTTTTTTTAATTGTTAAAGCCTATGATGAAAAAAAATGCAATTCCCATCCGATCTCTAGTCAGCTGAGATCGACAGTGCTCACATCATGAAGTTGAATGAACGATAAGCAAGATTTGAAGAATTAAAGATTGGCAGTTTGGTTACGTGATGATCATCAGATCATTGCATGATAATGCGATGGCTCATCAACCGTTCGATGGAAAGGCATGTTGGTTGCGTGGGCCCAAGTGTTGTTTTATTGTTGGTGTTTGATTTTAATCAAGTTGGGGTTATATATGAACGAATATACATATGTGGTGACAATTAATTAACCTATGGAGGTTCACGTATATCCATTGATATAGAATGCATAGTATGCCTTGGTATTAATTTTTCCAAGTTCGAACTTTTGGAATTGAATTGTTCGCATAATCCTTGGGTTTAAGTATAACAGTTGGGTTTGTAGAAGTAAAACCAATGTGTGTGAGCCATGAAGTTCGAATAAAGATGCTGAACCCTTTAGGTGAGATTCGTGGTTAATTTTGGGTTTTGAATGAAATTTGAAGTTTGGGTTTACATATGAAGGTTGATGGGTCTTTATGAAATATGGTTCTTAACCATAAAAGAAATTATTTATATCTCAAATCTATGATTTGAGATATAAAAAAGCTTACACACTTAATTATTGAGTAACCCAGATTTCAAAATTGAGGACCCTTTTGGAGGATAAATTGGAAAGGCATTTTACATGCAACACCAAATTTGGGACTATGGGTTTTACCCATTATCACCTTTGCATACAGGGTCCTCCCATTTTGCCTATGCAATGCTCCTACAACATTCCAGAGGGAAATTCTGGGAATTTTTTCTGATTTAATCGATGAAAGCATTGAAATCTATATGGATGATTTTACTCCATATGGAAAATCATTTGAATAGGGATTGGAGAATCTAGATAAAGTACTCAAAATATGTAAGCAGACCCATGTATCTCTGAGTACAGTCAAATGCCATATGATGAGGGAAGAAGGAATAGTATTGAGGCATTTTCTCTCAGCTGCTGGAACTCGAGTTGATCTCATCAAAGTAGAGGTAATATTACACTTACCCGTACACAAGACACCCAAACAGGTACGTAGCTTTATTGGTTGTGCTGGTTATTACAAACGCTTTATAGAAAATTTTCATAAAATAGGACATCCACTTTTTCAATTATTAAAAAAAGATGTAGAATTCTTGTGGACTGAAGATTGTGAAGCAGTTTTCACGAAAATTAAGGAACTGATTTGCAAGGCTCCAATCCTTGGAGGACCTGATTGAGCATTACCATTTCACATACATGTTGATGCTTCTCAGACAACAATAGGAGTTGTTTTAGGACAGCAGGTAGACAAAACACCATATGCAGTTTATTATGTTAGAAATAATTTAATTCCTACTTAATTGAATTACACAACAATGGAGAATGAATTCCTGGTTGTCATTTATGCTATTAGAAAGTTTCAGCAATACATAACTGGGTATCTTATTTTTGTACATACTAATCATGCAACAATAAGGTATTTGATGAATAAACCTATCACTCCTAGCCGTATTACAAGATGGCTGCTATTGCTACAAGAATTTGGTATCACAATAGTAGAAAAACCAATAAAAGATAATCTAGTTGTTTATTATCTGTCTAGAATGGATAACAATGATGAATGCACGCCTATAGAAGATAGTTTTCCCAATGAGAATCCTTTTGAAATTTATACTAAGCCTCCGTGGTATGCATATATTGCTAACTATATTACTACAGGGAAGGTACCTCATCATTTTTCTTACAGGGAACAATGAAAAATTATTCATCACAGTGCCTTATATTCTTCGATGGCAAGGTACCTCTTTCATACAGGAGACGATAAGCAAATTTGGTGTTGTGTGTCTAAGGATGATATTTATGAAGTATTGAAGGCTGCCAATGATGGCCCTTGTGGAGGGCATTTTTTAGACAAAAGAACAGGCCATAAGGTGCTACAAATGGGATATTACTAGCCTGCTATCTTTTGTGATGCCCAAAATTATGTCAGGAGGTGTGATAGTTGACAGTGTATGGGACAGTCCAGTTGAGCTGATGAAATGCCTTTGTAGGAATATGTATTCCTCGAACCTTTTGAGAAATGTGATATCGACTTCGTTGGACCCTTCAACCCACCCTCCCAGAAAAAGCTTCACATTTTGATTTGTACATATTACATGACTAAGTGGGTTGAAGCCAAAGCTATTGTGAAAGAAACAGAGCAGGTGGTTTCAGATTTTCTATTTGAAGAATTTTTTCTTGTTACGGTACCCCAAGAGATATTGTTTCAGATGGAGGAGCACAATTTACATCACACGTAATAGGAAAGCTTATGCAAAAATATGGGGTCAAGCATAGGGTGAAATATCCATACCACCTCTAGGCAAATGGACAAGGGGAAAGAAAAAACAAGACATTGGAAAATATATTGACAAAAACTGTGGCATACCATTGTCGGGATTGGGCTCAAAAGCTGCCTGAAGCTCTCAGGGCATACCGAACAACATGATGGAACACAACTTGGTTTTTACCATTTGAATTGGTTTATGGGAAATCCCCGTTGTTTCCAATGGAATTTGAAATCAGTATGCTTAGAACAGCTCTTGAAGTTGGTTTGGATCTGTTAGACACCTAGAAACACTGACTGGCCCAACTCAATGCACTAGATGAAATCCGTTCAATATTTTTCCAGAGGACTACTACTATCCAAAAGTAGGGAATGAAATGGCACGATAAGTTTATCAAAAACAAGGTGTTTCAAAGGGGAGATTGGGCATTACTTTATGACTCTCGTTTAAAGGATTTTAAGGGAAATCTTTGCACTCATTAGATGGGACCTTAAGAGGTGGATGTTGTATTTGATAACGGAACAATCAGAGTAGTCACTATTGATGATACACATGCTTCATTCATAGCAAGTGGACATCGGCTGAGATTATACCACCGCTGAGCCTCTAAGGACGCTTTCATCGAACATGTCTCTCAGAAGTCTCGTTTGAAGGTTATTAGTGCAGAGAAATCTTCCTCTACATCCTTGATCTAATAAATAAATAAATATATAAATAATGAAAATAAAAATAAAAAATAATAATTTAAAATAAATAAATGAATAAATAAATAATAAATAAATGAATAAATATTGTAACTATTTATTTTGTTGTCTTTTTGTAGGAGTTACTACTAAGGAGTAATTATTTAAAGATGAAAAGGTTCTTCTAAGTATCAATGTTGTTACTCTTTTGATGCGGTTACTCATGATGTTATTACTCGCACTGCTTCTACTCATGATGTTGTTACTCAGTTTCTGCTACTCATGATGTTGTTACTCGGTTGTTGCTACTCATGATGCTATTACTCGGTTGTTGCTACTCATGATGTTGTTACTTGGCTGCTGCTACTCATGTTGTTGTTACTCCTTGATTGTTGCTATTCGATGGTGTTACTCCTTGGTTGCTTCTATTCATGATGTTACTCTAGATGTTTTTACTTGCACTGTTGTTACTCTAGATGTTGTTACTCTGGATGATGCTACTCATCATGTTGTTACCTCGGATGTTGTTACTCGCACTACTGTTACTCTGGATCCTGCTACTCATCATGTTGTTACTCTAGATGTTGCTACTCATCATGTTGTTACTCAAAATGTTGTTACCCTAGATGTTGCTACTTGCACTGCTATTACTCGAGATGTTGTTACTCCATATGGTGCTACTCGCAATGTTGTTACTCCAGATGTTGTTAATTCCGATGTTGCTGCTCGCACTCTTGTTACTCCAGATGTTGTTACTCCACATGCTGCTACTCCCACTGCTATTACTCCACATGCTGCTACTCCCACTGCTATTACTCCAGATGCTCTTACTCCTGATTCTGCTCCTCGCACTATTGTTATTGTATATGTTGTTACTCCAGATGTTGCTACTCGCACTTCTATTATTCCATCAACATCATTACTACATTGTCATTCTACCAACCGTCACTTCCTCCAAGTAGGCCGCGAGATACCTCTCCACTTGGATTTTATGGATTTAATTAAATATTCCATGCGAAGGCATTAACGCCGTGGACGACAACTTTTAAGTTGGGGGGGGGGCTAGGTGCTGTCATAACTTAATGATGACGTAATGATGATTTCAAGTCATTATTACAATTCCATGTATGGTACACCCTACTATCCTTACCATACTCCATAAAATCATTAAATATGTATTGTGATCTGCAGCACGTCGATTCCACCTCATGAAATATTTACTATTCCATTCATCACACTTACCATATTTTTTTCATGATTTTCCTCGTTTCTCGAGAATTGCCATCCGTATTTACTATTACTACTCTTCATTTTCACCATGCTATTTTTCCAAATTTGGTATCCACCACTATGTCCAATGATCTACTATTCCAGAGTTTTGTTACAGTCTCCACAAGATGGGCAGACTCGCTGTGCGGCATGCACTAGAAAATACAGTCTTAGTCCACAACAACTGAGATATATGGCAAGTTTTCGTCAATGCAAGATGGGATACCTACTTTGATAGATTACAGGGGTTTGAAGAGGGAATCACAATGGATTTTGCACTTAATTTCGATTAGAATTTCTCATGGGTTAGAGGATTGGAAATTCCTATCATAGAAGAAGTAATTGCAGAAGTTAGCGGGCTAAGACAACAAGGGCAATAGTGGTTTGTTTGGATAATTCCTCTTCGACAGTTTCTCGAACTATTTTTTCATGTTGAAGAAAGCTTCGTTTAATTGGACAGAGGATATGAGCACAAGTCTGTACCATATCCATGGAAAAAAGTAGTAGGTTTTGTAATGAAATACATAACTTGCGAGGGTCGGGTCACAACTTCGTTTAAATTTCATTTTAAAATTTTAGCTCACCTTCGATTTTCGCAGGCTCAGGTGCATTCCTTAAACATGCCATTATTTCTATTAAATTACTTACAACATATGGCACAGTTTGTTCACCATTCACGTTGGATGCCAGAAGTTCTCTCCAATCATGGATTGGTTCGCTTACTAGTTATGCATGCAATAGTTCGATTTTGAGTTTCTTGGGTAGAACTCTATGAATCATTAGAAGAAGAGATAGCAGTCATAATTGTTGCTAGGGAGGAAGAACCAGTATCTGTGGCTGGTTTAGTAGAAGAATAATAGTCAGAAGAAATAGAAATAGACTAGGAAGAACTAGAAGAAATGGATATAGAGGTTGATGAAGAAGAACCAGAAGAAATGGGAATGGAGGAGATAATTGGAAATACAATCGAGGCTGTCACACAAGACCTAGCCTCACTTGAAGAACCTAGAGATGAAGGAATTATGGATATAGTTGATGAAGTTGAGATTGTCTTATTGTCATCAAATTTCATTAATCAAGAACAGGAAGGAGGAACATAAAATAGAGGGATGAAAAAAGATGTTTCTTTGCAAGAAATAGTATCACTTGCCCAAGTAGATATAAATATCAAATTAAGTAGGCATGCTACACAAGAAACACCCCCGATTTAGCTAGAACAGGGAGACAGAGAAGAATCAATCTACGAAGTTGGCATTGTTCCACAAGAACAAATGTCAACCACAAAAGAGGAAGAAATCCATGAAGAATAGGAATACAAAGCAGAAATAACCCATGAAATCAATACTGTCCCACAAGAACCAGTATTGACTGCAGGTGAGGAACTAATGCATGGGGGACAAGAGGACAGAGAGGAAATGATGTTTATAATTGACATTGTTCCACAGGAACCAACGTCAACTCTGATGGAAGTAGCAGTACATAAATTTCTGGCTCAAGTTGGAAATAAGGATGATGAAGCTATTCCCCATTCTCTGTTCTAGTCTATGATGCCTAGAGGGGCGAGGGGATTCCACTCATCCCAACGATTAATGGAGGAAATAGTTGTTCCACCAGTTCTGAGATTTTTCAACCCAGGGAAGAATCTGACCAACATCGATCCATCAATTTCTTGGATGCAGTCAGAGCACCTAGAGGCTCATAAGGTAATGGGAATTTCTATGGAAACACTGGAACATGGGATGGTCGATGGAAGTGCTGATCGAACGACAAGTTTCCCTGAGGTAAATGTAGAGGAGGATGTCGCTGAAGACAGGGAGCCTACACAGAAAGACCTAGCAAAAGATGCATTTGATGATATCGAAAACATTACACTGCTTCCTAGGCCTGTTACATGCCTAGGAGATGAATTTATTGTCAAATAGGAATTGATTGAACATTGTGAGAAAGGAAGATTACCTCTCAAGAAAAATTATAAGTTACAGTTCAATGAAACCATGCGATTAAGGAAGGAAGTTTGGGAGCTGAAGATTCAAGTTTCCCAGTTGAAGAAGAAAGTAAAAGTCTACAAGTGGAAGGCATTAAAACCAAAAATTGAGGTCTCCTCCACAGCTAGATAGACTGGTCCGATAGAATATTTATTTTAAGGCTGAGAATCTTCCTAGCTGTAGAAATCCAGAGATGGAAATCTACTACGAATGAACATAGGAAGGAGACTATGCAGGTTCGAGAAAAGGGTGTCGGGATCATTACATGATACACAGCCTAGGTGGATAAATCATGACACAAGAAAGAAAAACAAAAGGCCATGATAGAAGAGTTGGAGGAACAAATGAAACTAATTTAATCAGACTAGGAGGATGTTTTCCCTAGTGCAACAGGTAATGAACTGTATACCTCCTGCACATAGCTATGCCTTATTCCCTCATGAACAATTTCTCCTTTTTTATCTGGAGAGTGTATATAAAGAAATTTTTCATGATATTGAGGACACCATTCACGTTCTCCATATCTTGAAAATTCAAGATATCATAGGACAACACTTAACGTGCGAGCTCTACATGCATGGTTACTTCTTAAGGAATGATTACGCCTTTAACCCCGTTCCATTCATGGGGGATATTCATTTAAGAGCTTTTTCCTCCTATACCATCAGTCATATTGAATGGAAAAAGGCCTATGATACGTTCGAAGAAAACCAAGTCATAAGGCCACTAATGATGAGGAGGGAGCATGGTCAGTTAGAAAATATTTATAACAAGAATTTTACCTTTTTACAAATTGAGGGACATAGAGGACACATGTTGAAAACCCAGAAATGGTGTGATGACATCTGCGTCAGATAGAAAATAACTTTCCATAAGGAAGCGTTGGATACTTGTCAAAGGAGGTGGATGTTGTCATCTTTAGCCGTCAGAGGTCAAGAACCATTTGGAGCACCTAACTTTGCACGAGCACTAGAAAGTGTGCCACTTTTGTGGCATGCATTCATAATTTTGGGGTTAGGTGGATGGGGCCGAGGTTTTAGTTTCCCCTTATCTGGTTTCTAGCCAACCAATATACTCCTGCATAAAATGTTGACCCACACTGGTAGAAGGATGTTTTTCTCACGGAAGGTTATAAATCCCTTGGTACAGAAATGGCCAAAGAGTGATCTCACATAGCTTCATGCCAGTCATAGTCATTCCAATCCATATTTGAGGAGACAACGAGATGCATGAGGACATGTAGATAGGCCAATTGCGGGGAGATTTTGGGTACCAAATTTGTATACTTTTCTCTCCCATTTTCACCCACCTTTCTATCTCTTTGCATCATTAATTTTTCTAAAATACATGAGGTAAACCCCTTCCCATTATCTTACATGGAATATTTGATTAATGAAGTAATAGTCATGGAGATATTACCTTTGTAAGCATTAACTCTGATATTTTTACACATTTGGTAAAAGCAAAGGGATTACAGTTGTGAGCAATGGAGCAGCTCCTAATTTTCATTGCTATCTTTACCTTCTGCTACAGTGCAACAAACTTGATCTTACTGAGTGCTATTTCAAACTTTTCATGGCTTCATTTTGGCCACTAGGTTGTTGTTGTAACAAATGTATAATTGTAGACATTTAGTTATTACAGGAAATCTATGATTTACTGAACATTTGAATAAAGATGGCCTTTGGGCTGTGAATCATGGTTAAGAAAGAAGACACAGATTTTTTAACAGAACATTTTCATGCATAGTATTTTGATGTTCCACGTGTAAGCTGCGAGTTTTGCTGCAACCCTGATCAAAGATTTGGGCCCACACTTTTCATCAAGTGTTGCATTATATTTCTTTTGTTGATTTCATATTTCAGTTTGGATTTGTAAATGTTTTTCTAGTGTAGTTCTACAATTGCTGTGAATGCATTTTTAAGTCTACATTCCATCTTACCTGATGTTACAGTAGTTTCTTATTCATTAATTAAGCCCGTGATTCAATAGCAGGTTCTGTGATTTCTCTTGCATATACTGTGAGTGTTAGTCTTGAAATAACTAATTCCTTGGGTTGATAATTTATGTGGAAAAAAGGGTTTGTATATTTTTTCACATCTAGACACCATGTTGGAAAACTAGCTCCAAAAATAGAAGAAAAGAGATATCAACGCCTTAGAAATAAGCCACTTATAGGGGGAAACCTCCAATACATTACATGAATGAACAATTATTGGATGATACAAATGAAAAAACCTTCTTTCTATATATAGGAGTCCATGGGGCCACAATGTAATCCTAGTGGGGCCACAATGTAACCCTAGTCGACCTAACAATAATAATGTAAGGGCACAATAATAAAAATATGGGGGTTACAGGGGTACAAAAATAAAAATAAGGGGGGAAAAATAACATAGTAAGGGACTACACTATTAATATAGGAACTTAACATGCCCTTGTCCTTCAAACAAGTGTTGTCCTCAACGCTTGATTATTTCTTGATGCTTTTGTATAAAATTCTCATCCTCCCATATGGAATCTTGTACATGAAAGTTCTTCAACTTGCTGAGATACTCTGAAATTGATTGTATTTTTCAAGTTCTTTTTTCTGTGACTGCTTTAGAGCTTATTTTGATGTGATGTTGATCTTCCTATTGTCTCATTAGATTCTGCATGAAAGTTAGGTTATCCTTTGAAAGTTGGAAAACTTGTTGTTGATGCTCGATGTGATCTTGCACTAATTTATCGTCCATATTAGATATTATTTTATCCTTCAAACCATCCAAGTTAGCTTCCATTTCTATTTTTAAATGATCAATGTCATCTTCTGTTGCTCTTCGTAAGATCAAAATTTGTTGCACTTGGTACCGTAATTTTGATATCTCATACTGCAATTCTTCGACTTCATGCATCATAGTATATATTTTTGAGGGCTTAATTGGTATGGAACTATTTTTTGGAGGAATTATAGAACCCAATACGGATAAAAATTCTAAACTATGCCCTTGGAATCACTTCAAACTGCTTTTTCAAACAAACGCTATGCAATTTTAAAAACCAAATACACGCCTTTTTCTTGTTTTGAGGAGCTTGATATTGAAATTCAATTATATCTATCATTTCAAATCTTAAATATCTAAAAATTGGCCTGAAGGTATCCCTCTTAATCCTCTTTTGAATGCCACAGGTCTGACCTAATCTGGATTCTTCAAGGCAAAGTTATGTCCAATCTCCCACAATGACCAAATTATGGACTAGTTGAGTAGAGTGAAATTGTATGACTTTCCACGTGTCATTGTTTTCTCCTTTGGTTGTGGAATTGATTGAAAAGAGACTACAGTCCATTTAATTCAAGAAACTTTTTACAGGATTCCAATCGGATACTCAGAGAGAGAGTTATGAAGATGTTCCTCAGGATGTTGGCTTTTCTCTCTAAAAATTTCAGCTTTTGAACTTTCACAGCAACAAAGTTATAGCGAAAATTTAGCGATGACCATTTTAAGTGTAATTGAGGAGCCTAAAAAAGCCATAAATTCAACAGATAATATCTCTGAAAATATTGCGAACTAAGCTCTGAAAATTTTCAACAATGTTCCTCAAGATTTCGGCTTCGTACTTTAAAAATTTTAGCTTCTGAACCTTCGTAGAGTGAAATTTACATCGAAAATTCTACAATGACCTGTTTCGAGTAGCGAAACCCTAGAATCCAAATCTCTGATACCAAATGTTGGGAAAACAACTCCAAAAATAGAAGAAAAGAGATATCAACACCTTAGAAATAAGCCACTTCAACCGGGCAACCTTCAATACATTCCATGAATGAACAATTCTTGGATGATACAAATGAAAAAAATATCCTTTCTATATATAGGAGTTGATGGGGCCACAATGTAATCATAGTGGGGCCACAATGTAACCCTAGCTAACCTAACAATAATAATGTAACGGCACAATAATAACAATATTGGGGTTACACGGGTACAACAATAAAAATAAGGGGGAAACACTAACATAATAATGGACTACACTATTAATATAGGGACTCAACACACCAATGCACAATAATAACAATAATGGTATTACACCTATGGGGAACCATATTAACAATATGGGAACTACATGGACACAAAAATAAAAATAATGGGGCTACACTAATAATCACAATAAGTGGCTACACTAGTATTATAGGGACCTAACAAAAACCATGGGTGAATGAATACCATAGGTATATGCCACTTTCTATTAAGATCACATCACTAGTAGATTGATGAAATAAAATGATACTGTTTTGGTAAATGTGATACATAACAATATACATTTGTTCTTCACCAATAATATTTTTATTTTGAACATTTACCTTTTCAATTCTCAATTTTTTGGTGGCTTCATCATATTTCAAATTTTCAATGTAAAAAAAAAAATCATCGAAAAGAATGTCCTATACTGCAGTTTCTCTATTATCTTTTGCTTCTCTTCTAAGTAATAAGTAACCGAGTTAGATGGTACACTTCCTTTATTTTACACATCTATAACTTTTTGAATGCTTTCTCTATCCACATAATGTTTGGATTTGGTTGTTTGAACCGTATTCACTTTGTTTGAAACGTATTATTGGAGAGTCTCTTTTACATATTGAAGACCCAATAGCTCACCATGACCCATTTTTCCAATACGAGGATATTTTGTCTTCCCTAGACTCAAGGATGAGGTTCCAGCAGTACTAGGTGTCGAGCCGGTGATTGTTGTTGAAAATTTATACTTTTTATGTTTTTTTTGTTTCACTGTTAATGTTTGTATCTTCAGAAATTTTTTGAGCATCCATTATGAATATTTTATATTTTATTCTCTCTAAGTATCATAAATTATCTTCTGTGTCAACATTCTTTGAATTAGAAAAATATTTTGAGAACTGTTCTTGCACATTATGAGATGCGTAAATTTCATTGGTTCTTTGTTTGGATGTAATTTAGATTATTAGGGTAAGTCATAAAATAAAATTCATCTTGATCATTAAAAAATAAAATGAAAATAGCATAGGGAAAAGTAAAAGAAATATTAAATTGATAAAATAGATTGTGTATTTCATGTGATATAGATGATAAGATTGAGTGACTATTGCATGGGCTGAAAAATTTGTTGGAGTTCATGTGTTCATGAGATGCGAAAATAAAAAATTCAAATATCTAGAAAATTGTGAAAAGAAATAAATACCTTGGAGAGAAAGATTCTAAATAAATTGAGAGTTTGAGAAAATGAATTATTTAATAACACTAGATTCATCAAGTTGTGACCCTAGGAAGATATTTTCTTCGCATAATTTTCTTCACACAGTTTCAGGCACATGTCCACTGCAACATTCATTAATTCACTAATTAAAATGTCCTTGTTTCCTTTGTCTTCCACTCACAGATTCATATACTACTCTGTTGATTGTATAAGTGAAAATAACTAGTTTCGTTTCTTTGTACTTAATTCATTCTCAGACATTCCTAAGCAATTTTATGCTCCAGTACCAATTACCAATTGTTGTTATTTCATGGCTGAAAGCTACTACATATAACACTATCAATAAATATTAATTGAAAATATCAAAGCCAACATTTATAGGAAGCTGTGGAAATAAGTGTCGATATTCCAAAACCATATTTTCAAATAAATCTATATTTATCTCTTGTTTTAATATAATTTAAATGCACACAATTAGAAATTGAAATTTGTGATTAAAAATAAGACTTTAGTCTACATGTGCTAGGTTTTGGAAGGTTTTACAATACATTTTTCGATTTAATTTACTCAAAATCAAACAAGAATTCATGGAATCACGAGTTTGGGTTGAAAATTTTTCATAATCCAATTGTCCCACGCATTTTTCAGACTTCTAAATCCATTTAGGTAGTCAAAATCTCATTTTAAAAAAAAAAAGTAAGATCTAGCTCAAAAACATTTCACTAGATTTTGGTAAAGAAGTCTAGAACATAACATGTTTAGAGAATGCCCAAAATGAATATGAATTATTTGTGATTATGACAATTAGCATTGAAACTTACAGCAATAACTATAAACAATGGAAAATAAAATATTTTGCACAGACATTTTCATTTACCTCCACCACGAATTCGTTTGGTGATTGAGGAAGCCCCCACCACTAAATCATTATCAATTGGTTTTATTTTGATATTGAAGTATGAAAAGCGCTAAAAAAAAAATATTTATAAATATTTTATTACATTTTTTTCAATGTCATGATATAAATTTAATTTCCATAATGCATTCTAGTTAGCTACCTACACATTTGGCCATGGTTTCTAACAAACTCTTTCACCTAGTAATGCTATCAATACCAAATTGAATATTAATGGTAGGTGGTAAAATATATCTCGAAAGTAAAAAAATATTATGCTCTTTTATTTTGGAAATAATTATTTCTTTAATATTGTGAGTATAAATGTACTAAGTAGCAAGAATTTATGAAATAAATTCAATATTATTTCATTGTGATCATGTGCATCATTATACATGTAGTCGATACAATGGTACAAAAATAATGTGTGCAGATGTAATTACTTAGCTATAACAAAAAATGATTCCATGGTTTTGTTAATGTTCTATACATAATGTGAGTTATCATTTTTGAATATTCCTTTGATATATATTTAATGCAAGATACACAAGAAAATGGTTACGCATTGATTAAATAAAACAATACCAAAATGGTTTACATTTAATCTTATAATGAAAGCCCTTAATTAATATATTTTTGTCGTTAAAGTGTATCCCAAAATATGGAATTAGTTTGTGCGAATGAGAAATTTGTATGGAGTTGTGAAATTCATGACATAAATTTTATTCTGTGGATAATCCTTTTCCTTGTGGTCAGTATCCCATACATACATTGTCCACTACATAATAAAATCTTTGCATAAGGAAATATGATAATATTTATTGGATATTTGTTCAACCCCATTTCTTGTCTCAGCAACATGTACCTGCATATACTAAAATATAATTTTTTAAAACCATTATCGATTAGCATAAAAATGGCGTGAAAATAAAATATGTGAATAAATTAATGTCTATGAAACATGTAAAACTTACCTACATTGCCAGTAGTTGCTTTGCAGAAATTTAATAACCCTCTATCACTAGAATATTGTTTTGATTAAGTTGAGTAGAATGGAAGAAAGGCCATAAAAGGGATGGAAATTATGTAAATGAATAATTTCTACTAAAGAAATGAAAAGATATGTAGATACATGGGAATGAGACACCTAGAAATAAGGCTCCTCACAAACCAATCCTCATTGGGGAATGGGATTGGATAATCCCTTCATGATAATAATTCTAAAGAAAATTCTAGATAAGCTTAATGGATAGGAGAGAAATATTGATTAAGATTCTTAGCTTGGGGAAATATGCTAAGCTTAGGAAATCATGAAAAAAACATAGGAGAGAAAGGAGATATTTTATAGAAAAGGTTAGGAAAGTGGATGAAAGGTTATACCAAAGAAGGACATCGCTAATAGAAACTTAATCTTCAAGGTAGGGTAACAAATACCAATTTAAGGAACCACTCAAGGAAGTTTATTCCAGGCCAACGAGTTCTCAACTCGGGGTTGAACTCGTGGAAAACAATTCTAGGTTGGATGGAGAGAAGATGTTAACTTCAAGTATCATGTTGGTGTTAATTTCCCTAGGCAAGTATGGGATGCTGGAAAGGATCTTGTTGTAGATGTCGATCTGATTTCCGTTCTATATAGTTTATTTATGAAGAAGAATTGGTGGTTAAATTGCATATGCTAGGATAAGCAAGAAGTACCCACAAATAATATTAAAAATAGTTAATTCCATAATGGATTCAAAATGATAACTTAATAATTTAACCCTATCCAAGGCTAACTGATTTTTATGAAAGGTAGTTGATGGATATCTAACATTTTTGAGGAATTAACCCCCAAATTAAATAAAGAAAAAAGGTGGATACAAAGGTTAATGACCTATAGTTAATATATCATGGTTCTGGATCTGATTTTAAGGATCTGAGTAGTGCATGATGACCTTAGTACAATTATATCTTAAATTATTAGAGGATTCAGAGTCAATCTTGGTTTTCAAATCGAGTTAAATGGGAATGAAGGGTAATATTGACGTGGAAATAAATATCGTTAAGAAATTTTCCAACAATTACATATTTATATGTATATGTGAGGAAAATTGAAATACTCATGAGAGGATTATTGTTGTTAAGAGACATACACAAGTCATCACTTGGTAAAAAAATAATAACATTGTAGCATAAACTTGTCAATAGGTATATAAAATAATGAAGGTATGACTACATTAATTAAATATTTAATTCATATTAAAGGTGAAAACTAATCCTCAGGTATAATTAAAATGGAAATGTGAAAGAAAAACATGATTAAACCAAGTTTAGTAAATAACTTACAAGGTATACATGCATAGGAAGGAATAAATAAACATGGTTTTGAGTATATCCTTTAAAATTAATGAATTAATATAACGACATAGCCAAAAGAGTAAATGACTCAAGTCTTAAATTGGAAAATAAGAATAACAATTAAGGTGAAATATGTGGATTATTCCAAATGGACGATAAACCTTTATGGTTGACATATGAAAATTAATTATGGAATCTAATTAAAATGGGAGGATAAGACAAGAGAAATAGTTTTTGTGGTTGTAGAGGGAATTCTACCACAATCTTCACATTATTAACATTAATTTGGATAATTATCGTATGATGAAGTAGAACAATTCTATAAATTCATATGAGAACATGCATATGTACAAATCTAGTAAATAGGAACAAAAATTTATGATCAGTATCCGACATGAGGAATACATGTTCTCTTTCGAAATGTATTAAGTGACAAATAAAAGAAACCATCTCAAGCGTAAAGGAAGAGTAACGACACCATCAGTTCAATGCACTAAAGTCCATTGGAAAAGTCAACATATAAATCCATGCTATCTAATACAATTCATAGGATGGGTAAATTAATAAGGTCTGTAGTTACAAAATAAATCATACAAGCAATTGAAATGATATATGAGGCAAACCCCAAGGGGTTAAGATGTAGTTAGAGTTAATGCCCCATATTTTTGGAAGCGAACAATTTTGTGTCTCAAAATACTGTAGGAATCATGTTAAATATTATTGAATATTGTTTATAATAGTACAGAGTTGGAGAATGATCTCTCATGTGTAATATATTGACCCACACAAAGGGGAACATATGGAAATACAATCCCCTATATCTAATTATAAGATACACACAAAATCCTGGATATGGAATCCTTTGAACAATAGAGTAAAAATTCTGGAAATAATAATCATAGTGGAGTCATCAGTATGTGTTGAAGAATGGAGGGAAACCCAGGAGAAAAATGAACAAGTCAACTAACCTCACCTTGAAGGAAGAAGGACGTATTAGTTGGTGAAAAATTCAAGTAAAGTGTATATGCCATGAATATTATGCTCATTACCTCAAAAAATCATAATAAGAGAGCAACATAATTTAGTGCAATGAAAATATATAGCTATTCCTAATAAGCTTATAAAATCCATGTATTGGTCAAGGGAAGTAGAAAACCCACCAATAGGTGAAAAATTAAAGATATGTGCACAATTTCCCACACAACTTCTTGATAGGGTCAAAAGGAATTACTAAAATATGTTAACTAAATAGTAAGATTTCATTTCATATGTAAAGGAATTTCAGCAAGGATCATTACCTCACATTGGGCTTGTAGTGTGAGAAGGTGACTAAGTAAGCTAATTTGACAACCCCGCAATGGTACTTGAGCATAACCCACCTTAGGAATACAAGAAAATCATAGCATTAAGAAGGAAACTTTCAAATTATAGAACTGAAAAGCACCATGAAAAGGAATATATGCTTACTTTGAAATAAAAACTCGTGGAAGTCATAATTCAGTTATCACCATTGTCAAACCATGGTCGCCATAACTATTTACTATGGAGGTGAGACTAGTTTCCAAGGTGAAAAATAGGTGTAGAAGGTCTCATCTACACCTATGTCGCCCACATGAGCTTGGTCTCACCAAAAAATTAAAACCATTAACCTCATCATGGTAAGGATATGAAACATAGCATGATGGGCTGGAAATTGCAAAACCAAATTTCATTTTAAATGAAACAACAGAAAACAGGTAATTCTATGTTTCTACCTAAATTATATCATTGGAATCGTCCTAACCTAGCAAGAGAGAGAACCCATGCTAAGGGCACAGAACAATAACAATGGAGATGACAAGTGGTTACGGCCATGGCACGTGGTTACAACCATTGGAGTAACTCCTTGTAGATACAAATATAGGTTGCTTGGGTGGCACCAATTTAGCACCAATGAACTAAGGAAGGTTAAAGAAAAACACTAGGGTTACCCAAACCAATTATCCACTATTGATGTTTGTTGGATACATCTAGACCATTGATTTCCATTGTGCTAAACTTTGCAAGGACCATGTGCATTGTATCACAAGGCACATGGGTCAATACATGTGGGGAGATTATAGTGGAAGTGATATAAATCTTTAATAGGTGTAGTACAGCAAGGGTATTAACCATACATGAAGTAAATAGAAGGAGATTGAACTGAACTTATGCCAAAATTGTTAAATAAACCACTTAAGGTAAGATTCTGTAATATATCATGATTGAAATGTTGAGAATTAAAATGGTATAAACATTATATTGGCATTCAAGTGCACACCATGGTATAGTTTAACTTTGGCATCTCATTTGTGAACCAGGTGATAGTAAGTGACAATTGAGATTGTTGAAATAAATGAAATTAGCATTGGGGAATGCACACAAATTGATGTGATGTATAATATGGAACCTATCTCCAAGGTTTAATTGATGCCTTATCCCATGGTAGAGATGCTTATGAGAACAATTCCTTCAAACATAACATAGGAAACAAAATTTTATTGTCATAATGGTAGTACAAGAATATTAATAATATTAATATATTATGGATTAGACATGAAAGGTGTTTATAGGATACATGTTACACCATTTTTTGGTCACCTAACCTATTGTTATTAGATCGACCCAAGTACACCATGTAAGACCAATTTTACCCTAAATAAAATTGCATTCACTATGAAAAATAACTTAGTAAACCACTTTTATTAAGTTGTTTATGGTATAAACAGGAAACCCCATGAGGAAATATTAAATAAATCTACATTTGCCTTATTTTCGTCAAAGAATAATTAGTTAAACAACAGTTTAATTGATATTACTGGTTATACTTAACCCAAAATAGGGAAATTAATTAGATAAATCATTATTTCTATTATTATATCCTAAGAATAACCATTTTAAACTTATTTAAATAATATTCTTTGTTGAATATGACTAAATCACCCATAAATAAATAAATAATTCATTATTTATTTGATTATTACTTAACCACATCCTTAAAACGATAAATAAATCATTTATTTATTTATTAATTACCAATAAAGGGATTTGACCCAAGTGAAAATTCCTTTTCCCTCCAACAAATATAATAAAATATTCCATAAATGTTGGATCTTGATTCAGTTAATAATATTTTAATTATGCACCAATATATAGACTAACTCAATATTTTGTTATAAATAGAAGGATTTTTCCATTCATTCACTACCTTTTGTTGCCTAAAGATCACTCTAGATCTATACTTTTGGTCTAACTTTGATCCACCATCAGTCATATTTTGCTACCATTTTTATCTGGGTTTTCTACACCATCAAGAGAGAGGGATTTTAGATTTGAAGTGCCGAGGACTTACAAGAACCCATCCCATTGAGGAGAACTCAAAACCTCCTTATATGTTTTACTCCCAGGTGTGATTAATACAAATTTCATTCAACATATTCTTGTCTTGTCTATTCGATGCATGGAGTAAATATTGCTTTTATTACTATTTAACGTCTTTTGATGCATAGATCTAGATTTTTGTAGCATTTATCTTCATCACCTAACTGTATATTTGAGGATATTGGCGGTCATATTTTATGTTAGGTCTTTTTTTATGCACAGCTAAAGTGGTGTTTTTTCGTACACTTGGAATTAAGATTCATAATAACAACTAGTGACTCCACACGGGTTTATGATTATGACCGTTGTCATTTTTCATATCGTTCCATATCCAGCTACTTCAAACCCTACGACTTCTTTTTAGCCTCTTGTTTTTCTTTTCTTGATGTTTTTTTTAACCTATAAAACCCTAAAATAGTAAAAATTCTAACTTCCATGTGTTTTTGGACCTATTGCGTAGGTGACAGACATCAACCGCAACTGAGACGACACATTTTGCTGAAATCTTCCGGTGAGAGTGTTGGAAGTGTAGGTCGTAATTTTTGGCCCTAAACCTATGACTTGGAGCTTTAGGATACACTTTTCAGCCTAAAAAATGTGACTTCTGCAGAAAACAGGTCAGAAACTGTGACCTAGACTTTTTGCGGGAGTTTTTTCAGAAAGATTTATGGCTTTGTCTAGGCCTCTGTTCAGGGTTGTCTAACGTTTGTCTCTTATCCTTTTCGACATGTAATTTTTATTTTTTACTCAACTAAGTGGGAACCTAGCCCCCTAGGGCTTCAATACCCTGGACCACTTTTCATGGAAGATTTTTAGCTATTACAGGTTGTCTAAAATTTCAAAGTGTTCATCCATTTTTTAGATCTGATAGCTCACCTTCAGATCCACTTCAGATTGGATTTTTATCCATCCACAACACCTCATTTAGTTTTGTTTGGGTTTTTCACTAGGGTCACCTCTACTTCCCTCCAGGATATAGTGTTTCACTGCCTCATTTGCAACAATGTTTCCTCTGATTTGTTGTTATTTTCTGCACCACTTTCTAGAAAATTTGACCTTTAGATACCTATCCCTCCTGACCTTAGATCTATTAGCTATTTTAGTGTGTTTTGATTAGTTTTTTACCTGCCTATAGACTAGTTGTTGAGAGGCCTACCTCCTTGGGTTTAGATTATTGCATTATTAGCTATTTATTTTCTGTTATTTCAGATCCATATATTGTTATCTGCAGGTTTATTTACAGTTACACAACACACTTTTTCTTTTTCTCTACAAATGTCTTGTTTTAAAAATTAAAATTTACACACTTTGCACACACACCCTAAGTGAAAAAGAGATTGGTTAACACCGCCAAGCAAAGAATCTAAAACATTGAAATCAATTGATCTTGCACTTCTCTGCCCTTCTTTTGACATTGTAATAAGTTGATCCTACACCTCCCTACCGTTGTTGGTCTCTTTTTCCTTTATGCCATGTTTGTGTCTTCATCATTGTGCCACCAACGCATTTATCCTAGAGACTTCTTGGCCTTCATCGTCAGTTTCTAGTTGGAAGACTTACTCATCCACATAGGAATCGAGTTAGTCCTCCACCGAGTCCACACTCCAACTCTTATTTTGGTTCATTGGGTTCTCCTTCTCGTTCCTGCCCCGGTTTTCCTCATGTCACCTTCACCATGTCTGGTTGAGGACCTAACACTGATGGTAACCCTAGACCTAATGCGGGGAATACTACTAGAGGGACTCCAAAGGATACTAACCCGACTCCTCCCTTGCTTCCCTATATGGCAGGCCTCAGTCTTCCTAATTTTGACCAGTTTATAAATGATCCTATACATAATGATGTTGGTTGGCCTGCAATGCCAACCAATCTCCCTTATGACATCCCCAAGTTCGAAGTTCTTGCTAGCAAATATCCTACGAATCATGTTCGATATTTCCACATGTGGGGTTCGTCCAACTCCATTAGCGATGACTTTGTCCATCTTCGGTTGTTCCAACATATTCTTACTAGTGAAGCTTCTAAGTGGTAGGTTGATTAGGCCCCTTCCTCTCATACCACCTTTGCGACTCTTACCCAGGTTTTTATGTCTTACTTCCAGCTACCCCTTCGATATGACATTAGTACTAAACTTTTGACTTCTTTCTATCAATCATCTGCAACCAGCCTATCCTATCTGTCCAGGAATGATGGAGAAGAAAGAGCCTATGTCGAGCCCCTACCTTCGAAGACTATGTATACATGGATTGGTTCCTTAGATATCTCTTGCCTCCTATCACGAAAGATGTCACATCTCATTTTCCTCAAACTGAAGAAGATGGTCTCTAAATTGCGTTAAAATATGACCTGATCTATGCTCAGGTGGGTTATGTTTATACCGTTCTACCAGATCTTCCCAAACTCGGTGGTGCCCATTCACCAGGGGCATCTCATGCCGCCGACGGTATCGTTGGAGCTCTCTCTAATCCATATGCTCATCCTCCCATAGGCTATGGTTTTCCTCAGGGGGGCTAGCACCTCCTGCACTTCCCCCCCTCTCAGCAACATGTATCTAGGAGACGGCATGCCTCCTCCTTTTTCCCAACTCCCTATTTACCACACTCTTACCCAACCTCCTTATTATCCATATCCACAACCTAGTGCTCTAGGTCCTCCAGCACTAGCACCTTAGCCTCCCTTGCCTTCTCAATCCCTGCAACAACAGCCACCGCCCCCTCAGGGGAAGGTGTCTGCATAGTAGGGCACAATCAATCCTCCTCCTTCCAAAAATAAGAGGAAAGGCACTCAAATTCAATCTTCCTCTAGTAATTCTGGACCTAATCCGCAAACTAATGCTCTTAACACCATTAACTAGCAACAGGGCTCTCAGTCCAAGCAGGACAGGCATGTTCGTACAAATAAACCTTGTTCTTGTTGTGTTGTTTATGGTCATTACATTAATTATTTTCCTCTCTTACCATAGATGAAGTAGATGTGGGAGTCTCAGGCAACATTGCGAGGACAACAAGCCTCCCCTTCCATCCCTCTCACTATTGTGCCTAGTGAGTCAGTTGTGCTTACTAATCCTTTCCCTCAACAAGGATTTATGGCTACCCAACCACCTGAAGGTCAGGAAACCACTCAAACTCTTTCATCTAGTGCCTCCTATTACCGGATCCTCATGATAAACTCTGACCAGCATGTAACCATAGACATCAACCTTCAGACTCGGTCCCTTCAATACACCAAGTCTCCTGCTATGTCTATCCTTGAGCCACCTTCTTCAGGTCCTACGAAGCCTCTTTAAACAACTAATGGTCCCTTGTAGATCCCTCAACCGAAGTCAGAGGTTCATACCAAGATCCATAAGGGAACACTATACTGAAATGATGCTTCTAGCAAAGCCACCCATTTGTATAGTATAGTAGATGATTTGGTGCAATCTCATGCCGCCATCTCAACACTGTAACTCTTGTAGTCATGCCCTTCAAAATGAAAAGCTATATTATTTTCCATGGGTGCTGTAGATCCGGCTAATGATCACTTGATTGTCTTCGATGTTTACTAGTCATAAAATCCTCCTCATCCTATTTCTGTCACCTTTCAAATCCCTGTCAAAATTTGGAATGCAAAAATTTCTCAGTGTATCATTGATGAGGGAGCATCCACCTGTGTCATTTCCTCCTTGGTTTGGAAGCAACTCGGATCACCTGAGTTAGCTTTTCCCATGATCACTCTCGAGCGTGGGATGGCCATGCCTCCCAACCCATTTTCCTATTCCACAATTGTCCTATTACTCTTGCGGGCAAGACTGTTTGCATTGATGTAGAAGTCATTGATAACCCCTTAGATTACAACATTCTATTGGTTCATAGCTACACCTATGTGATGTCTAATACCCCATCTTCGGTTCACTTCAAGATTTCCTTCCCTCATAATAGAAATATAGTCACCATTGGACATTTGACATATTACAAACCGAAGTCTCAAACCTCCCCTGAGTCCATAATTTCTTTGGTGGCCAATAAGAAAACCGTCGATCCTTTAACCAATGTCTCACCCAAAGTCTACAAAGACTGCTCTTTTCTTGGTACATTCCCTAGTCTCCCTCCTCCTGTCATTGATCCTAGCTCATATAATGTTTGCATGATGCAATTATCTCAAACTGCCCTCAAGCGGCCCGCTTCGACTAGTTAGTAGTGTCCTCACCCTCTGCATCCTACTCCTAGCCCTTTGATTCAGCCTTCTAGACCTCCTCCTCCTGGCCCTTCACCTTTAGCTTGTATTCATGAACCTCTTTATCCTAATAGAATGGTTCCTCTAGGCCTTAACCATCTTGGAGCCGTCCCGCCTGGCCATCACCCCTCCAGTCAGATAGCGTTCCTAGATCCTCCTCTCAAATTTTACACGGCACCTGTTATGTCTACCGTCTCTCTTCCTAGCCTGACCCCAGGGATTCCTGTCAGGTACCTTGATCCCCTAGCCGCTACCCCACCTGTTCAACATAAACCTTATCTTGTTTTGACCCTGGTTCAACTGGTCCCTATGACTTCTCCCGTTGTTACAGTGCCTCAACCACCTTAACAGGGACCACCTCCTGTTGGGACCACTTCTGGTAAGAAGGGAAAAGCTCGCAAGAGGGCCTCAAAGAAAAAGGCCACCCTGACTGACCCTGCACCTCCTTTGCCCCCAAATCCCTGTGCTTTGTGTGATGTCGTCGGTCATGCCACCCATACCTATCCTAAGTTGCCATGTATCAATCCCATGGTTAAACTTGCATTCCCTGAGTCTATGGTCCCTAAAGCCTCTATCTCTTCCTCGACTGTAGCCAAGAACACCAAGACTTTTCACACCAACCAACCTTGTGCTTTGTGTGATATCCATGGCCATTACTCTCACCATTTTCCCCGTCTTACACATTACTACACCTCTTTAGAGGTAGTTCGGGAGTACGAGGTTGAACAGAACCAATCCGCCTCTCCCATACTTGTGCAGTATGCTATGGTCCAGCCTAAGGATCTACCCGCTCACATTGACATTCCCCCTCCTGAATTCGAAATGATGGAGCCTACAACCACCATCCTGTACTTGTCATCATCCATGAGACCCTCAGTGGAAGCTCCCTCTGAATCTTCCCCTGGTGTTTTGCTGGACCTCCGTTCAACGATCACCTTGGGCTCAACTTCAGTAGATCCCTTATCTTCTTGTTATTTCATCATCCCCTATGACGATGTGCATGTGAACCTCTCTTCTCATGATGATGAGTCAGGTAGCTTCACCATGTCATGTGGTCCCCCTTCCTCATTTCAATCCATCTTCTATTGTGAAAATGACATCATGGAGGCCTTGTCCACCCCTGACTTCATCTTTCCCGCCCATAAGCGGGATGGCACCATCTGTGTCTATGGTGACTTTCATGACCTGAGCACAAGTTACACCTCTGGTAGCTCCCACACACCACCTACCCGTCAGCATGTGAGTAGTGGACATCTTACCGAGACCACTCCCTTTCGCAGTGTTTTTTCAATCTCTACCATGCACTCAGGTTGAAAACATTGTTCATCATCCTCCAATTTGTTGTCTTGTGGAAATTTTCAGACGGACCTCCCATGCACACCTTATATCGGTTATGCCAATGGTGCAAGTCGCTACTCCCAGAATCTAGCCTTGGAAATTTGGACCATCTTTACCCTCTTGCATTTTCTTGTTCTCTCAAATGATGTATGCATTGGTACTGCTACCAATAATCAAGCCGAATATGATGTAGTGAGAGGTTGATTATCCGATGCCCTTTACCATCGCATCCTCTGCCTTCATGTTCATTTAGACTCCCTACTTCTTTTCATGCAATTGAATGGTGTCTATCATGTGCATAATCCTATCTTCCTTAGAAGATATTTATGAGTGAAGCTTTCGATGCGTGAATTTGGAATAATTACATTTAGTCATGTACCTAGAGCACAACATCACTATGTAGATATCATTGCAAACAATATTCTAGATTGGAATTTAGCACACGCATTTAACACAAGACAATAATATCACATAAAAAAATCAACATGATACATATCCACAATATGTGTAGTATAACATATTTTAGAGTCCATCAACTCTGATACATATGACATGCCCATAGCATGTTACAAAAACTCAAAACTGGGGGCACCACCTAACCCTACACCTAATAACTATATAGAGGATCCTGAGCTAATGTCTTTGCTCCCACAGCTCGTAGATCGCGCATCCCCTGTCTGGCCATCACCATGCGCCACATGACCCCTCGCCACTCCGATGGTAGAACAATACATGGCTCTATGTATTGGTCATCCAAGTCTTTCCAACTAGGCTCTAAAACACTATTTAGAAGCCTCTCACATCTACTATGGATGTCTCCAGGAGGGCCGCCGCATCCTCATTTTGTGGCGCTCTCGATCCACTAGGTCCTGTAGCTCCTAATACTATAGGTTGTCCCATATACCCCGCCGATTTTACCAGTGTTATATTTGCATACCAAAAGTGAAAGAATCAATAACATATAAAATATTCTGAAACTTTACGTGCACATAAAATATTAGCAATTTGGCACTTACCATCGGGCCCCCATACTCAACCATGTGGCAGTGGTAAATCTAGGTCCCCATGGTAACTTATCCCACTATAGGGATAGCTGTCTATGTACAGTGGCTTCTGATCCTAATGTGAAAAGGACTTGGGTCAGAACACCTGTATGACTGCCCCACCTCCTTCTCTGCATAGTAGTCGCCCCCACCAACACATCCTGGGCTCTCTTGGGCCCCCATCTTGGAGTTGTATGCGAGGTCAAAGTGTCAGGATCTTCTCAAAGAAGAGCTAGCAAAAAACTGTAGCATATGCACAGTCATGGTTCACTTGTCGCTTGCATAGTGACAACTATCATTTCAATGATGACAGCATCGTTTGGGCCCACCCATAGTAGGTCCCACTCAACACACTCTCTAGAAGCATCATCTTCCCTCCAGTGATGTGGTGGAGTTCCTGGTTGCCTAGGATCTGTAGCACTGCTGTGGCCACAACACGAGTCTCTAACCTCTCTAGATCCTCGATGGCTATCTGAGTCCCCTTGACTTGGATACCTCATCAACAATGGTGCTCTAGAAAGTCCATGATGTTATGCCCTCGCAGTAACATTGGTTGAGTATTCCCTACCATCCCAAGTGGTGGGAGACTGGTTAGAAAATATATATCCTGGAGCATAAACCCGATCCGATGACCCTACACTACAAAGGCCTCATGGTTCGGATCCAAATAGATGAAAATATGGGCCAATAAGGGCTCTCCAGCTCTCATCAAAGTGTTTTCCACAAAATACAAAACCACAAACTTTGTCAATGCATTGCGGACACCCTGATCCTCCCAGATCTCTAATTGTAATCTTCCCAGGTCTCTCTCTCTCCAGTTGATCTGTAATTCTGACATATCTACACAAAACCATCATATTTGTCAGTGTATAGATAGGAAATACTATATCTCAACAAAAAAATCCAGTTCTCAGCCAAAAAACAACACAAGAAAAAACCTCTCTGTCAAGTCGCAATTTTCAGGCCCAATTCTAGGATAGATCAGAGTTTTCTCCTCAAAACCTGCTACTCAGGTCGTATTTTTTTCCCCAAAAAGTATGACCTAGACATGAAGAAGAGTAGGGTTTTTTTACTGAGCTCTGGGGACCTAAACTGAACTTTCAATCCATTGAAGTGAAAGAGTAGGGTTAGGCCTCTTACATGAAGCTAAAGGATCTTCATTCCAAAAGTCGGCTGGTTGGCTACAATCACCGAAAGATTTAGGCCCTTCTCTCCTCTTTACATTCACCACATCTCCACATGAAAATGAGTGAATTTGGAGGGAAAATGCCTTATTAAAAGAGAAACCCCTAATTTTTCTTTTTCCTACTACAGCCAAACCGTAGCTTAGTTTAACGAACTGTCTGTACAATTGGGAAGCTCTCATAGAGCCCTGAAATGGGTATCTGTTATTTTTTAGTGATTTGATACTCCACCATGACACATTCTATCTAGGAAGCATCACTTCACCCCACCTCAAAATCAAATTTCTTCACTTCCAACACTCGTACCTAGGGCACCACTTTGCCTCCAAACTTTTCCACACTTGTGTCGATTTTCGTTGTGAGTTACCATCTTGTACTCATGTTTCTAGTGTTTCCCATTGGACCTGTACTATGTGGAAACACCATTGAGTCACCCTTGTTTAGAGCCTTCGAGTTGATTCATCATCGCATTCATGGAGTCTATCCCGAGGCCCTTTATATCCCACTATAGTCCTCCATCCTTCATTAGTTGGTCCCTCTCCCGTGTCGCACATTATGGCCTCTAGTCCCACTGTCCCCTATCCCTCGTGATATTGTGTCAGTCGCTGCCAAGTCATCCATGCCCTTTATACTCTAACAAGGGAAGTCGCCTGTCTGCTACTTAGTACCCCCCATTTCATCATCATCCTTGGTGTTCATCTATCAGTCGCTCTACTATTTTCTCTCGTGCCTTAGTTGAGGACCCCTTATTGCCTCACCTATGGCTGACCCCCTTCTGTCGATATCATATCATTCATTCCATAAGATAGGTCTAGAGGGGTGGTGTACCTTGTTTCCAGGTTCCACTCTTGTTCGGTGCATCAGATTAGGCAAAGGGACTCATTCTAGCCCTTTGACTTGATTGTTTCTCAACTCCAGCTCCATTCAGCATCATTGAGATCTGTATACTCAATGGCTCATTGATGCTGCAGATTCGACTGGTGATTCCTGGGTGTGCGTGAGATGTCTCAGCCCTCATGACGAGGTGGCCCTACAAGTAGCCCCCCACATGCCTGGATGACCTCTTCATTTCTACCTTCGATGGAGGTCCATGGATTTGATGATGTTGGCCTCAGCCACTTGCAAGGCCTTTTTTATTGCATGTATCAATCACATTTTTAGAGCCCTTTCCTATTTATAGGGGCATCTAGGTTGTATTTGTATATCATGTACTCAGATATTATTGTATAAGTCCTGGATTTTATCCCAGGCACAGTATGTATGTGAGATTCATTATCATGTCTTTTATCTGTCTCATGTTTATGCTAGCATATACTATATTTTTCAGTCCCTTATTTACTGGATGCATTATTCTTTTTACTTTTTCTCGGCGGGTATAGGTATGTCTCCCCAGCTGCCTATAGCATAGGTACTCACTCATAATAGAGACTTGTCGCACCTATAAGTCTCACTTCCTTAGGGTCTAGTCCTCTCAGCACTTTGGCCTATGTTATATTTCTTTCTCTCTGACTTCCCCTTCGGTGTCCAGTCATTGAGTTCTTACAACATACTTTGTTCATACGATTAGCTCCTAATGCTCACACGCTGGGGGCAATCTGTTACACCATTTTTTGGTCATCAAACCTATTGTTATTAGATGGACCCATGTACACCATGTAAGACCAATTTTACCCTAATTAAAATTGCATTCACTATGAAAAATAACTTAGTAAACCTCCTTTATTAAGTTGTTTATGGTCTAAACAGGAAACCCCATGAGGAAATATTAAATAAATCTACATTTGTTTGATTTTCCTCAAGGAATAATTAGTTAAACAACAGTTTAATTGATATTCATGGTTATATTTAACCCAAAATGGGGAAATTAATTAGATAAATCATTATTTGTCTTATTATTTCCTAAGAATAATTATTTAAACCTTATTTAAATAATATTCATAGTTGAATATGACTAAATCACTGATAAATAATTAAATATATCATTATTTTTTTTATTATTACTCAACTACATCCTTGAAATGATAAATAAATCATTCATTTATTTATTATTTACAAATAAAGGGATTTGACCCAAGTCAAATTTCCTTTTCCCTCCAACAAATATAATAAAATATTTCATAAAAGTTGGATCTTGATTTGGTTAATAATATTTTAACTATGCACCAATATCTAGACTAACTCGATATTTTGTTATAAATAGAAGGGTTTTCCCATTCATTCATTGCCTTTTGTTGCCTAAAGATTACTCTGGATCTATACTTTTGGTCTGACTTTGATCCTCCATCATAGTCATATTTTTCTTCCATTTTTGTGTAGGTTTTCTACACCATCAAGAGAGAGGGATTTTTGATCTGAAGTGCAGAGGACTTACAAGAACCCATCCCATTGAGTAGAACTGGAAACATCCTTCTATGTTTTCCTCCCAGGTGCCATTAATACAAAAATCATTCAACATATTTTTGTCTTGTTTATTGGATGCATGGAGTAAATATTGCTTTTATTACTGCTTAATGTCTTTTGATGCATAGATCTAGATTTTTTGTAGCATTTATCTTGATCACCTAACTGGAGATCTGAGGGTATTGGCAGCCATATTTGTTGTTAGGGTTATTTGTTATGCACAACTAAAGTGGTATTTTTTTGTACACTTGGAATTAATATTCATACTAACAATATAATTCATGGGAGTTGAAAAAAAGCATATTGTTGAGGAAGTACACTTGGTATGGTTAAAATTAGCCATTTGAGAAAGTTTTAGTTTTTTCTTTTATTTTTTTTTTTGGGGGGGGGGTTGGGTTGGGGGGTGTTAGTAGATAGATATTCGTGACACGAAAATAGTTTTTTCGAAAATTTTTATAATGATTAAAATTTATAGGAAGATGCAAAAAAAATTTCACTAGTGTGGATATTCGAAATTTCGTGCAACTAGAAAAGCTTTGTGCTCTGCACTACACACATTTTGCTCACCCTTTCTACTTTTGTTGTATTTCTCTCCTCTCATATTTTTCTATTCCATATAATGAAATCTTTTTTTGTACTGACATATTAGATATGTGTAAAACAAGTAATGATGACTGTCAAGATATTGAAAAGGCTTTCAAAACATCAAAATTGATTTTTTTTCTATTATATATAGTTACACTACTCAATAAAACCATTGAACTCATCTGAGCACTTCCCACAATGGAAATGTTAATAATAGAAATTATTGACATGTTTAATATGCTTTAGAAATCGATATGAGCATATTATTTCATTATTGTCCTAAAACTGAGATTATTTTTGTTAGCTAAATATATTTTTGCAATATGAGGTTAATATTGGAAGGAAATATATGTGGAAGCATAAAAGTACACATGAGGAAAACCAAGCGAGTTTTTTGACAATAGTCAAATTATATTATCATAACCTAGGTTAATTTGTAGTTCAACAAGTGCAGAAAGCTGCGAAATTTGCACAAGTGTTATGAGAAATTTTCCAATGTGCAGAATATTTTGGTTTTATTTTCATTTTTGGTACTATGTTTTCTTCATTGCACTCTCATTTCTTATATTATTTTAATAATTTATTAACCTTGCAAGTTTTATAACTAGTCACATAGTATTAAAACTTTGCTAGATGGGATAATCAATGAATAATTTTTTAGTGATACTATTTCCTATTTATGAATTCTATAATGACAATTTTCTTTCTTTACATTGTCAATAAATATAGTAACAATACAATTCTTTTTTCTTGCATTGTCAAGCAATATTAACATTACCTTTAACTTTCTAGTTCAGGAGTTTTTCTATTGTTGAATAGATATTTATTTTTATTAAATGATTTGAATATGGTTTAGTCTTATAAATGGGAACGTGTGAGTGTTCAAAAATGTGTAATAGTTATTTCTCCACATTCCTTTATAATACTCTTTAATACTAAAACTATGAAATCTATATTTCTTTCTATGAACACATGCAAAAGTGTGGAGATTTGTTTGGATGCAAAGAGTGAATGCAAAAAGTTCAAAGACATGTAATACCAAATCTAATTTATAAATTTTAATGTTGTATATTGTAGTGTTTTTTAGCATAGTTTAATGTTCATGTTTAGAACATATTATGTTACACACTAATTCTAATGATAATAGGAAATGTAAAAACCATTGAAAGAATTAGTCTAATACAAAAATGTGGAAACTTGGAATTTACACATAAAATCTATGAATTATTTAATTCTAACTACTACTATTAATATTTATTCAAAATTTGTATATTAAATTAGGTTATCACAAATAATTATTAAAGGAAAAAATATCGATAAAATTATATCTATCGATATTATAAAATATTATTTTCGATATTTATTCAGTGAATCCAACTAATATACTATTTTTAAATGAGAAACATTTAGCATTAGATATATTCATCTTGGATTGGAGAAAATGGTATGAGTTTCAGATTGAAGTGTTGTTGGCGCTCATGTTGGTGTAGCTCATGTTAGTGTAGCTAGTGTTGTTAATGAGTAGCTTTAATGTACATGTGATGTAACAACTCTACCTCCCCAATTTTTTTTTTTCAAATTATAGAAATTCTGTCGTACTCTGAATTCTTTACTCATTAATTCTTCATTGGCTATTGTCACAATAGTACAATATTAGATATTATCTCTGCTTAATTTGGTTTTCTACAACTCCATTTGTTACTATGAACATCTTTCCTTACTAAAGAACAATCTTAATTTTCCTTGTATGCATTTTATTTAATTTAACTATTAACTAATGTATACATTTCTATTCTTATTTCCTATCCTAATAGGATTAGAAATTTTTTACTTTATGTTCTTTAAATCTAGTTTGGCCTTACATATATATATGATTTTTCCCTTAGTAATTCAATATATACAACACTATTTGTAGGCCATCCTAATATGTATACACATTGCCGATATGTAAAGTTATTTAGGACCATTTTTTCATGTATATATATATATATATATATAGATACACTTAAGGTAAGGTTATATACCATATGTAAAGTATTTTAACAATGTTGATGTAGATTCACTGTATATTACTTTACAATATTTTATAAAAATACCTCCACCCATATTATTCTTACCTAATATATAGCTATCATTTCATTCTCTTAGCATACAATATATATACTCAATTCACCTAAGGTATAGATTCATAGCTTTACTAATTATTCTAATAATACATATGTGAAACATTGTAATATATTCGAATTTTGAGCTTGACAATTCCAAGTTGTATTACTCTTTTCCTACCAACAATTTTCATTACATCCTCTAATAATTTACTTACCCATACCCATCATTCAATTCGTATGTATTAGAAAAATAGTAATTTATATTTTTCATTCATTACATATGGATATTTTTTAATGTAATTGAATGCATATATCTCTATTTTTTATCACACATATATATCATCTTTCTTATATCTCTTACAACATCCTCATTAACTCAAACTTATGCATTGTTCAATATATAATTTAATAATTAGATAACTAGGGTTAACCACATTCGCAATGTATTTGATTGGAAACCATAATTGGCATTAACCATCAAATAATGGAAAATTTTAGGGGCTAATATTAGTAGGTGGGCTAATTTTCCATGGTTTTTCCAAAAAAAAAAATCACCAATTTCCATTTTTTTATAAAAGTGATTTGCCCAAATTTTACAATATACAATTATTTTACCTTAAAAATCGCCAAAATTATATAGAAAATATATACAATATCATTATAAATTTGAAATTTTTTACAAATACATCAATAAACATTTTATATTTTTCATATTAGGGACTACTGAGATTTGCCAATTTTTTAAACCTCAAAATAATTTTCCATCCTTAAAATTTTCCCTGCATCAAATGTTTTCATTTCTAAAATTAAGTGCAATAACTTGGGTTTTTAATACTTTGTACATGAATTTAATTCACTCGAAATACATTAGTATTCATTGTACTTAAATTCTCAGTTTCCCTAGAAATTTAACCTTGTTACCTCTCGCACTTGAGTATCAGATGGCCATATGTATGAATTGGATAGTTGTAGGGTGGATCTTCCATGGGCCTTAATGGTGTAGATCTACTTTTCTTTCCTCCAATTTTAATTGACTATGGCTAGGGTTTTCATTTATTCTTTTAATTTTTCATTTGTGACCAAAACTTATAGCGATCTTGCTCCTGAGCATTTGTCAATTCTCAGGTTCATAATATGGAAACCAATTCAAATGTGAAACATAATCTTCCTTCAAATTTCCAAGGATGCTATATGCTTCAAATCTGCTTAGGAAATCAGTATGGTTTCCAATTTGCATTTTAATTTCAACATTTTTGGAATCAGTATGTGTGTGTTATCGATGTGATGCACAACGATAGTTATGGACTTTTATTTTAGTTATTATGAAATCGAACCTTTTTCTCATTCTACTTATATAATTAATTTTTCTCTTTGATGTAGGGTTTGGAACTTCGTTAAATTCCCCACGTACTTACTTGAGCTGCTCAAGTATTTTCCTTATGGATAGATAGAGACACTATAACTATCCATGTTCCTATGCAATTTATCAACTTTCTCGATATTTTGAAACTAAGTAGGGATTCAATTATCTAAATGAAAACTCTTAGTTTATTGCGTTGTTATTCTGGTTAATGTGTGCCATCTAGTTTCTAAAAATTTTCAATATGGACTATTTGCATACACCTTTAATAATTTAATTCGAGCGACTGAATGATTTTCCCCAATTTGCTTTTTCTTCTTCAAGGGAGAAATATTTTTCCTTTGTGATTATTTTATTTAGCACTATACAAAGAATTTATTTCCGCAATTTCTATTGTATTTGGGTTTTTTCATTGTCGAAGAGTTTTATTCCATTCATATAGAAATTCATTTCGAATGCTAGCAAAAGGTTTTCCAAAATCGATTTCACTTCTCTTCTGAATGACAAAGGATTTTATCCTTACGTTTAGAATATTTTTGTTAAATGTTAGAATAAATTTTTACCCAAATCTATTTAACCGTAGAATAAGTAAATGGATATTTACTGGAATTAATTTATGCCCATTGTTGCTGTATTTTTAGATTTAAACTTTTGAATTATTATCATTTACACAGATAGCCTGTTTCTGGATTAATGCATCCTTCCCCATTTTCATTTCTCATGTGTGAGCTGGGTGTTTCCAATTCCCCACTTCTCCCATGCATGAGTATTTTAATTAACCGCAATCAATTTGGCTCACTGTAAAGCATTATTTCCCCATGGTATCTTGTTCTTTTATTTCACTGTATCAATTTCTTAATGCATTTCTATCTCAATTTGAAATACTCTCTTTATACTTTATAAGAATTTAATTTCTTTCAAGAGGGTATCCTCGTTTTTTCATTGATTACCTTAGATTTTAAATCTATGTACTTTTCATAGAGGTTTATTAATTTTCTTTTGAACCTTAACTAAGAATTTAAATATAAATGAAATTCCTATTTATACACAACCTATACAATATTAGTTAAATTCTTAGCCTTAATATATATTTAATTCGATTTATTTGCAACTTTTGTTTTGCGTGAAGAGAGATATGTGACAATTTATCTTTTTAACTTAATTATTTCTTAGGTTCATGCATGAATCCCCTAGTTCTATGGCTATGGTAAAATTCTTCCATATATTAGTTTAATATTTTTATACCACACTTCTTTAAAATATCGAGAGTATAATTCATATTTTTATTTTTTCTCAAAATATAATATTCTGAATTGAATTTCATTTTATAAATTCCTCAGAATAATTTTTTCCTTTAAATACTTTGATCCTGGAAAAACATCTTTTCAGGATTCGCAAAATTTCCTCAATTCTGCCTTGATACCCTATACTAGGTTACAATCCTCCGCATAGATACTAATACTCAACTCTAAATTTATAATTAGTGAACCATAGCTGCATTTTAATTTATAAGAGCATTCACATTTCTTCAATTCTTTTAATTTACTGAACTTAAAATTTTTTTAAACATGTTTATTTTCAGTACATATATGTCTCTGTATGTAAAAAAGTACATATAATAAGAGTTATGTGTTTTAATTTGAAAAATGTTAATTTTGCACACCTATAATTTCATTATTATAGTTACAGTTTACCTCGAAACTCTTTAGGCATAATTCCAATATATTGTTATATTAATACAATATAATTTGTTTAGATATTTTATCTTTTTCCATTTCTTATAGTTATGATTTTGGTTGATGTAGAGTGTGTTCTCTATATCTGAAATCAAATTTATAATAGGGACCTAACAGCAGATTTAGACCCTTTCCACAGGGTTTAGAGATTTTTTTAAGTTGGTCAAAATATGTATTTCAGCCTATGTAACAATAGAGAATAATTAACTATACTATATATAGTTAACATTATGTTAAACACATATGACAACTCTTTATTTCTGACTCAGCAGACTATTAGACATAATTTATCAAATAAAATACATATATAAAACTTTCAACCATAGTTGATCAAATTCAACCATATCTAACTACATCATAATTACATAAAATATAACCCCAATATAATACATAACCTCGCAGAATGTGCACACCAATCTGGTAATGACTATTTTCCATGCAAGCTGAAGCTTAATCCACGGCTCCTCCTGAGTAGAGACCAATTCTTCCACAGTGTAGAGAACCACTCGTCTAACTAGGAACAACATATTTAAGCTTTTCTTTCGTCATCATGTTTCCATAATTCCACCTAGTTAATTTTGGATGATGTTTTCCCTTCGCCTAGGCTTTACTTTTGTTTTTTCCACGAAAGCTTCTTTAAAACTAGCTTTTCCACTTTCTAGTTTTATTCTTACCTCTTCTCAGTAATTTTCCACCTTACCAATGCTTTTATTAGATATTTTTCTCCAATCCAATAAAATTTATTTTATTTTATTTTTCTCCAAGGATTTTTGGAGAATTTTAGGAAAGTCTTAGGAATCTAGTCCAACCTCATGGATTTTGACTTCATGGTCTCAATTTACTTTGTCTTTATGTCATGGTACTATTTCAAGATTGATATATTAATTTCCACAATTAATATATTTAAATACATTATTTCTGAGGTCCCCCTGACCTTTATGTGTATTCTCTATTAATAGAAAGCCAAAAATAAGGATATTACATAGTCCCCCTTTAAAAGGAAAGACCATCCTTGATGTTTTCCAATCTCCCCGTTCCTTTCATTAACATGTAATCTTTGTGTTTCTTTCATCATAACTTCCTACTCCCAAGTAGCTTACTCAGGTGTAAATTATGTTTCACTACAATTATAACTGTTATTGTTTTGTCTCAATGGGAGTTCATTTATTTTTCCACCTGTATCACAATCCAATAAAGTGAGGAGATTCATGTACATAATTTTTCAATGTTGAAATATGAAACCAAAAAAAATTATATGATGAATTAGAGTTATTTTATACTCTCACTCCTATCCTCATGGCACCGAAATTTTGAAGTGATTCCCAGAAAGAGCTTCTACATGCAATATCATCTTTGTGAATTCTTGCATTATTCTTTTGACAAGCTAAATATACCTAAATACCTTGGGGATTTATTTTTACAGTTGGTTACAAACTACTGTAATACTTCTATTAATTGAGACAATTTATCCTTCTGTTAACTCCAACTAAGTGGAGTGTGGCCCATTTTAATTTTCCATACTAGATTTTTTTACTTCTTTGTATCATTGAAAATATCATACTTATATTTGTATACAGTTTCTAGTACTACCGAAGTATCTTTGATTATTATATTTTATTTGTGTCATACTTATATCATATGTCTGTTAGTTTTTGTTTTGATCTCTATCTCTACTAGTTTTTTGTTTTATATAATAATTTGTAATGTAATTTTGTTTTTTCCTTTTCTTCTTCTAGGCATGATTTTCCCAAAAGTATATCTAATTTTCGTATCTCTCTCAAAGAGATCCATTATGTGATTCCATGGAGTTAAATATTTTTTTATCAATCTTTTGATCACATGTGATGTGCTATTTATCAAAACAAAAGCGTACTGTTTTTGTTAGAGTCTCCCTTCTTCACACCTTTACTTGAAAAAATCAGTTTTGGTTGAATTATTATTCAATTTCATCTCACTGAAATCTTACTTGTTGAGGATTTTTCAAAAATTCTCCTTGCATTCACTCTCCCACTTAAATTTTTTCACTATTATTTGTATGTCTCAGAATTTAATGAATCTTTTTACTTTAAAATGAGGAACTTTTGGTTCTTTTTCATTTCAATTCGTTTGCATATATGACATATTATCAATAAATTTACCTTTTTCTTGGTTATATTTCCATGATTTTAGGTAATTGTTTCATCAGTCCATTCCATTTCATAGACTACTTTACTCTATTCGCTTTTATTCGAATACCACCTTTCGAACTTCATGTAATTAATCCTTCCTTATTTTGCAGTGATCTTTCTCTCAGTCTGTCTATACTATTTTTTTCACTATATACCACCACTCTTGAGTTGAATCAACAACTTCGACTGTAGTATTAATTTTCTATTTTAGTTTTCCAACTAGTTTGGCACTTATTCTTTCCACTCTTGTTTACCTTCTGATTTTTATGTATTGCATAAATTCCTTTTTTCCACTTTATGACCTTATTCCTAAATACTCGTTAATGATGGTATTTCTAGTGTCTCATTGGACTCAATTGAATTTAATATACATGTTCTTGATTTATCAGCTATCCATTCTTATAATTTTCATGTGAAAATCACATTGGTTTAGTTTTACTATATCAAAACATATTCTATTAATACTCAGGTTAAATATTTCAATTGTTTCAGTAAAATAATGTCCATTGGGTACATGTATGTAGGACTATAACATGATTTTTGTGCATCTAAATATTAATTTCTCAACCTTATAATATAATTTTTCCATTTCATAAAACCATGTTATAGACTTTTACTTCCTGGTTGATCAAATCATTCATCTATTTTTGCAAAAGTTAGCCATTTCTTGATATTTAATTGTCTTAAATGTCTAATTCTATATACATCCATAAGGTATCATCCTTCATTTTAGCAATCATCCTTGGCATTCCACCCCTGGAGACATGCTTTGTTTAATAAAATCCTTGTTCATCTGAACTATACCACTTGTAATTGAACTTTCAGTTATTACTATTCAAGAGTATTCACCCTATACATCCTTGAAATTTTTGCTAGACTTCATTTTCTGAATTTTAATTTTTCTTAACTGTATATATGTCTCCCACTGACTTATTCCTATTAAGTGTCCCAATTACCAAACATGGGAAACATAATTTGATAGCTTTTTCCTTGTTATCCTTTCTTTTGAAATGTAAAAATATGTTTAACGGTCATTAGTTTCTTTTACTGTACGTATTTTTCCAATATAATTAGGGCAAGTACCTACTTTTCTAGCAATTCCATATTGATTTATGTGCATCCATTTATTTCCTTTCCACTAGAAGATCATACAAATATATATAAGGAATGTTGGAATTCTATACCATTTTATCTTAATTTGTTAGATAATCTATTTAGTTTATCATTAACCTTCTATTTTGTTCCTAAAATTTTCTATACCAGAAAAGAGTATTTACATTTTTCTAGTTTCAATTCACCTTTTTCCACTATATTGAGGCTGATACAATTTAAAATTTTCTACTGAATCAAGTAAAAAAATCACATATTTGTTAGAGTTTGTACCTGCAATTTTAATAATTGCTAACTTATTTTCAGTTTGTCAGTCTCTTGCTTCTGCTATATTTTCAAATGAGCTATCGAGTCTTTTATATGGCTCATAGCACAACCGTGTTTTTTGAACAACTGTTTATAATTATCACTTTCAATTATGCCTTTCGAGATTTGGTTTTTACAGTTCAAAATTCACTGTACATTGGCCTTTTTTCCTTTGATATACGACACATATTGAAGAATTTTTTTGTGGACTTCATCACAATTTCTACTATAGTAAGTTGTCCCACTTTAGCTTATACCTTTTTTGTTTCTTTCACCGAAATGTGACTTTACCTTGCCATCGGTAATCCACAATCATTATTTTCATATTTCTTCCATATTCATATAGATGGAAGTAACCTTGTTTAGGAGTCAGGTTTCTGCATCATTTCCGTTTTCTTATTTAATGACTAGAGATTTAATTTTGGAATTCTTCCCACCACTCCCTTTTCTTCTGCTTTTTATGCATATTTTTCCCCACACTTAGACCTCCTTGAGTTGGGTTCTATTTCCTTTGAAACTATAATTGTAAGTAATTTCTTTACCAACTTCTTTTGTTCAATACTGCAGCAACCATTCATAATTAGTCTTTAAATGAATTAATTATTGTTGAAATGTTAATTTTAGCATTTTTTTTATTTAGATCAGGCAGGGCCCCTCCCCTTCCTAGTCCTACTTACAGTTTTTCTCTCTCTGTCATAACAACAGCTGTATTTTTTTTTTCTACGCAGATTCCTGCACTAATTTGTCTTCATAAAAATTAGAAATAATAAATAAAATTTAAAATATATTTTGACAATAGAATATTTTTCTTCCTATGTTATGACCCATAAGCACAGAGTTTTAACTTCGGCTTTGATACCATTTGTAACAACTCTGCCTAGCCAATTTTTTTTCCTCATTATAGCAATTTTGTCATACTTAGAATTCTTTACGAATTCATTCTACATTGACTATTTTCACAATAGTACAATCTTAAATATTATCTCTGATTAATTTGGTTTTCTACAACTCCATTTGTTACTATGAACATCTTTACTTACTAAAGAACAATCTTAATTTTCCTTGTATTAATTTTCGTTAATTTAACTGGTAACGAATGTATACATTTCTATTCTTATTTCCTATCCTCATAGGATTAGAGATTTTGTCTATTATTTTGTTTAAATATAATGTGGCATCATCTATATATATATATATATATATATATATATATATATATATATATATATATATATATATATATCTGTGTGCTTTTTCCTTGTAATGTCACCAGTTTCTTTGACTTTATTAGATAGTTGAAGAGTCTAGAGGAAAACATTTATTTTAGAGATATTTTATTATTTTAAATTAATAAAATGAAAATGGAATTAATTGTGAGAAGACTAGAGTATAGACTCAATCTCTATAGTTCTACCTCTATACCGCTTGCCTCCATATTTGGTTATGACGGATCGGATCGCTACCGCATGCCTCCATGAAGGTGTTATAATGGAGCGCTACAGCTCGATTATATGTCCCTTCCCTCTTTACCTTACCGAGACGGAACAATGTTACTACAGATCCGGGGAGGGTACACGTTGAGATACACAATGAGGTTCACACATTGGAGGGTACACGTTGGGATACACAAGCTATGAGGTTCCAGTGCCAGATGCATAGGTACTTGCCAGGCATGATTCTGAGTTGAGCTACCCAGGTGAGACGGAGAGCAGGTGATTTGACCTACAGAGTTGAGCTGGTTCCGCACACAAGATGATATATCTAGACGTATAGAAACAAACAGCGTAGTTATATACGTGGATTTCATAAACAGAGCGGTGATTAAGTCGGTACCATAAGAGGACCATAACACGATAGAGGCCTGGACACTAGAAGCCTGGACACACACTAGAGGCCCAGAGCGTGATCCCCTTACATTACCGCATCCCATCCCTACCATTATCCACTTGCCATTCTCCACCATTATGATTCACCAAACAATTCACTGACATTCATTATGATTCACCAAAGATTCAAACCTTCTATGGGAATAGACTTTCGACCCTCAGCCTCATCCTCAGCCCTATGCCTTGGGACTACTATCCTGAAACTCTTACCTACTGAATTGATCTTGCCCCTCCATACAGCACAGCCTTTTGAATAGACTTTGAAACCTATGTCTCAGACCTAATACCTATAACCCAACCTTTACTACACCTTGAAAGCCGCCTACCCTTCCAACCCTACCCTTCTCACCCTTACCTTCCCGCAGAAGTGATGTTGCCGATGTTATTGAGTTGTGTGTGTGAGGTGGGTGGGGAAACCATTACCCTGACAAACCTTACTACCTTACATTATGTGTTACCACTGAATGGTAGTGGCTTACTCAACGGACCTACAATGAGACAATGACCTCGAGACCTAATCTCCAGAATCATCTGCCTTGGAAAATGCCTTGGGACCCTAATCCACCTCCGCCTTAGGACTATCCTTTGAAAACTATGCCTCATACCTCACCCTTGGGACCATCCTTGGTAACCTATGTGCATCAGCCATCCTGCCTTAACCTCCAGGCAGTTGATGACCTAACCTCTCCTTAACCTCTGATGACCGAACCTTGACTTCCTACCCCTGACCTTACTAACCTTCTGACCCAACCTTTAGATTACTGGCTCACGGACCTGAACTTAGAGCATTGGACGCCCTCCCTCTGAGAAACCATTTGACTTCAGGTTGGCATTTCATGATGTTTCTCTATGATCGTCAAGATATTAGCTTTCGCTTTGACGTTGAGCACCTTCATGCTTGTTGGCTGGAATATGAACAAAGGGATGGGAGGAAGAATCCGAACAAGCTTTTTGAATCTGTGATGTTCGAAATCGACGAAGCTGGTCCCGTGGATATAGAACCTGCATTTCTTTTTGACTTAAGAACTTATGATATCAGATCAGATTATGGATGGAGTGAATGCTGGATATACTACTATAACTATTGTTCCGGTCAAGCCTTGCCCAGGGAGAAATTGATGAATGGATTAGAACCCCATTGCTAGGAATAGCCCTATCATTTAGGGCCTGTCTTTTGCTTTTTATATTACCTTTCACTACTGCATCACGAAACTTTGGTATTGAACCGGCTACTTCCTTAGGCACGCACTTAGACCCAATTTCTTGTTTTTTTAAGCCTATATTTGTCCTTTACTTATGTGCATGCTACCAACCCACTTGGTTTACCAACCTTGCTTGATAGACCGGGCTTTATTGGACAAGCTCGCTTGGTGGGTGGGTGGCGTGGCACAGGAACCACCTGGTTTCGCATGGTGGAATCCTCAGAACTAAATGCCCTAGGAACTACTATCAGAAATTCTTTGATCAAATGGGGTCAGTATACTATTGCTATTAACCTTTAGCCGGAAGAAGCCAGAAGGATTACTTTCAAGACCTACTTCAAGTCTTGGATCCTTTCATGAACTGCTTGGATTTCATAACTACAGCCGGACCCTTTATATTTGATGAATGGAAGGAAAGAAAGACGGTTCCCCGCGATAGAGGTTATTTCCAATGAGCAAGAAAGTGATTCTTTGCCTCATTAATTGAAGATGATCTTATGATATTTATATATGTAATAACACTAGATTCGGTGTTCTAAGAAGGTTTCAAGATCGGAAAGAAGAATCTCTTTCATTTGAATATATGATGTTGCCATATTGACTGGGCCATATTAGATCACCCCTATCGTTTGCACTTGGTGGACTAGCATCTCTATGTTTCACATACGGTACTGGCATAAAGACGTTTGCCCTTGGACTAGCATCTCTACTAATTCATATATTATATTGGTTACAAGGTCCCTACAACCATGTGTCATGTCCTATACCAATATTGCCATATCTAATTGTTCATATAAAATATCGTCATAAAGAGAGGAAGAGGATCAAGGTTAGGCTAAGTTGGGCTAGGCAAGATTAGAAAGAAAGCAAGAGAGTGCTATCATGTGAGTGGCACACGAAATCAAGAGCTATGGGGACACCTATGCTCACATGATGGAGTTAACCAACTATTAGGCAAAGGAGAAGGTAAAAGGTGAAGTGAAATAAATGAGGGTAATAAAGGCTAGGCAAAGAAAGTGAAAGCTAAAGAAAAGTGGCTAAGAGTCGAGAAGAATAGGAGAGTGCTTTCATGGGAGTAACATACCAGATTCGAAGGTTATGTGGAACCATGTCCTTATGATGGACTCAATTGACCACCTTTATGAAGTAGGGAGATGAATGGAAGGATGGGAGAGATGATAAGGCTATAGTATAAGAATAAAAAGGTGAAGGTAGAGGTCAAGGCCTAGGCCTGAGTTACGATCCTAAGGGGTAAGGCAAGTGTTTATGGTCATGGTTAGGCTCAGGAGTCACTAGATCGATTGCAACAATATGACCGGGATGGATTACCTATTCTACAGAAATGGGATAACAAGTGGTTGAATGTAATTGTATTGGCTCACATGGTGTTAGAATATCAAATGCAAAACTCACCAAGGCCCACTAGATCAAAAGAGAGGTTGAGTGCTAGTTCAGTCTCTATCATGGGACCATGCAACTGGTGCTCAAGGCCATATAGACATGGTAACTTATCTGTAAAAAGCTACAAGTCCTCAACTTTGGATTGAACTTGACTAGGAACTGCCATAATATGTAAGGGTGTATTGTGCTACTCAATCAATGCTATAAACTAGGTATTAGAGTTATCATGTTTTACATTTTGTAATAGTCAGTGGATAAAGATGGAGTCTTGGTATGCTATATGGTCTCAGCTCTAGGTGCTATAAGTGAGGGAAGAATCTTATGGTCATCATGCTCAGTAGTGGGTGGCTTAACAGGGTAATACATAAGTGGATCAGGGTCACTAGGGTAGCCCATTTCTAACCCTTGTATAAGAACACAATGTAATAGAAGAGTGCGGATGGGATAGCTCACATGCAGTGTAGCCATAGGTGACCGAGCAATAGATTATAGGTTAGGGATATATCGATGATAAAACAATATCTAACCAAAGTAATGGGTCCCCAATGATTGGGATCTTCACAATGCCTAAACGATCTCACGTGAGTCATATACATGGCATGTACTATGGGTGGCCTGGATATCATCATTAGTGTAGTGCATATTAAGGAGGAACGGCTCACCTGAGGGTAGGAAGGTTAGGAGGACATCATGCAAAATGACATTAACCTAGAGCCATAGTTTACTAGGATGTGACATAGCAGGGGCCCATAGTAGCCTTGATGTATAGTGCAAGATCATGTGTAGCAAGTAAGTCACTATCTATAGGTAGGCAACCAGTGTCAAAGATGAAATGTTTACACCTTTTGTTTTGGGTACCACCGAGAATGTATTGGTCCTCTTAAGAAGAGGAGGAGGACTATGACAAATATTATCTATTTGAAGATCATAGGGTGGATCTAACAGCAGTTATATAGATGCACATGTTATAGGGGGCTTCTACATAGCTACATTAAGCAAATCTCGAAGTGATGGGTATAGTTACAGCAGGCCCATAACTTATATGTTGGCCTTTAGGCAAGATAGGTATATGAAAATTGAGTATGGTTATATAAGCTATGCCGGAGGCCTATCGACAGGGTGTACTGGCTACGAATGATTAGGTCGATTAGAGCTTCCTGAGGTAGGCTATGTAGGAGGGGTAGTACTAGTTTATAAATTGGCATTATGAGTAGAAGGCTGGGTAGCATGGCTAGTGCATGTAGTGATGTAAACCTCAGGGTGCTCCACCTCCTATATGGATCCAACAATGAATTTGTCCTTCTCTACATGTTTGGTTTAGCTGGACTAAGTAGCTGCTGATGATGTAGAAGCCTTACTTGATGATGATGGTTGGGAAGGCTGTGGAGGTCGTATGTGATGAGGAAGGCTATGAATCTTTATGTGATGGGAATGGATTCTAGTAGATTTCTAGTTTTGTATTCTTAGGTTTTCAGGGGCCTTTCTACTCTTCTTCGAGTTGTTGCTCATGCTTGGATTGATAGTAGGCCCAACACTAATCAATGGTATGGCCAGATCTCTGATGGTACTCACAACATTTGTTTAGATCTGGTCTAGGTTAACCCAATGGATGGTAGTTCCAAGGTTTATCCTACTACTGCTAAGGTGGAGTAGTGGCATCATATAATGTGGCATCATATATATATATATATATATATATATATATATATATATATATATATATATATATATATATATATATATATATATCTGTGTGCTTTTTCCTTGTAATGTCACCAGTTTCTTTGACTTTATTAGATAGTTGAAGAGTCTAGAGGAAAACATTTATTTTAGAGATATTTTATTATTTTAAATTAATAAAATGAAAATGGAATTAATTGTGAGAAGACTAGAGTATGATTAGAGATTAGGAATCCAAATCCATGAGGATGGATAAAGTTCCTAAGACTTTCCGAGTTCTCGAAAAATCCTTGGAGAAAATAAATTGAATATTGAATTTTAGATTGGGGATAAAAATCTAAGAAGATACCCTAGTAAAGAGGAAAGTTACTGGCAAGAGGTGGAATAAAACTAGAAAGAGTAAAAGCTAGTTTTAAAGTACTTTTCTGGAAGAAACAAAAGGAAATACTAGGAAAAAGGGAAAACATCATCTTGATTATATCGACATAGTATGGAAACAAGATGATAGGAAAGCAGGCTTAAATAAGAAAATTTTGGGTATATAAGAGGTTATATACTACTGGAACATTTGATCTGTGCTCGGGGGGAGTTGTGGAGGAAGAGCTCATAGGATGGGTGGAAACTAGTTTACCATAATTGGTATGCACAACTTAATTCGTTTTGACTTATAATCGTATTATTATAGTGAAGTTATTTAGTGGTGAAGAATTAGCTGAATATGTTCATAAGTACATTATGTATGTGAAAATAATGTTAAAAATTCCAAGTGGTTACGCACTAGTAGATCTATGCATTTAACATAATTGTCTATAATAAATATAGCATAAATATGTACTGTTGCACATATAATTGTCTGAAGAGCACCAACTCTCAGAATTTCTAAACCCTGATGTAGGTTTAAATCTAAGGATAGGTGAACTATCAAAATTAACTATGCATAATATAAGTGCCTTAGTATTATTTTACAAATCACGAAATTCTATGAATAAACTAGTACAGAATTAAAAAAAGTATGTCTGGGAGTTAATGTAAATTTAGAACATTCAAGTAAATTTTCTACTATGGTAGAAAATCAATATTTTAATACTCTAACTGAGACATAATAAATTGTAATAATTTCAAGGAGGAATTCAGAAAATTATTACTAGAATTGAAACACAGATTCTAGGAAATATATCATATATGGATTGTAAACATAACTTTAACAAGGGAGAAAATGGTATATTAAATATATTACTATGTTATGTAAATTCAATGATTTAAATCCATATACATATAAAATCCAATTAAAAATATGTCCAACTAATTACATGAAATTGAGGAACTCTTTCACATAAATCACAAAGTGTATAATCTCTCTCGAAATTATACAGAGGTATCATAACAGAAATCCCCAAATGGGTTACTATACCAACCTGAAAAGGGAAAAATCCAAAGTTATGAGTGGACATGAAATTTTCTAGCAGAAGTAGTCAAGCCAAACAGGTTGTAGCGGTTACTTGCATGGAACAAGAAGAAAGAAATTAATTATGGTATGAATTACAAATAATAAAATAAAGGGAAAGCGCACCAAATCAAAAGGGTAAAGAGTAATTACCTTACTCATAGTTAGATAAAATCCAATCTGTAAACCCCGGATGCGGGTGGTATTTACTCACATAGATTTCCACGAGGCGGCCATGTGGCTCACCACATGGCGTGCCAATGTGCCCCATCATTGGGATGCACAATGCCATCAAAACTCACATAAGCTAGGCCTTAAATTCCCATGCGCCACCTTAAACTCTATGTACTCTACGAGATGGTTAATTACTCCTTCTCTCAGCATGTTGCTCTATCTTCCCACTTTGCTTCTAGCTTTTCAACCCACCTTGACTGTCAACCCATCGCTCCTTTTGCTTTGGCCCTCATCTGCTCTAGTGTGAAGTCTTTGGGCTCCCGCCTCTGCAGTGATGCCTCCGTCTTATCGAGCCTTATACATGCCAGCTAGAATGTCATGTCACCATCGACAACCTAGCTGAAGAGAGGGGGGAAAGGGCCTCTCTTTGTGACCTCCCCTACCCATGGCCTCCCCTCCAGACTAGAATTTCCCAGTCTCATGGGACCCTGTAGATTTGCATCCTCTCGCCCTTGCATTTGCTATGCTCTTTGACCCCATGGCCTCTCCTAATCCACCCTCGGCTCCTCCCATTGGACCCTCCTCCTCCTGTGGTAAGCAGCATGCCCACAAATCGACAATCTCAGAGGAGCCACCCTTCCTTCCCTGTAAGCTCACGGCACTCCCGGTATAGCCCCCCTCTAGATACTCTTTGGATGATAGTGACTTCAAGCCATCCAAGGAGTTGTAGCTTCCAGGTCTCAGTTTTTCGAGTTCTATGAAGGGCAAGGAAGTCCTCCACGTGACTGGTTCCATGAATAATTCAACTTTTTTGCAGGATAATGCTCCTTAGGACACTCCAGGGGAGCAACTTAGACTTTCGCCCTCCCCTTGTGAGCAGCATGAAGACAATGAACTGCTAGATTATGGCTACATCTGTCGTATCCTAGAGGAGGACCCTCCAACCAGCGATGAGCATGAAAGCTCTCCTTTGCATGTCCTCGTTGAGCTCCTTATTTTGCATGTTTTGGATGCCTCTCTTGTTTGTTATTTCATTTTCTTTTTTCACTATGCTAAAGGTTGGTTTCCTACCAAGGGCAGCCTAGTATATTTGGATTATTTTGTTCGATTTCCCCACCAGAGGTGGTCTACTTTTTAACAACAGTTTTTTGTACAATCCCTCAGTTATGGATTTCTCCATTTCAGAAGATGTGCCTTGTAAACTTTGTTTGATGACTTAATAGAAATAGTATTACTTAGAAAAAAAATCCAATCTGTAATAAACAAAGAATGTTAAGTTACTATAGGAAAGAATAATATGGAAACAAATAATCAATAAATATTTTATTAAATTCAAGTCAATTCTTACCATAAATCCTCGATGGCTTAAAGAATAGAATCAGAGACCTGGGAATTTATAGAATTCCTATACTAATTCAGAAAAACCAATTATTAATACTATCAGTGATAGTAATTTCAATTCAACCTAGAAACATACCTACAGAAGAAAGGCTTAAAAACAAGGAGAAATATTTATGGAAGAGAATGAAGAAATTAGTAGAACCATTGAAGAGAGAGAAAAAATTGGCAATATTCCTCGAATCTCTCCTAAACAAGATATTAAAATTGATTGAAATTTTCAAAAGGGAATTTAAAATCTCTTAAACTCGAACAGGCTACTAATTCTCCTGTCTGAGATTCAATTCATTCTCAAAGTATTATACGCTCAACGTTGAGTTAAGTGGGTGCAATGTAAACCAATTCCTTCAGAGTTTTGAGTGTATGAATGAAGGTATGGGAGATAGTCCAGTAACCAAAAAAAAATATTGAAATGCTCTAAAAAGACCAGCGTAAAACGAGGAATAGAATCAATACTAATGAAATACAAATTTTCCTGTAACATGGGAAGAGTGTTGTAATGAAAAAAAATGTAAGAAATTACAAACAGAGGTGAGATAAGGGTTTCCAAGTGGAACTCCTTCACCTGAATATAGCCGAATAAAATGTATTAGAGATTAATATGGTTAAAGGAATAACTAAAACCATATCAATTACAATATAAACTAGACTAAAGAAGTATTCCACAAATGGCAAGGGAACACACTTACAAAGAAAACTTTAAACTTGGTGTTGTCATAAGATCTTACCAATCGAGGTTGTAAATAACCATACGATATAGGACCAAAACCATTTAGAGAAGAATATTGCGGGTTAGACAAGAAACGCTCTCGGTAATACTGGTAAAACAAATTGAATAACTGTAAGATTTAAGACAAGAATATACAAGTAAATTAAAACAAAGCGATGACTACAAGACCTGTAAAGGAAGTTACACCGAATATCAATTCAAACCCATAAAAAGAAATACGTCTTACCAGAGTAGATTTATAAGATTACTCTCTACATCGTAGACGAAATCCTCACCTCATCGCTGCTAGAAGGAGTTTCTCCTCTCAAGAGGAAACGAAATCTTTCGGAGATGAGAGGAAAAATTGATAACAGGAAAAAGAAATGCATAGCGGAGACATAAGGTCAAAAATATAGACATAGAAAATGAAACCAAATTAAAACCCTAAATCTAAATACGATGAGATCTCCATCGTCCGTGTGGAGGAGATCTGACAATGGATAAATTCGTGCGTATTGAGGATTCAAAAACCAAGTGCATGAGCCATGTGACTATGGTATTGTACATTAAATGAACCGAGACCAAAATAAAATCCATAAAGTTGATGTAACATAATAGGAATATAGAGTCACATTAATACCTTCATAGATGATAAATCGTTGCATATCTAGTGACATGACTAGATTCACTAACATTGAGAAGGCGTAAGAGTAGTTAATGTAAGTTAGTAAAATATAATACTTAGATGTAAATTTATATTTTCATCATGAACATAACCCTTACCATGTGGATATGTAAATACCAACAAGATAAAATCCAACCAAGGTTTCATATGTAGTTATACTATGGGTCAAAGGGTGTGAATGAAATCTCCATAATAGGTTATGTAGAACCTTCATAATGGTAAGGTTAATTCATAAGTTGAAAAGTGTGGTAGTAATAAATATGCAATGATAGATAGCACTTGGGACGATGCCCAAATGAAAAGGTAACTTCGTGTATGAAGAGTGATATGTATATGAAAAAGGGGTAGAGGTAATATAATCTAGATATGTATATTGTAATACCTTATCTATGATATGGATTGTAAATAACATAATGAATAGGTAGTAAAAAATATAAATTGTGGATAGAGTTAGAGAAAATGTTAGTAGTAGTTAAGGGTGGGACTTAACTAGTAAACTATGATTTTCCATTAAAAATAAAATGGGATTATTCCATCGACATGGATTCTCATTGGAAATATAAAATTGGAATTTTAGTCCCAAAGAGTAGATGTATAAATCATGAAAGATACATCATTATATAAATCATGATCAAAAGAAATATAAGTGAAAATAATTATTGAACGAGAATCTGACAACTAAATAGGTTAAAAGTACAACAACTAAAATGTTGGAAGATAATATTCGTCAGAATCTGATGAACCATAGTAAGTCTATTGTATGTGAATAGTATGAATTCCATAAATAGAAAAAAAAATGTTGGAAGTGGATATGTTACATTCCCTTAATAATTTAATATATACAACACTATTTTTAGGCCATCCTAATATTTATACACATTTCCAGTATGTAAAGTTATTTAGGAAACTTTTTTCATATATATATATATATATATATACACCTAAGGTAAGATTATATATATATATATATAGAAGGTAAAGTTATATAGCATATGTAAAGTATTTTAACCATGTTGATGTAGTTTCTTCGCATATTACTTTACAATATTTTATAAGAATACCTCCACCTGTATTATTCTTATCTTATATATAGCTATCATTTCTTCCTATTTGCATACAAACTATAGACTCAATTCACCTTAGGTATATATGGATACCTTTAATAACTTTTTGAATAATACATATGTGAGACATTGTAATATATTCAATACTATAGGTTGTTTTACACTTTTCCTACCAACCATTTTCAGTACATCCTCTAATCATTTACTATCCATACCCATCATTCAATTCGTATGTATTAGAACAATTGTTATTTATATTTTTCATTCACTACTTATGCATATTTTTGAATTTAATTGAATTCATATATCTCTATGTTTTATCACATGTATATATCATCTTTATTATATCTCTTACAACATCCCCGTTAACTCAACCTTATCGACCATTGCATATTCACATTAATAATTAGAATGAAGTGGGGTTCACCACATTCCCAATGTGTTCAATTGGAAACCATAATCTGTATTAACCATCAAATGTTTTCATTTCTACAAATAAGTGCAATACATTAGGTTTTGAATTATCTTTACATGAATTTAATTCACCTCGAAAGACATTAGTATTCATTGTTCTCAACTTCTCAGTTTTCCCACACATTTAACCTTGGTACATCTGGCACTTGAATATCACATGGGCATATGTATGAATTGGATCGTTGTAGGGTGCATATACCTTGGTTTTTAACGGTGTATATCTCGTAATATTCCTTACAAGTCAAATTGATTATGGCTAGGATTTTCATTTATTTTTCAATTTTTCATTTGTGCCCAAAACTTACAGCGATCCTGCTCTTGTGCATTTGTGAATTCTCAAGTTTATAATATTGAAACCACTTCAGATGTGAAATATAATCTTCCTTTCAATTTACAGGGATATTCTATGCTTCAAATCTGATCAGGAAATCAATATGGTTTCCAATTCGCGTTTTCATTTCAATGTTTTTGGAATCAGTATGTGTTTTTTATCAATGCAATGCACAATGATCGTTTTGGATTTTTATTTCAATTGTTATGAAATTGACCCTTTATCTCATTGTGCTTACATATTAATTTTTCTCTTTGATCCAGGTTTCAAAACTTCATTAACTTCCGCATGTACTTACTCGAGCTGCTCAGGTATTTTATTTACGGCTAGATAGAGATAAGATAAATATCTATGTTCCTATGGAATTTATCAAATTTCTTGGTATTTTGAAACTAAGTAGGGATTCATACCATCCGGTTTCTGATTTTTTTCAATATGGATTGTTTGCATACTTCTTTAATAATTTAATTCGTGTGATTGAATGATTTTCCCCAATTCACTTTTTCTTCCTCTAGGTAGAAATCGTTTTTCCCAACGGTTATTTATTTAGCATTGTACCGTGAATTTATTTTTGGAATTTCTATTGTATTTGGGTTTTTTCATTCTTAGAAAAACTCATTCCATTCATATAGAAATTTTTTTCGAATGCTATCACAAGATTTTCCCAAATTGATTTGACTTCTATTCTGAATGAAAAATAATTTTATCAATTTTTACAATGTTAATTACTTTCTCATCTTCAATAAATATTTAATTTGATCTATTTACAACTTTGGTTTTTCGTAAAGGAAAATGTATGACAATTTGTCTTTTTAACTTAATTATTTCTTCGTTTCATGAACATATCCCGTACTTCTATGGCTATGGTAAAATTTTTCCATTACTTAGTTTAATATTTTTATACTATACTTCTATAAAATATCAAGAGTATAACTCATATTTTGATTTCTTCTAAAAGGTTAATATTTTAAATTAAATTTCCTTTTATAAATTCCTCAGAATATTTTTTTCCTTTGTATACTTTGATCGTGGAAAAACCTCTTTTCAGATTCACAAAATTTCCTCAATTCTACCTCGATACCATCTACCAGGATACAATCCTCCTCATAGGTACTAATACTCAGCTCTACATTTTTGATTAGTTAACCAACTCTGCATTTTAATTTATTACAGTTTTCACATTTCTTCAATTCTTATAATTTACTAAACGTAATATTTCACTACTCTCAGGAGGAGGAGGAATTCCCCTCATTCTCGTTCCTTAATACAGGTAAAATTTGAAATATTAATTCTACTATAAGTTCTCTATATTTATCAATTTCTTTTGTTCTGTTTGGTATTTTTATAACACCTTTGTATATATAATTATGTACAGGCAATTTATATTTCATTCAATGTCACTCTAGTAACTTCCATTTACAATTAGAAGAACTTACGACACCTCCCATATTCTTCTAGGTCGTTCATCCAAGTATATAGGTTCCAAAAATCTATATACAATATTTACAAGTCGCAACTCTACACTCTGTAGTTAAATTATTAACTGGATGAATTTAAGTCAAGATGTAAATAAACTACTTTAATTTATATTTTTAAATGAAGTATACAATGGTTTCATATTTTCCTTTAGAAAAGGGATGTCCTATATGTAAATAATCTTATATGAATTTTTTGAAACATATTTATTCTTAGTACATATATGTCTCTTTAAGTAACAAAGTACATAGAATAAGAATTATGTGTTTTAATTTTGAACTGTGTTAATTTTGCAGGCCTATAATTTCAATATTATTGTTACAGTTTACCTTGAAACTATTTATGCAACATTCCAATATATTCTTATATGAATAGAATATAGTTTGTTTAGATCTATATTTTTCAATTTCTTAGATTTATGATTATGGTTGATATAAGGTATGTTCTTTATATGTGAAATAAAATTTATAACAGAGACCTAACTATAGATTTAAACTCTTCCCTCAGGGTTTAGAGATTCTATATGTTGGTCAAAATATTTATTTCAGTCTATGTAACCATACAGAATAATTAAATATATTATCTATACTAAAATTTATTTTAGATACATATGGCAACTCTTTTTTTTTAATCTGTAGACTATTACACAATTTATCAAATAAAATGCATATATAAAACTTTCAGCCATAGTTCATCAAATTCAACCATATCTAAATACATCAGAATTACATAAAATATAATGTAATATAAGACATAACCTCACAAAATGTACATAACAATCTCGCAAAGACTATTTGCCACCCAACCTTAAGATTAATGCACAACTCCCCCAAAGTAGAGACCAATTCTTCCACAGTGTAGACAACCCTTGTATAACTATGAATAGCTTATTTAAGCTTACTTTCCCTCAACATGTTTCCGTAGTTGTGTTCAGTTAATTTGGGATGATGTTTTCCATTATCTTAGGCTTTACTTTTGTTTTTTCCACAAAATCTTCTTTAAAAGTAGCTTTTCCACTTTCTAGTTTTATTCTTACCTCTTCTTAGTAAATTTCCAATTTACCGAGGATTTTATTAGATATTTTTCTCCCATTTAGTACAATTTATTTTATTTTATTTTTCTCCAAGGCTTTTTGGAGAATTTTGGGAAAGGCATAAGAATATAGTTAAACCTCATGGAATTTGACTTCCTGGTCTCAATTTACATTGTCTTTACATCATGGTACTATTTCCACGTTTATATATTAATTTCCACAATTAATATATTTATATATTTTATTTTTGAGGTGCCCCTGACCTTTATGTGTATTTTCTATTTATATAATGCCAAAAATAGGGATATTACATGTGACGAGTGCCAAAATCTAGTCATAAATAGATGATATGTGGGGAAAGTAAAATTTATGAGTTAGATATTAGGTTGGATACCAAATGATGCGTGTTGGGATCGACCAACTTATGTTCCTTGCATTGCAGATTGATTCTATTTCCCACACTATTTCTCAAGTGAATAGTTTAAGAATCATTTATATTAGACTATCCTTATATGAAGGTGAAACATGCAAATGGATGGTCAGTTTTCTTGAGTTGTGCTTGTGGAATACTATTTAATGTTAGCTTTTTATACAATGTTTGGATAAAAATGATTTTGTGGCAATGTCATGATGTTAAAATTTTTCTATATCCTAAAACGTTTAGTAAGTTATTATTGATATTATAATCTGTCTTTAATTTTTTGTTTCATATATTGATATTTTGTTTCATTTACAAATGCTTCCAACATTGTTAATCGTCCCAGAAATAAATGTTGAAATGCAAAAATGAATACAAAACATTAAAGAAATATACATATGCCACATTTCCAAACTTTGATAAACACGTGTCAGTTGCAATGTTAATTATAGTTTCAATGATCAGTTTTATAATTGCTAGTATCTATACCATTTATAATAGTAACCTTTCATAATTTGATTTTCAAACATATGCTTTTTGATACCATATCTTGCCTGTGTAAAGCTTACAATGAAATCTTTCATTGTGCAGAAAATGATTATAATAGTTTTGAAATGCCATTTTTTAGCTTAACATAAAATGGCACAAATCATAAAAAGATATAAAATGTTACTTAATTGACTATTTTTTTTTTAATATTACATTATACAAGTACAGTTTATGAATGTCAAATCACTAATATAGAAATGGTTGATGGAAATTTTTTTTTACATAATATAATTCATGAATACATGTTAGTTCAGCGAATACATGTGAAAAAGAATTGTATTTATTAGTAGGAAATATTTAGTTAATCAAAATAGAATGTGATATTGGGAAATGATTAAATAGTATCTTGATCGATCTCTAAAGTGTGAAAAATTTATCAATCATTAAAATCTAATCATATCAGCTAGAATATCTTGAACTAGAATTTAAGTAAAATGAATATGATTTAAATAAATCAATTTTACACTAGTCTTCTTTTACAAAATATTAGGAAAATAAATACAAGAAAAATCGATGGCTATCAGTATTTAATGAATACAATAACAATAGATAGTAGTTAAATGTTCTTTCAGATATTAGATGTCAGTTTCAGACTTAAGCTTCAATGATGTGAAGTCCTTTTCATATGCAGGCTTGGGGGAGGGGCTGAAAAAATACTAAATTAATTTTGTTATGTTTCCTTATACGAAGCTTCTCTTGTGTCGACGATAGTGGATGTGGGAGAGAAAAAATTTCCCTTGCATAACCATAGATGCGTTGAAACTAACACTTTTATGTTACTATTCTGGCCAATTATGCTTGAGCTGACACAATTGTGGGTCCTTTGCATGGACGAGCAGTGGGGGGAGGAGGAAAGCAAATATTTTTCTATGTGAAGGAAATGCTGATTTTATACCTTATATTTTAATTCTTCGTGGCTTTGAAAGAATTTTTTTAATGTTAATCTGGTACAATTAACAAATAAGAGAATAGAAGCCCTAAGGGATAACTCAATTGGACGAGTTCTCATTCCTAATTATGTTGCCAATTGGGAGCACATGGTGTCAAATATCATCAATTTCCTTGGGGTTAGGCCTGACCAGATAAGTTAATAGGTAGATCCCTTCATGTGGATCTTCCCATATTATTACATGTGGTTATAATAGTTAATTTCAATGATTTTGGGCCTGATCCTGGAACTACTATTGTCGTTTATTGTATATTTAAGTTTGTATTCCGATTGCATTTGTTTTCATTCAATTATTCATTATTTTTCTACATATAATTCATGTTAATAAGATTCTCTATTAAATTCTGTGTTTTGCAGGAGTTACAGTTGGATATCATAGAATTTGATTTATTGCAATTGGTTCATTGGAATGCTATATTTTCTTGTTGATTTTTGTTTGTAATGTAGAGTTTTTAATTCTTATGATTCGATATCAATTATGGTAAATTCATTTCTAGCTATAGTGTTGTTATTTTTTTACTGATGCAATTCCCTAGGAAAATGTTTTGTGTTTGGTTGGATTTCTTCACTATTTCTGCTAGAATTCCTAATGATTTGATTCCTTTAGTAGTCTTCTTTGTTTAAGCATTAATTCAAGAAGGTGTATTTATGAGTTTTTCCTTTCATTCATATGTACTCACTTCTCTTTAAGTTCATACAAGCTAAGTGATATTAGCAACATCTCTTGCAAAAACTGTGTGGACAACCTTGAAATATGCATACAAAACTTTTTATCGATAATTTAATGTGTTAAGGTCAATTGGTCCCTTAGGAACACAAAACACCACAAAAATAATGAAATTATTACTTGTGATGGGTAAAATTTTATTTTTTAGTTAAATATTAGCCATGAATTAATTAATTCAAACATTTATGCTTTGGATGGTGTCTTTTAGATTATTGATTTCATGTTGGAGACCAAAATGTGGATTTCTTTCAGTGACTAGGGTTGAGAATTCCATGCTTGTAGGAAAAAAAGACTGGGGTAGTTTTATCTATAAAAAATAAATATATGTTAATTAATATTATTTAGGAAGAAGGGGCATGCCCAAAATATCATTACCCCTCATGTAAAAGGAATCAAGGATATACTTAAGCCAAGGGTCATCATTGAAAAATCATCATTCAATTCATTATATATATGTATATATATTTATATATTCTAAATGTTTCTAAATATATCATATTAGAGTTTCCTCACACATCATATGAGAATTGTTACATTTCCCCTCCTTAACCACTCCATTTTACTTCCGAGTTGAGTCGCATTCCATTTTTCCATCTGTGTCTCCTTCTCCATAGTTGTTGTCATAATCAACCATTTTTTCCCATGTACTGGTTTGTTGTTCTCATTGTTGTGTAAGTTTGCCATCTCATACCTTTCAATGTTGTGTTTTCGGTCACCTATGTTTTTAGCACTCATATGTCATATTGGTCACCACTGTGAGGTTGAGTATTATCCCTCTCACCACCCATCCCAAGAATCATCATCTGCTTTTTTTTTTCATTCAATACCTCAATTTTTTTTTATCCTACGTGTGTACTCCATCCCCATTCACCATTGACTATTCTATCCCATGAGGCATTCTTCCTCACCCACACATTGAATGTCATACCCCAAGTCTAGTCCTACAGAGTGGTTTCTTAATTAGTTAGCTTAATTTTATAATTATATAATAAAAATATAATTAATATGTATAGGATTTTAGTGTACAATTATAGTGATATAATTTTAATTAATAATTATAATTAAAAAAATGTCAAAATGGAAGGAAACTAAGCATTAGTTACTTGAACAATGATTATGAGGAAACTTGGTGAAATAATGGAATATTTGGAGAAAAGGCTCAATCAAGGTGACACGAAAATTACGTATCTGTCAGATAAACAAAAAGAGTATAACAAATTATCTACAACAAAATTATAATTTCATTGAAAACGAGCATGCATTGCTGCAAAGTTGGGTTGATCACAATCATGGTCAAGTGATGAATATGTTAAACACTATCTTTCAATTAAGTAATAATGTAGCCACTCAACAACACTATTCCTCAAATAACCCAAATCCATTATATTCACATCAAAATCTCGAATATTCACATTCGTCTACCATACCTAATTCAGAAAACGTTATATTAAATCTTCAAAATATGTTTATTGAAAGGAATAACTTGAGATTTAAAATATTGAAAAGAACGATGAAAAAATAAAACTTGCATCCATTTATCTTGAAGGAAACACATATGATTGGTACATCTGGTGTAATAAATCATCATATGCAACGAGTTGGAGTGAAATGGTTTTAGGGTGTCACGGAAGAAGATTTATTCACAAAACTCATCATACTATAACAAAATGGATAAGTGAACATATACTAGAAAATGGGAAATAGTAGTTACACAAGTTCCTATATTATCATAAAAATGACATATTTAATCATATGTCACTAGGCCTAAATCCTATCTCTGGAATTAACTTAAGATTTATGAACTTACATCTATAGATGAATCGAGATGCAAAGAAAAAGTTGCAGATAATAAATTCAAGAGATTAACATTTCCAGAAGTATTTTTTTTGATAAGTTAGGCTATTCTAATAATTTGAAAACATAGAACTTACATATGCTACAGGAAAGGTTGCCAAGATACACTTAGGAAATCCCAACCTTTGTTACATGACTTCTATGCTACCTTGGGGAAGGAAACCATCTAGAACAAAACTTAAAATAGAAAATTATCTTGTGCGCAGTAGCGTTGGCATATCTAAGTAGTACAAAGTGAACGGTAGCAAAAGGCACTGATGGCAAGCTTGAAAAAAAACACGAGAGAACTGTGCAGATGCAAAGGCTTCACATTTGTTTTCATCATCACTGTCGGGGACCTCCCCCTCAATGGGGCAAGCATGGGCCTGCGCAACAGCTTCCTCCGCGTCTACCACTATATTCCTAGGATTGTGGACCAGTGCGCAGAGGATGGGGGAGTCAAGATTTATGATGTTGGAGACACATGTCCAGATGCCATTGGAATCCATCACCTAGACATCTGAATCCTCATCTTCCTCATCTTGAAGTCATAGTGAGTCAGTTTTTCGGTGCTATAGGTGCGCCTACGGAGTGATGGTAGACTTCTACTAGCCATATATTCCTCTTTGTGCACCTTTCCCAGGGGCTTCTACATTATGATCAGGATTGGGACTCTAATGTGCAAAATTTCTAGAAGAGGAGCCTTCCATCGACTCTACGTGATTGTCCTCGCCATGGAGATATCGGTTAGGGAGAGCCCGTATCTTTCCTCCTTGGATAGTTCTCCGACGAATTTTGGGAGCGATTGCGTGCAGAGGCAAGGGGGAGTGATTTAGTGAAGGGTACAGAAAATTCCAAGCAAAGTTTGGGCTCAGGGGTAGGAATAGCTAGGGGGAAGGTGTGTAGGAACAGGTGCAGCAACCCAAGGAAGACTATGTACCACAACTTTTAGAATAGAGCTTTGCAGGCTTTTGAAATCGGGGGAGAAGCCATAACAGAGTTAAAGAAGCGAAAGGCAGAGATAACAAACTGTGTAGTGAAAAAGTCGAAGAGCTCATATTTTTAAAGTGGGTGGGGTATATGGGAGGAGGATAGCAATGAGTGGGCTTTGCATGCATCTATGTGCTATGATTTATCACCTAAGCAGGCTCGAGTGAAGTGGAATGGCTGCAATACATGTTAATCATGGTGTTCATTCATGGTGATAGATGCGAGATGATGCTCTGGGTATGGTGACTCAGTTCCTATCCTCTCATCATCATTCCCAATTCTGTGAGACTTGTGCGAGTGGCTAACGGTTTGAGGATCCACAAGAGGTCAGACTCTAAGCAGAAGATCTCTGCCTCCCGGGGAGTGTGGGATGTGCTTGTCAAGCGTGTTAGTTCTGTCACCCACATCTGAGGGGAGAATATCCTTCTGAATGAGTGAGAGGCAATCCTATCTGAGTGATTCTCCCTCAACCTATTTTAGGGTGGAGTGATGCAACTCATAGTTGCTTTCCACCACTTGGTTTTCTAGGAGATCTACGATAGAGTTGGCTTTCTTGTGAATGTGACCAAAATTGATGTCTTTGTGGTTGTCAATCAATAGTTCTAGCACCTTGAGATTGTGAGAAACTCTCCATATATTGGAAAATTTTAAGGAATCCGTGCTTTGGAGGGTTTTTTTGGCAGCCGTAGTTATGATTTGTAAGTCTCCCTAAATTTCCAGAGGGACGTAATGAACCTTGATGGCAATTTCAAAAGCCTATATAAGCCCCTCCAACTCCCCTTAATTATTGTTGTCCCAACCTATGTTCGCATAATAAATCCATAGAGTGTCTCCTTGAGAGTTCCTAATAATGCCTCTGAAACCTACATTTCCAGGGTTTTTGTTGGCTCGAGGGGTCCTGACCGAGGTTCGGAGGTGAAAATTTTCCAACAAACCCCTATAATAATGGTCCTTTTGGCAGTGACCCGCTTGCACAGGTTAAAGTCTCACTCGAAGAAGTATGGGAGGGTGCTCGAACTGGGTTTCCACAACCTGAGAGAGAGAAGGTAATGACGCAGGCCCGTAACTATCAAATCTACACAGAGGGATGATTTGTAGGGTTCCAGATGTAACCAGACTATATTTCTTATCATATCTTCTCTAGCAAGTTCACATCCTCATGCGTATCATCACTTACAACCATAAAATAGCATAATCACAGGCAATATTCCCAACAAAAATAGTTTGCGTTCATTAATATAGATGTAATCAGCAAGTGCACAATAGTCACATCCGATTAATATATTAAATGCAAATACTTTCATACCACAGAGATAAACAAACAAGTTCGTAGCTTAACCAGACAATCTTAGTTCGTAGCAATCATAACAGAACAGATCCAGACAACATCATATGGTTCAGCAATACTTCGCATATATTACTTTTCAAAATGTTCTTACATTCCCCGAATACAACCTGCACACATAGCCAACAGCGTTTGTACATAGCAAGATAGAGGATCTCGACGCACACAGTGAGTAGGAGTCCTAACCCAAAAAAACCCAACCCAGATCTAGCAATTCATACTTCCCTTCAATCTCTATTCATTCTCTACCTATCAACTCAAAATGGTTCAACTATTTATACTACTTTATCCTATGCATCCAATGGTCTGCAAACCATGGTTTGTGGACTCTTGGTCAACCCTTGACCTACTTAGAATGCATTAGGGGCTTTGACCCACCCCAAAACCGGTGCGTTAGACTAAATATAATAAAAAATATAAAAAATGGACCACATTCGCAGCTTTGTAGGAGACCCTATTCCAATAGCCCCCCAACACAATCTTGTGACTCGTCCCGAGTCACCGAGATGGTGCGATCTCCACCTGCGCTTGCACAGTTTGATCAGTTGAGCCAATGGGGGTAGCATGGCTTCACTTTGGGCAACACCATTCTAGGGGATGTCGACCAATTTCTGTAAAATTGGGCCTTCTGTCATAGCGGTGACACTTTCCGGAGTTTGGTTGAGTTGCTTCATGGCTACATCGGCATCTTATGATAGCCTAAGGGCATCAACAATCGAAGGCTTCAAACGATTGGTGAGGGCCTTATTCTTCTGTTGAAGCTCCTCTATCTCATCTTGGAGGTCTTGGCTGGTTCGTATTCGTGCCAAGTGCTGAGCAAGTGCCAACGTGGGCAGGGTGGCTTCCAACATTTCAAATGTCTCCTCTTTATTTCGTGGGGCCTAGGTTATTTCACGCAAGAGCAGATGATGTTGAACCTTGGTCCAGAGGTGCATGGCCATTTCCATTAGTTGATCACCCTGCGCGATCCGCCCTGTGATGACGTTCGTAGCTATGATGACCAGCACAGATAGCTAGGTCCACACCTTCGGAGGTGTTTCAGGCTGCTATTTAGCCTGTAGATAGGAAATTTGCTGCTCCATTCATGACTTAACCTCCACAACCTCTGTCCAAGATTCCTTTAATGTGGTGAACAACCCCTCAACCTTTGCCTGGGACGTAGCGGTAGCCGAGATCTCTTCTGGAACTTCTGCATAGAGCTAGTGAATGAAACTTTCGAGCTCGTTCTATTTTGTGGTGGCTAGGGCGATTGCAGCGTTGCTTTTGATGATCATTTGCTCAGCCAAGCCTAGTTTTGGTGAATCTGTAGGTCCCGATGCTGAATTTCCAAAAATATACCTGTGTGGAGCCCCTACAAAGCATCTTGAGGTAGTCTGGCTAAGTCGAGTTGTACCTCCTAGCATCTATGGACCTGCATGCTCAGGTTGGGCAGACTGATCATAAGGGAAGCACCAGGAAAAGGGTAGAGGTAGCTATCTATTTTTGTGAGCATAGCACTGCTGGTGGTTTGTGGTGTCCGTACGAAAGTCACATTGGTGTGCATTGTATCTGTATTTAGTTGCAGCTCACCCAGCTCGGCCTGTAATGCGATGAGCGTAGCTTTATGTTGTGCTTAGACGGCTTCCCATTGATCCTGCATGGTTAGAGAGGCTGCATCAATAATCTGTTCAAGGTCACCCTCAGTCAAGGTGACAGTTTCATCATGTTCTGTCCACTGAGGGCGCTGCTTTTTCCAAGGTCCTTCGGTAGGCTCGCCTGTGTGCTCCGTTCCACGTGGGGATGAATCCCCTCCTTCTACCCTTAAGTCAAGCACTAAATCTTTCTATGTTGCTCCTTTGGCATCCTTGTCTTTAGCCACTTCTACTGCACATCTTTCTTCACAGCCAGTTCTGTGTCCTTCTCAGTATTTTTTCTAGAGCCTCCGAGATCCTTAGTAGTGACGGGGGGAATTACTTGTGTGGTGTTGGAATATTTAGGGCCCTGTGCCCCAGTCTTGAAGCCAATATTCCATTGTGAGGGCCAGAGTCTAATAACACTATCAATTTCCTCATCCATGACTATATAGGGGAGAAAATTCGAAGCTTTCTCCTTTTGGCTCTGAATCTGTATGTTATGTGTGGTCACCTGAAAAATTCACTATGCACTTGTACCTATCGTAGACTATGGGTGATAGGCGTGGTCAGGAGTTTATGGTAGCTGCCATGTTGCTCTAGAAGAGGACCTAGAAGACTTGATTGTTTTTTATTCACTGCATAGCCTTGGAGTACCACTACTGTGCATAACAAGCTCCTTCACACATATCCAGGGTAAGCTCAGGGACGACAGACTCTGCAAGCATTTCCTAGGTGACCAATGCTATGAGGAACAATGACCATGAGTAACAAAAGGAGCGCCCTAAGTCCTGGGATTCTCAAATGTTGGCAAAACATTCATCACATAAGTATTGAGCCCAATTGAAACAAACTCCCTTGAGACATTGGCTTGCTAGCTGGATCACGTAGGTAGGGATGGTGCTGACTTGGCATTTTTGCATCAACTTACATGCCAGCCACATCATACCCAACTACGTAGCGGGACAATTGACGGATTTTGATGATAAAGCCTCGGGTATTCCACTCCACCTTGTACTTTTGGCACATCAATTTAGTAGTCTCAGCTTCGTATTTCTTACCCACTCACTCCAGAAGGCTTGGTCTATTCATCGGGAGACTAGTAATGCTATGAATCAATGTAGCATCAATAGGAGTTCTGTCTTGGATCCATAGGCATCCTTTGTGAGTTAGGGCGAACATTTTCCATACGAGTCATTCCCTAATATTGTAATGACCAAAATGGGGCATTTTGAGCAAGTTCAGAAGCCCGGACCTAGCCAACCCATTCACTCACGATTGGGGGATGACTATAAGTCCATTGTCATCATGAATTTTTTTGATGTATAGTGCAGGTGCTAGTTAATGGAATTCTTCAAAGTTGGTTAGGTCATGATCATCGAACTTGACATCATGAAGCTTACAAAAAGGTTCGCCAATGATGGGAACATCACTTGGGGTCAATGGCATCTGTAGGTAAGTGACCAAGCCATCAATATTCTTCGGTGTGTGCATAAATTTCCTACGTGGTCGAATAAATAGAGGTAACTAGTGAATTAGCTCAATGGGTTGTGCTTCCTCTAGAATTTCTTATGGGGATTTTGTAGTTTGCGGCGAAGTTCGCGTTTTTCCTACAGCCCATTTCGTGGGCTTCAAGGGATTTATGGATCTTTGTGCCTTTTCTTTCCCTTTGCTCGTGGTTGGGCTCAGTATGGAGAGAATCTCTTCCACCTCAGACTCAATTTCCACCATTTCCTCAGACCCTCGGTTTCACCGACGTCATTGGTTCAGAAGGCTTAGCGGGGTTCATAGTCGTCGTCCTGGCACGAAAAAAAAACTCCGAGTTGCTACTGTCCAAGGGGGTAGGTTGCTCGGACATGAAGGAGACACTATAAACACAAAGAATCTTGCAACACCAAATAGTCATAGTAAGATATGCCAAGTACAAGCTATTTTTCTGATATGAAACCCTTGTCTAGTCTAGTTGACCCTTTTTATAGCCAACACGAGCGGTCAGTGGTTGGCCAAGTTGCACTTGGAACATACCATCATGTAAATGGTAAAAAATCTCCCACAATCGCCTCATTAAATGTCAGCTGCCCGCTCCATTCATTGGTATATTTTTCATTTTACTTTATTTGACTCTCCCAATGGCATGTTTTCGTAGCTCTGATGCACTCAACGTACACCTATGCTCCGAGTGCGCCTGTGTGCATTCAGCGGGCCTCCTGTGCGCATGGTGGTCCAGCCAATGTTCCATATGCATTTTGAGTGGGCCTAGTGTTTTCTTTACTAGTTTGAAGCTCCCTTAACACTCAGTGTCCCTGTGAACTGAAATGGCCTTGCAATGCAGCTCTTTTAGAGGCACTGTGATACTCCTTCCTAGTTATTCTATAGTAGTTTGTGAAGTGGAGGAGTGAGCACAGTTGTTTCAAAGTTGCAAGTGCTCCCAAATCCAAAAATTCCATAGTATCCACCATGTTGAGTGAGTCTCTATAGGAGATGCACCTTTCATTCACGCACCCTTTCCCACGAGTAGCAGTTATCTCGTGAAAGTATGCAAAGCTTCGGATTGTCATTCTGGGTTTTTCCCTACATAAGTGAACCAGAGGTTCGAAGTGCAGAAGTAACATATTCCGACGTGCCCTCCATTCCCAGAATTCTACCTTACGCTCATCCCACCACTTCGCAGGTGCTACGCATAGGGCAAGATTGAGGGCCCATAACCTTCGTTCCTTTGTAGCTTCAACCTTGAATGCTTGCAAAAATTACTTAATGCTACCAAAACCATCAAGGTAGGGCAGATCTCTCACCTCTAAGGATATACATCGAAAATCCATTGTAATTCAGAGACATCACAGCATGGATATGTTGTGTAACCGATTTTGCCACTGTTCCAGTTTTCCATCGTAGTAAAAAAAATAATTGCTATCATTTTCCCAACAGAGCATACTATCAGCCATAGGGTTGATCGAATATTCATTCTACGTAGTTAACTTGTAGATGCGATCTACCTCCTCATCGATATCCACCGTCTCCATACACCTTTCTCCTTCTATGGGATCTAAAAGGACTATCACTCGTATCGCTCCATTCTCAAATACCATGCTTCTCTTCTTCAAGTTGATAATACCACCCATGTCAATGACCCAATCTAACCCTAGGAGCGCAGGGTAAGGGTCTGCATCTTCCACAATCTGAATGACCTCAAAGTCGGCCTGGACCTTAACTCCTACAATATCCACTACAATCTATGACAACCTTCCTAATGATATGATCATCTGCTGATTGTCCATGCACAACTGGATAGTGGACCATTCCAAGTTGGGTTCTACCATGCGCTGCCAGGTTTGCTTGGGCAGCACATTCATGTCTGACCCTAGATCCAAAATAACTTGCTCCATTTCATAATCATAGGTTTGCACTGTGAGCCGCATTTCCCTACCAGTGCATTTCTTGTACTTGTACAATGTGTTTACATCCTTAACTTCCAGGGGCAGGTTGGTTTTCTCTACATAGCTATTTAATAGTGCCTAGAGGTTCTCAACGGCCTGTTGGTTGTGCAGCAGTCTCATGCATGCTTGTAAAAATGGTCAGACCCCTTCTCCTTCTTTGGTGGCTGTAAGAACCTACAAAGTAGATGCTTCAGTGAAGTCCTGTTGAGCTGCGATAAAGGTTTCCTTTTCCTTTTGTACGTTCGGGCTCTCTGATTTTATGACTGCTTTCCTGATCAGAGGCTCAAATGCAGCTTTTTCTTTTGCCCTGAGAGTGCTTAGGCTACTACGGGTTATGATATTAATACTTGGTCCCTCATTGCGAGGCTATATCATTACCCTTTGGACATTCTGCGTGGGTGTCTGCTATTTCTCCTACACTGTAGCCATCAAAATAGGGAAATATTTGATCATATGGTCCAACTGCCTACAATACTCGTAGGATTGCCTTGTAGGGTTCCAACAGTCCCTTGCAAAGTGACCTATCTCTACATAGTTATAACAGATTAGTTGGCCTCTTCCCCTACCTGCGCTTCTGCCTCGACCCCCTCCCCTACTCCTAATAGTGGAGCCCCCGATACGGGAAGGGATCCTTAGTGATGAAGGATTTATCTATACCCTATATAGGTTTCCTCGGTCTATCAACATATCATAAGTACGACAGTTCTACTCATCATGCCCCATAGACCTACAAAACCTGCATCATTGTTGCTCAATGAATTTTTTTTTTAGAAAATTACCTCAAAAACCCTTGAAGAGACTCCATTCCGCTTGTGAGTAGGACATAAATTTTTCCATGAAAAATTTAGTCATAGATCCTCCTATCACACTATGCACCCAACAATCTATTGTGCGAGTAATGGTATTATCAGTCTTTTCTAATTCTTGGATCAGTTCTGGAGTCCACTACGTGACATGTTCGTCCTTCCAACACTTCTGAAAATCGACCAGTCTTGCGAGCCACTCCCGCAGCTTGATTTCAAAATTTACAAAGAAAATCTCATAGATTTCCAAGAAAATATACTTATTTTTCCACTCCTTTGTGGTTAAGTTCGCATTGAAATTTTATTTTACAGTGGATTCCTGAACTTGCTTTTCAAACCACTCGTCAATTTATTTCTTTTCATGCTTCCAATATGGCCTTGGCATTACCAAATCTCTCCCTCAAAATTCTTCCAGTCCCAGCAATGGAACCATTTGTTGGCTCAAGGGTTCCTAGCCCAAGCTCGGAGGTGAAGGTTTGCCAAAAAACCCCTATACTATTGGCCCTTTCGGCAATGACCCGCTTGCCCAAGTTAGAGTATCACCTAAAGAAGTATGGGAGGGTGTTGGAACCAGGTTTCTGCACCCTGAGAGAGAGAAGGTAATAATGCAGGCCCGCTATTATCAAATATACATAGAAGGGTGATTCACAGGGTTCTAGACATAACCAGACTATAGTTCTTATCAGACCTTCTCTAGTAGGTTGGCATCCACGTGCATATCATCAATTAGAACCATAGAATACCATAATCGTAGCCAATATTTTCAACACAGATAGTTCACGTTCATTAACAAACATGTAATCAGCAAGTGTATAATAGTCACATCACAGTAATATATTAAATGCAAACACTTTCATACCACAGAGATAAACAAATAAGTTCACAGCTTAATCAGACAATCTTAGTTTGCAACAATCATAACAGAACAGATCTAGACAACATCATATGGTTCAGCAATACTCACATATATTACTTATCAAAATATTCTTACATTACTCGAATACCACCTGTACACACAGCCAGCAGCGTTCGCACACAGTAGGATAGAGGATCGTCGCGGACACAACCAGCAGGAGTCGTAACCCAAAACAACCCAAACTAGATCTACAATTTCATACTTCCCTTCAATCTCTATTCATTCTCTACCTATCGACTAAAAAAGGTTCAACTATTTATATTACATTATCCTACACGTCCAATGGTCCACAAACTGTGGCTTGTGGACTTTTGATCCACCCTTGATCCACATACAATGCATTATGGGCTTTGACCCACCCCAAAACCCCTACGTTAGATTAAATATAATAAAAAATTTACAAAATGGACTAGATTCGCAGCTTTGTAGGAGACTCTATTCCAACAGTTGCCTTTGGAGGCTCCTTCGAAATTGCATTCAAAGAATCCATTAGAGCAGGGAGACCATTTTTCTGGAGTAGGGGTTCTACCTATGCTTCTAGTATTGATGTCCATGGGGGTTTTTAGACTCATTTTCTAATTGTTCCATATGTTGCATTTTGCTGCAGAGGTGGGGAGGTCCTCCTGACTCCAGGCTTCTAAGGCCAGAGTTTCAGAGAGGTCATTGTGGATCCTGTCCTAGAGCTGTTCAGAAGTGGATGCATTCTCTTTGAAGATGTGGTTGTTTTGTTCCTTCTGGATGTTGCAAATGAGGATGCCTAGAAGGATCTGCCAAAGTCTATTAAGGAGAGTGTTGGTATATGGGTTTTCCTGCAAGATTTTGATGGTGTTAATGATGTTTCCCCTTCCTTAGTTGGAACGTGAACATAAGGTTTAAATTCTTTCCCACAAGGAATTGGCTTTGGGGCATTGGTTTAATAGGTGGTCGATGGTTTCCAAGTTATCTTGACATAAAGGGAATCTAGAGCATCCTACAAACTTCCTCTTCAAAATATTCTCCCATTTGAGGATGCATCGTTTACTGAGTAGGAACAGGAAGGTGGCTATTTTAGGCCACAGATTGGCTTTCAATATCTTTTCCCAGATGAGCTCTATTGGTCCGGGGTTTTGCTGATGAATAATGTTGCAGGCTTCCTTGGTTGAATAGTTTCCACTGGCCATCTGTTCCTAGTGGTGGATTTCAGGTCTTGTTTTTACTCTTATATTTCTTTTTGTACTGACCTCCTCTTAAATTTCTATTTGGCTTTCATTATTCCAGTTGTCTTTCCGTCTACTCATATGTAGCCATTGCCTGTAACCTTGGGAGAGTTTCACTCCATAGAGGTTTGGGGAAGATGGAGGAAAGGCTTGGCATCTGTTCATAGGAATCCTCCCATAATCTGGCTTGGTTACCACTTTGGAGCTTCGAGAAGCTGTGATTTAGGATCATCCTTTTTTGGTTGCTTGTTGATTTCCAGGTTTTGGATCCAACTAGATCTAGCTTATACCTTATGAGATCCTCCTTTAGAAAGTAATGTGTGTATTTGGTTGCCCATAGGTTGGCCCATGGAGTGTTAGGGTTGGAGACCCATTTCCACCAAATGTTGGTTCCCATTATGTTATTGTTGTGATGAGGGTCACACAATCCTAGTCCTCCCTGACTTTTAGGGGTGCAACCATCATTCCAATTTACTATGGCCCATTTGTTTTTTTATTTGGTGCCTCCCCATAGAAAAGAGTGTTGTGAGTTTCTCATGGCTTTGAGGACCCATATGGGAGCTGCAAGGATCGAGAAGAGATAGATAGGAAGGGATAGCAGAACATATTTAATGAGGACTAGGCAGCTAGCAATATTGACGGTGCGATGGGTCTAGTTAGATAACTGAGATTCCATTTTGTCCATAAAATCTCTCAAGGAGGAGTGATTTATGGTCGAGTCATTCAACGGGGCTCATAGGTATTTGAAAGGAAAAGGAGAAATGGAGTGTCCAAGGATGTGGGTGATAGTGCTTTGGGTGAGAGGGGAGGTGTGAAAGAAGAATATTTGTGATTTGTAAGGGTTGACCTGTGTGCCATACGCCTTAGAGAAGGATTGGAGAATGTAATTTAGGGTTTGGGCTTCCTGGAAAGAGGGGTAACCCATAATCATATTGTCATCCACAAATCACTAGTGATAGGAGGGTGGTAGGTTATGGAGGATTAAACCAAGTAGGGAGCCTTTCTGGAGGGATCTTTTGAGAAGGCAACCCAATCCTTCTACCATAATGATGAAGATAAAGGGAGAGAGAGGGTCCCCATATCTTATGCCTCTTGAGGGGTTGAATTTAGTAGAGGGAATGTCATTGACCATAATGAAGAGAAAGGGGGAGGTGATGAGACTCGTGATCTATCAAACTGAGGTGTGGCTAAAGCCGAAGGCTAGAAGAACTTTTTTGATGTAGTCCTAGCTGAGCTTATCAAAGGATTTTGATAGGTCAATTTTAAGAAGCATGCCTATTTCTTTGGTGGTTTTGAGGGACTAAATGACTTCATGGGTTAAGATGAAGTCATCAAGAATCTACCTACCTTCCACATAACCTGTTTTCTCTGGGGAGATGATGAGGTGGAGGAGCTTCTTCACTGTGTTAGATATAACTTTGGAGATAGTTTTTTCAATTACTTTGTAGAGAGGTATAGGTCTGTACTTACTTGGTGAGGTTGCGAGGTGTTCTTTTGGCACCAAAGTGATGAAGGTGGCACTTAGCGCAGGTAGGAGCCAATGGGTAGAGCGTGATTCCTTCACTATGTTCCAGACTTCGTTTTGGATGGTCTCCTAGAAGAAATGGAATAATTTGGTGGCGAATCCATCAAGACCTAGAGATTTCCCTACCTTCAGCTGAAAGACTACTTGTTCCACCTTAGAGAATGTGGTAGCTACGAGCAACATCCTATTGTGGTAATTCATTATCACCTTGGGGATATGTTGAGTGATTTCCCCAATGGCCTCATGCCTCTGGTGGTTGGGTTCGTGAAGGATATCCTTGGAATGATTGTGCAACCCCTCCATGATGGCTTCCTATTTTTATTACCTTTCCCCCATTTGGTTCTTGGGGGTTGTAATTTTGTTGTGCATGATGTGCTGAATGGTGGAACAATGGAAGATTTTGGTATTTCTTTCTCCCTCTTTGAGCCAATTGATTCTTGATTTTTTTCTCCAAAGCGATTATTCTTGGTTAATTATTTCCTCCAGATGAATATTTAAGGTTTTCTCATGATGTTCAGACTCAGCTGATCACCCCTCCTAGATGATGTTTTTTTCCAATTTCTTCATTTTTTCCTCCAGATCTTTCTGTTTTGTGAATGTGTTTCCAAAGGTTGTTTTGCTCCAGACTTTCAGTTGGCCTTTGAGTAGTTTCAATTTTGTTTGGAACAGGAAAATTTTGGTACCTTGAGGAGGTGCTAAGGAGGACCACCATTTGGAAACCATTTCCTTAAGCCCAATGTGTCGAAACTAGTAGTGTTTGAAGTGAAAAAAGGTTTAAGAGCATGCTTGCCTGTCTCTAACCATTGAAGTTCTATCGACAAGTGATCAGATCCTACCAATGGGATGATGGTGGCATCTATGTCACCTTCTATCCGGATGAGATCTTATGTAATGAGGAATCTATCCAATCTTTAGGCTATCTGATGTGCACCTCCTCTTTTGTTCTTCCATGTGAAGGTTCCATTGGAGGTGTGTAGATCTATGAGGTTATTACTTTGGATGAATTTCTTGAATCCATTAATATTTGATTCCATGTGAATGTCTTTATTTTCCTAAATATTGGTTATCTATTGAAGTCTCCTCCAAAGAGCCAGAGAGGGATGGATCATTTTTTTTATATTTCTGCCATGTTGTCTAGGAGCGCCATTTTTTGTTGGGCGTTTTGTTGAGAGTAGACATTTGTGAGAAGACCATGTATGTCCATGCCAATTAGGTGAAAGTTGGCTTGGATGAAGTGTCTGTTAGCATGAAATTTTTTAAAGGATATTATTTGGGGATGCGACATTATTGCCAGGCCTCCAGACACCCCGTTTGCATCAACTGCTATTGCATTCCTGCCTTTCCAAAAAATTTTGAAGATGGTATCTAGCTTAGTGTTGGAACATTTGGTTTCTTGCATGTAGAATATTGTTAGATGTTCCTAAATGATCCTTTTATTTATGATATTATGCTTTGTGGGGCTATTGAGCCCCTTTATATTCCAGGATATGAGCTTCATGGGATATTATTGGAGGTGAGGGTGTATAGTCTAGGTAGCTTGGGGAATCTCCTAGAGTCCACCATCTCTTTCCCAATTTCTATGGTTCTTTGCAGGGTTGTTTTCCTACTGCTTTTGCGAGAATATTTCATGACATATTTGGTGTGAATGAGAGTTCCCCCGTAGATACCCAAGGAGGGAATTTGTTGTGCTTTGGATAGAATTTCCTCCATTTTTTGGAGTTTTTTCTCTAGGATAGATTTTTAGTCCCTGTTGCATGCTTCCTCTAACCCTATGTGATCCAGGCCTTCCAAATCTATACTTTTTGGTTCTTCTTCCATTTCTTCTAGAAACGATTCCATGATCTATTCTTTTCCTTTTAGTAGATTGTTTTCCCTTACGATGTTTGCAATTGATGGTTTCAAGAAGGTCTCAAGGGGGAACTTTTATTGTTGAGACTTTGAGGACTCAACCTCCTCTATTGAGTTATGCCCGGATTTGATGACTGGTTCGACTTCATTTTCATTTAGTTGATTTATGGATGTGAAGCTCTTGTTGTTCATGCATCCTTTTTTTATTATGCTGAGAGGTAGCTCTCCTGTTGTGTCTTTTTTTGCTTGCTACCTTTGTGTATCCTTCTTCTTCCTGTTCATTGGATTCCTTTTTAGCTATAGCTTTCTTATTTAGGGGACAGTCTCTAAAGAGATGCCCGTGTTGGTGGCACTTTCTGCATCTAAAAGGAATGTGCTCATAATCTACCCTTTCTATTCATTCAAGATATTCATGCATCAAACTTACCTCGCCTGGTAGTAGTTCGGGTAGGTTCATGTAGACACATATGCGGGCATAGGCTACGTAGTGGTTGATCTTGGTCTTCTCTGTGATCTTGATGAAATCTAGTAGGGAATTTCCAATGTCTCTAAGGGTCAGCTCATCCCAATAGTCTTATGGGAGAGAGTAGAGCCGAATGCAGACCGGTTCCCATGCGAGATCTCGTTTGTTTGGGTTGAAATGCTCAGTCTAGGGTCTGAGGTATGGACATGTAGTGTTGAAAAAATAGGGGCTCCCATCCATGATTCTATCTTTGTCTTCAAAACAAGTGAAGGGCACATTGAAGAAGCCTTTATCGTACAACTGTAGGTCAATATGGCATTTGGGTTTCCATTTCGAGGCTATCCATCCTCTCAATCATTTTCCCATGAGCAAGAGGCCCATGAAATTTCCAATTAGTGCATGATCCTTCATGAACTGGATTCTGCCATTGATGCAGTGCACTAGGAGTTCTCTCACTGTTTTATGGAGTTCTTTGGTATGAATTTTGGTTATTTAGTGGTCTTTTTTGCTGCTTCTTATGTATTTGTTAGTTGCATTGTGGGTGTTTCCCTTGTATTTTCTTGAGATGAGCCAGAGCTGTGTTGATTGACGGTATCGGCCCCTACCACCGCCCCTATGGGAGGTTGGCCTGTGAGGGGGGGAGCAGTCATCCCCCATTGGAGTCGGTCATTAGTGAGCCTAAATATGTCCAGGTGAGAAATAATGATCTATCAATCAGGGGGAGGAGGTTGTCCTAGGGCATCCAACACCGAAACCCGAAATCCATAGGTCATGGAGGTCAGCTTGGTGCAGATATCTGCTAGGGTTTTGAATGATCAGTCGTGTCCTAGCCTCTTATTCCATAGCCAACTTTCATTTCAACATTTCCAGAAGGTAAAAAGAGTATACTTAAGAAAAAAAAATTTCCAAACTTTTGACATGGAGAGTACATAATGTGTTTCATCATATTTACAAGAATGATGAAAACATAATATGTATGTGCAAGGAATAAAGGAGGGTAAATGAAAACTTTGTGATAAAAAATGGGACCCTAGAAACAAATTATTTTAGGGAAAGGACACCAAGAAATTATATAAATGTGAAGCAACCAATGATATATATAATGAAGAATCAAACATAGAATAATTTGAGGATTCTCAACAATTTTCGATATAATGAGATGGAAAAAATTTTCTCCACATATCACTATCATCCATGACAAGAATACCCTATACTAAGACCTTGAATAAAATGGAATATTAAAAAGAAAAATGTAGTGGTACTAATTGATACAGGAAGTACTCACAATTTGCTTGACACAAATCTTGGAAAAAGTCGAAACATTTTCACATATCCAATACCTAACATGAAACTGATGGTAGAAGATGGAAAGAAAAATAGACTGGGAAAATGTCATAAGGTTAAGTTGTAGACCGGAGACTATATTTTGTAATCCCCATCTCACATTGTACCACTCAAAGTGTGGACATGGTCCTAGATTTCCAATGGTGACAAACCTTAGGCACTTACTGTGCCAGTTATCAAAATAATTTATAAATTTTGGATGAGAAGGACATAAATATTAGTTATATATATTTCAACCACCAAAAAAATTGAATGTGTCATACCATCAAATGGTGAAAGATATGCAAAAAGGAGCTCCAATATATATTGTGCAATGTCATAAGATGCAAATTATGCCTTCAAAATTAATTTGCAAAGAACTTCTAAGATGCATGAGTTAATTCAAAAACAAAAGAAGGTGTTCAAGATATTCTCCTAAAACTGAAACTGAGAAAATAATAAAATTAAATTCAAGATCAAACCCTGTTGATCCAGGTGGATATTGGCGACCACTTGCCTATTCCACCTACTCAGTTTCATTAGTTTTCTTATTTATTATTTTTAGTATTTTTTGGGGTCCTTAACTTCTGGAATCATTTTGAGACCCTAAACATAATTTTTTGGAATTATTTCTCTAATGATTTGAATTAAATTATGTAAGAAAATGTGGTCCTCAAATTTATCTTTAAAATGAGGTATCATGTGTGCCAAACATATATAAGATGACCAAGTTACGACCTCGGGAAGTTGGTTGCCCAACTAACCCCAACAACGCCCATAAAATCTTGGTGTTACATCTCCTCGGGTTAGGGTTTTGGTTATTTAGGGTTTCCTCTTATTTTTCAATAATAAATATTCCCAGAGCCTCATTGTAAAACAACTCAGAGGCATGTAGCCACCAAATCTCTTCTCAGAGATAAGCTAACATCACCCAAGCTAGTTTTTTTTCCATTATGTCTAAAATAATTTTTCAATATTTGATACTGATGAGCGGCCTACTCTCTATCTATATTTATTTTAATTTCCCCAATGAGGTTAGGGTATAAGGATTTTAGGCTCGATCTGGTTGAACCTTTGCGAGGTCAGCATCGCAAACCTCGATGGCCTTCTAGGCAGATGAAAAGACATAAGAGGGATTAGAAGATCATACCAAAATATTTCATGAGGAGGCCCTTGACAAACAAACGAACTCGATGATGGATAACATTTCCCATATCCTTGAAAGACTACCCACCGGTGACATATATTGACCCTAGAACCACTATGGATGCACCATTCCTTTCAAGGTACAAGTAAACTTTGACATTCTCGTATTTGAGGGAAAAATAGATGCAGACACCATAGGTAGATGGTTGAATTTTCTCGAACGGTATTTTCTGATCCATTATTTATTCGATTGAGAAAATATTGTGTTTATACTGCTGAAAGCCACTACCATGTCAAATATTGTTTTTAAACGTATTGTGAATAGAGGGATGAGGAAGAAACCTCATTCTTTTCAGGCATATCCACTGGGAATTCATTATAAGATGTCATGAAGGAACAATATTACCCCCTCGGGACCCATGAGGATAAGTATATCCAATGGAACACACTACGGAAACAAAGGGACTAATATGTTTATGAGTTGATATTGGGAAAAATACTTGCGGGGGGGTGAATCAGTATTTATAAGTCACTGTAAACTTTCACTTTTTCTTTACTGATTTCTATACGTGACTTCAGTGAACCCAAGTAGCGTATACACAGAGATCTACCAATAGAAACTTGCATATAATAAGACAAATTTATTGTTAGATAAAATTTTAGAAACACTCTTTAACTCAACTTATCATTTATGCATCATATAATTAAATAGTAAATATGTGCAATAATAGCATAGTAAATCATCACATAATAGCATCACACATGAACACCAAGATTTAAGGTGGAAACCCAATTCAGGAGAAAACCACAGCTATTGTCATCTCTGTCTTCAATATTTATTATATGGAAAACTACTTACAATATTGTATTGATGCAGATTCATATTAGTACGCAAGTGTTACACAACATTTTGTCACTGTCCTTGAAATCCCCAACTCACACATTGGAGTGTTGTTTCTGTGACCAATATGCAGTGTCATGCTTTGTAGATATCATCCTTGCATCCCATTTGATGAAAGAAAAATTCTTTTTATTGACATTTCCCTAAGAAAAGCTGTGAAAATCCCTATTTTTGTCTTGTTGCGACTATCCCGTTACCTCCTCGCACTAACCTAGAAATTTAATATTGAGCCCATGCCACTTGACACTCTGTGCCAGTTAGACACCCACGACAAGCTGTTTATGGAAGGTTTTTTAAAAATAGAGGCAGAGGATCCATTCCAACCACCTCGGGGATGAGTCATTGGGAGTGGTTGAGCTGAAACAACCATGGGCTTCCTCCTTTAGTTAGTAGTTTCCACCTCCCTTGGAACACTTCTAAAGGATAGGCCTCCCTTCCACCTTCGTAGGGATCCCAACCTCCTCCTTTTTCTCTATATAAACAAGCCTTAACCCTTTATGAGAACTAGCCGAACAAAGAGAATTATATAGCTGAAGTGATGAACTTGGATAACTGAACTATAGCTAAATAATTGAGTTATTGAGAAGGTAGATAAAGAAGGAAACCCATCGAGAGGGCCCTTATCCCATTTGAATTCCCCGACAAACTTTGAAACGTGCTTCACCTGAACCCCATTGGAGGAGACCATGACATTAGATCATGGTTGTATCTCTTCTTTCTACCTAGTAATATAAGGGACTATTTTCTGGTTCCCATATTGTATTTTTTCTTTATCGAGTGAAATATGCTTAGTCTTCTCTGACAAACTAGTAGTTTTTGGCTGAATTTAGTATGTGGTGTGTGGTTATCGTTTCCTTATCTCTGTGCAGGTGTCCAAGTGTGATAATCGAATGGATTGTGACTTGCCAAATCAAGAGTGAGAAGTTCTCATCACCACTACGATTGCCAACAACAACATTGGACCAAAAGTAGGTCATATTATCGCATCCTCTTTCATTCAAATATCTAGGAACCTACACACTAGCATGATTCCTTGTTACTAGAACCACTCTAGGGCTAGAGGGATCATCTTTGTCCATAGAGAGGATTTACCTAGATAACAAGTTGGCGACTCCACTAGGGATCAGTGAGAGTTTCTCTTTGATCTTGTTGGGTTGATTTTTGGGGTTTTTATCTTGTTGTTTACCTTTCTGGTTATTTAACTGTGCTTCAAACCCTTGCTCAGCCCCAGAGTCTCAAGATTGACCTCTTCTCTGTGGATTTTTTCCCTTTTCCTCGGTTAACTAGCTTGGCATGATTTTTCTCTGAACAATAGCGCTGATTGGTGCATGTTTCTTTTGTAGTGCTTGCGTCATCCCTTGTTTGGTGTTGAATACCACCTCACATTCACGCTGACTCTTGTAGGTTTTTGGGTGTGAGCTTTTCCATGAGTTTTTGGTCACTTGTACTTTTTTCTGGGTTATTTTTAAGAGTAATTGAAGTGTTTTGAACTGTCTTTGCTTGCTGGAGGCTTGTTCTCCTTAGTTTTTTGTCCATTTCTTATCAGTGTGGCTTGAGGTCCTAGGGTTTTTGAGTGCCTTGGTACACTGAACCTTCTGTTTAGAGATTGAGTTTCTTGATAGTTGTCAAATTCATTCCCTTTTTAATTGCTCTTGGTCTCTTTGATCCTGTTTATTACGTTCATTTATTGAATGATCATTGCCTTTCTCGTTCGATTATTCTTCCTCTTACTCCAATCACCAATTACATTGCTTGTATCAGTCATTTTGGAGATTTCTCTTTGATTTGAAAATATTGTAGCATTGATTTGGGTATTTTTGTGTTCGTTTCATGTTGTTGGAGTCATTTCGTTTCAACATTTACATCCGCTCTCTCAAGCTAGTGTTTAGTTTTGTTTTTCATGTTATTTAGTGCATTGTTTCTCTATTGCATTGAAAAAACCAAAATATTTCATTCTTTTTGCTTTGAAGAGGAAACGTCCTCTCGCATATCTAGAATTGCATTGGATAGGAAAGAGTTTTGTTTTATTTAGATTGCATTAGATGCAATATTGGATGTTTTCACACGATTTCATTATTCGTTATCGCTTGAAAGCTTTCTTTCCTTCTCATACATAGTTTTCATTGAATGAAAATTGTATCCTTCTGCATGTAGTTTTGCATTTAGGAAAATTTAAGATCTGACAGACATTAAAGCCTAGAAATTGAAACCTAATCCAAGATCATTGTTAAAATATATTTCGATTAACCTAAGGCAACATTGAAACCTAACGAAATATTCTAGTGATCTAAGTTAGAGACGTGTTCCGACGTCTTAAAACCTAGTAACTTTCATTCGCCATCTGGCTGCAGACGATGCTAGTATGGACTTGTGCTCCCTATACCGTCAAGTATATAAAGGGAGACCCTTCTAGGTTACAATCCTTTTATCCATAGGAAGCCGAGTTTGCCGCTTCGTAACCGTGATACACCAAATATGGCATTCGGGGATACTACTTGCACGTACGTTAATTCCTTAGTCAATTTTCTTTCATTTGATCACCATGGTGTATATGGTGGTTCACGGAAACCTGGCATACCCTCTTTCTTGGAATACCTGAGCAGTCATTTTTGATCTTTACTAACTCCTTAAATATGAAAAGATCATTCAGCACTTTTCCTTTCACACTCATTCAAAATTGAAAGTGACTAGAGTCATCTTTTGTCTGTTTCTTGACTCTTAAAATATGAAACAACAAAGTTTGGTTTCAGTGTCATAAAATAAAATACCCACGATCACATGCTCATTAAAATTTTTAGCACTTGTCCTGCATTTTTTTTCCTTAGTTTTTTTAGACTTTGCTTGGATCTCTCTTTTTCCTTGTTTTTGTGAAGCTATCACGGTGGAGGAACCACCGGTTTCCTTGTCCTTGCTCCCTTCTAGTGTACTTTACCAGATAGTTCATTTGAAACCCCTCAATCCTCTAGGTCTATCGAGTTTTAGCACCCTATTATCCTATCGGTCTTACCCCTTGCTACCCAATCTCCTGCTGACGAGCCAGTTGAGTTCAATTATCCTCCCTCGAGTGCTTGGTTTGGTTTTGGGGACGAGGAATAATTCCCTCCTCTTACATCGGGATCACCATTTCTAGTTGCTATTATACCTCCTAGTCCTCGTAGTATTTTTGAAGGTCTTATAGAGGAGTCATACATGGACGTAGTAGGTCCTATTGGTAGTGATGGAGTTCCTATTTCTACTGAAGAATATCAACCTTTACCTAAAAACACCACTCACGTGTCTGCTCAATCTTCACCGTCGACGTCACTTCCAACCAGATATAGTTCCTTGGGTAAGATTATTACTGGTGTTGCATCCATGGCAGCATCTACTCTGTCTAGGAGTCTAGTCCTTCCATCATTATGACTGTCACTGACGACACCTGCTTCATTGCTTTCGGTTACATCTATCCCAGTTCAATCTACTATCTGTATGGTTGCATCTGCGTCGGTCACTCGACCCCTAGGGGCCTCAAATGAGATACCTAGTTGCCTTACTTTTTAAGAATATCTTTTAGCTATTCATCAACATAAATCTCAGGTTTCTCAGTAGCCTCATGCTCCTGTTAATCTGCCACACCATTATGATGAATATGGTAATCCTGTCTATTTTCCCTATCTTACTCCTCATCACTATGATGTTGTCGGTACCCCCATCTATGCATTTCCTACTCCCCATTATTATGATGAGCATGGAATTCCTGTTTATGACCCTTATGAAACCATTCCTAAGATTGGGAGGACTTATCAGGTGCAACCCCCTTGCCCACAAGGACAACCCTTTCTGGGACAACCTTCAATTCATTCACGTCTTGCATTAGGTCCTCAGGGAAAACCTTAGAGTCCACAAGGCCAACCTTTACAAGGTCAACCTATGGTCCAACAAGGACAACACCAGGGGCCTTCTGGTCAACCTTTATCTCAGCCAGGACCTTCTTACAGTCTTAGGGGGGGAATCTATTCGTCACAGGGACAATTTTTTTTTCAACAAACAAGATCATATACTCAAACTGGTCTGAATGTTTGGCAACAAGGACAACCCTCTGGTCCTCCTCCAGGGCAACCTGGTCCATCGCAACCATCAGGCCAACCTACTCAATCAGGGCAACCTAGTGGTCGTCAAAATCCAAGCCAACCTTCTTCGCAAGGGAAACCTACTCAACCAGCCCAATAGCCAGCTCAATCTATTCAACAATAATTTTACTCTACTTCACAGTAGGGCCCCACTTTTCACCAACTTGTTTAGTCTACTCAGTAGCTAGTCTGCCCTGTTTATTCAGCTCAATAGGGCCCCACTTATCAATAGCCAGTTCAACCCCAAGGGGTTTATTATCCTCGTGGTTGATATCGACCAGTATATAATGTGCCTCAAAGTTTTACTTATCACCCTCAATCTCAGTTGCAATATAATAAACGACAAGGCCATGCTTACATTCTGCTACAAAATCCTTATGTTGCTTATCAAGGAACTTGATGGTATACTCAGAATCAGTATCTTGGTCCTTAGTATCAAAAAAATTATTTGGCTTATCCCCCATATCGTCATAATCCTTCAAGACAGAACCAATGGGGGAAATTTTTTTCTCAAACAGGGTGGAATATGAATTCGGGTTCTTATCAGGGACCTCATATGCCTTTTAACTATCAATTACCATTTCTCACCATGTTGGAGTTACCAGATGTGTCAAAGTTAATGAATGATCCTATTTTTCACAACCCATACTGGCCTCTCATTCCGACTAAGATTCCTGGTGATTGTCCCAAGTTTGAGAGAAAGTCCCGAGAAGACCCCCAAGCACATGTTATGACTTACCACTTGTGGTGTTCCTCTATCTCTTCAGTTGATGATTCTATTCAGCTTCATCGTTTCCAATGGACTGCTACTGGTGCTGTTGCTAAGCGGTTTATTGAGCTCTCTCGTGGTATCTTTCAAGATTTCAACTCTCTCGCCATGGTGTTCCTTACTCATTTTTAGTTACCAGTTCGTTATGAAGATGGGACACATCTCCTCACCCCCTTGAAACAGGACCGAACTACTCATATCTCAGACCATATTCATAAATGGAGATGTTGTTGTCGCTTGATCAAATTTGAAATTCTTGATCAGCTTCTTACTCATTGGTTCACTACCTCCTTTGTCAATCAGATTGTGAAAGACATAGCCATGGGGGCATGTGTAACCGAAGAATAGGCCATTTCTTATGACTAATTCTTGACGATCATGAACATGTTGTTTATTACTTGTCTTGTAACCTTCAAGATCTTTAAATGCGTTATGCTCATGTAGAGAAATTAGCACTAGCTATGGTCTAGGTCGTCTAGTGCTTTCATCATTATATCCTTTTACATACGATGACTGTGATTTCCGATTGCAACCTCATGACCTATATTTAATCTTGAAAATTACTGGGGGGAAAATACTCAAAGTAGATCATTATCTTCCAAGAGTTTGATTTGGAATTTACTACTTCCAAATCAAATAAATCACTAGTTTTCGCTGATTTGATTTTTTCCCTCCCTTCCGACTCCGCTCCGTCTCGTTTTGAGAAACGTATTTCCGACGATACAATTTTCTTGATTAGCACCCTCGACCCTTGGTATGCTGATATCATCATATATCTCCAAACATCCACATTCCGATATGAGTTGAAAAAGGATGCCCTCCATCGTATCCAACCTTATCACACAGTCGGAGATACGCTCTATTGCGTTGGAGTTGATTCCATACTCCACCGATGTTTGAACCTTGAGGAAGCTAAGAAAGTATTGAATGATTGTCACAGTGGTGCCTGTGTTGGTCACATGTCTAGTTACGCTACTACACAAAAGATACTTCATGCTGGTTATTTTTAGCCTTCCATTTTCAAATATTGTATTTTCGCAGTTCATAAATGTCATGATTACCAATTTTATCAACGCAAATTGTGTACACCACCTATTCCTCTTCACCCTGTCATTACCGTTGGTCCCTTTGCAAAGTGGGGCATTCATTGTATGACGTGTAACCCTCACTTGGCTGGGGGGGCATGCTTATATCATCGTAGCCATGGAATACTTCACCAAATGGACCAAAGAAATGCCTACACTTGCCACTGACAGTAAGAAAAATGCTCTAGGTTTGGTGTCACTCAAGCCATCGTTACCGATCATGGTTCCCATTTTCAGCATCATATGGCGGTGGAGTTGACTTCTAAGTTGGGTTTGCATCATGACAGCTCAACACTGTACTACCCTCAAGCCAATGGCTAGGTTGAAGTTGTGAACAAAGTTTTGGTCACAATGCTTCAGCGTATGATTGGGATCCACAAATCAAATTGGCGTCTCATGTTATTTTCATCTCTCTAGGCATACCGAAGTTGGACTAAGAGTGCGACCAGATTCACCCCTTTTCAGTTTGTTTATGGTCTGGAAGCTACTCTCCTAATTGAATGTGAAATACCTTCACTCAAGCTATCTATGGAATTACTACGAAACACTTAGCTGGAAGAAGAATGTCTCCTTTACATAAAGAGATTAGATGAAACTCGTCGCTTAGCCACTTTGGTCATTGAAGCACAAAAGAAGCGAGTCAAAGCTCATTTTGATCAATTAGTTTCCCCTCGTTATTTCATTGAAGGATATCTTGTCCTCATGTATGACCAAGCTCATGATAAGCTGGGGGCAGGTAAATTTCAACCTATGTGACATGGGCCCTACATCGTTAAACATGTGTTGCAAAATGGGGCCTATGAGCTAACTGACTAGGAAGGTCATCCTCTGGAACAACCTAGAAATGGGTTGTATCTCAAAAAATATTATGCATGAGTCATTCATGCATAATAGGTGTGCATACGTGTCATTTTCATTTTTGTAAATGTTTTTGGGTTTGGTGTGCTTTGTGAGCATTTTCCTACTTATTGGATATTGCTTATTGTGCAGATGTCTATTGCCCTTTTTGTCGGTTTCACGAATGGTGCTTCCCGCAGTACCAGGAATTTTTCCGCGAAAGCCTGGGTAATTTATGATCCTACTGGTGAACTGATAGATCTACAAGGTATTTGTATAGGAAAAAATACAAACAATGTCACTGAATATAACACTGTCATTGAGCTATTAACCGAGGCGATCAACCTCAACATATGTGCATTGCTTTTAAATCTAGATTCACAGCTTGTTGTTCTACAAGTCAATAATCATTATTCGGCTAGAAATCTGCACATTCTGAGATTTTATTTACGTATTCGTTTGTTGGAAATACATTTTGATTTTACTACTTATCAACATATTCCTAGATGAATGAACACATTAACTATTATAGTGACTAACATTGTATTATATAGACATTTGCATAATTTGTAAAAGAATCATCATATGTAAAGATATATGTAAGGAAATAGATGTGTGTATATATATATATATATATATATATATATATATCACGTGTTTGCAACTGTGTGCATCATAAACGCCAAAAAATATGTGTATGTTTTTGTTACATCCTGAAACATCATGTCTCACAAAATATGCAGATAAAATAAACCTAGGTGTCTAATCAACATGATGCTCATGATAACATATCACGACCCATACTAGCTGCCTCGGCAAGTGGTGGATTCGGCTAGGCACCCCTATAGCATGTCTCTGATAGGCGCCAGGAACATCTTCAAAACGTTCATAATCTGGGACTCCTCGGGTGATCACCTCCAGGTTGCACACTATCTCATCTTCCTCGCCACCCTCGCCTTGAGGGTCAAAATCGTGAGGGATTCGCCTCGTTATCGGTGACATATTGGCAGGTATCTCTGGGCCAACATCTGCATCACATGGATTTAATGTCATAACATACATAAATAAACAAAAAATCATAATACTCATAAAACTTAAAAATTAAGTGTTACCCAAATATTCATCCCAATCGTCTCCCTCCAGGAGTGGGAGGTCTAGATCATCAGTTAAATTTGTGCTAGGGTAGGGTCAATCCTCCATGACAATGAGTTGTCAACGGAGCCAATCAAAGAATTTTGGCCTCCAGGACATCTCTTGGCCACACCCTGCCCTTCGCATTAGTGCTACCCATTGAGCCATCTGTGGTTCTCTCACTGGTGGAGTCTGAAATATGACCTCTTGTCACTGAAAAATTGTTAATTGTTCCAAGAAGAATGATATGAAGATGGATCCATAAACAAATTGTTTCAGTTTGGTATTCTTCAATTTTGTTACTTGGCACTTCATATTTATGGTCACGACCTCTACCCAGTTGTAGATGGTCGGATCCATGCATTCCACGCAAGAAGAAACTGTGTCTTTGTTGCTTTGTGTGGTGCTTGTGATCCTACAGCCTGTGTGATGGTATGTAATACCACACATAGTGTCAAATGAGGGATAGTTTGTATATCAAATTTCCCAATACCGGATCCTTTCCGTGCTCCCCAACATACCATGTCTATCACCATGGTCATGTTTCCCATGCAGGGACGAGTGCCATTTAGGAGTGGTGTTGCACCTATCTGTGATAATATTGTGATGAATTACACGTCTGAAACATCAATCTCAAGTTCTTGATCCTGTAGGATGAACTTCTCTTGATTTCCATCCTGTATACGGATCAGATATTGTATTAATTCTGGTTGGGCTAGGAGACATGGTGTTAGAAAGAAAATTTTCAAACCACAGTTTCTAAGGGCTTCCATAACTCACTCATTTTCCATGGCTAACTCAGATTCTTCACTATGTTCTCATTCTTTCCATTCAATGACCATTTTTCTCCTTTCTACTTGCAAACACACACATATGAGTGGTATTAGTCAATTTTAGCCCTTAGATTTGTAAACAATTGGGACATTTGGTGCATATTTTTGCTAGAAATTAGTTTGCGCCGTTGGCGCCACTATTTCTAAAATAGTTGTACCAATGGGTGTGTTGTAGTGTTAAAAATTTGGCGGTTGGCATGACTCCATGCTTGAAACCTGCGCTAACCCTGAAACCCTAAATTTTACAATTCCTCCCCCAAAATTTAGGATCGATAAATGCAGGAAGCAAGGTATAGCTTAAAATCATAACACGGATCTTAGTTCTTACCTAGAGTTGACGGATTTGTGATTGATATTCTGGATTGGCCACTATCGTCGCTGCAATATTTCACAGTAAAATGGGTAACTATTGCTCGACAAGAGGTAAAAAGTGAAAAGTAATTATTTTTTCCATTTTTGGCATTTTATAACTTTCCAAAACCCTAATTAGGTTTTAAGAAATTTTTTTTGATTATTTTATTGTATTTTTTTCGAAAAATGGGTTTCATACATGTCTCTTGTGCAGAAATAGGTTTTCATGCGACAATGATGAAAGAATGAGTTATATTTTATACTTTTTAGGACTTGGTGAAAACACAAAAAAGTCACTACTGGAGTCATCTTTCAGCTCTTTACTAACTCTCTAAAATTGAAAAGATTGCTGAGACGCTTTTTGTTTTGAACTCGTTAAATGGCTGCGAAATGATATCTACCAAATATAGGTTTACCCCTTTTTCAGGTTGGTATAGATTATTTACGAAAAAGGAATACCTTAGCTTATGGCGACTAACAGGTTCTCTTAGACAGTTTTCTACCTTTTTGGATCTATGAGACTACCTATGAAGAGGGACTACTAGAGTTTTATTTTCTGCCTTCTTTTCAAACTCTCTAAACATGAAAATATGTCGAGTTATTCCTTTTTCAAACTCGTTAAACTCTGATGACATCAGACTTCGTCACCATGATAATATTCGAGTTCCTCCTTCTTAGGGATCGTAAAAAGTACTAGGATGGATTTTTCCAAAGGAAAAACTCACAGTGCAAGCATATCCTATCCCCTTCAAGCTTGTTTTCAAAAATAGTTGGGGTACTCACCAAAAATGGTGGGGAAAAATGGAACCATTTTCTAGTTGTGTTTGCAGTATGTCGCTCTTGAACATTGCACTTGTCTACATTCATGTCAGGTTGGGGACATCTCATTTCGTCATATTTGCTTCCATGGGTTTGGGTAATCTCTTTTGACCTCTCATTTTCTCTTTGCCACGTCATCATGACCTCAGATCCTTTGATGTCAAATACTGCCAAATCCAGTGTCGTGATGCTGATATGTTCAAGAGAGGTTCGCCTCTACAGTTTTCAACCTCCCTCTAATTCTCTGTTGGTCCTGATTCAAAAACATCATATTCCTGTATCTCGTATCGATGATGTGAGAAACATTATGACCCTCCTTTGACCAGGTCACTTCCTGTCGACTTCAGCTCATTATCTAGGAATCTAATCTAAAGACTCCCTTCCAATACCTTGGAGCCTGCATGCCTTAATGGCAGGTTCTTCGCATTTGATTCAAGGTCCACATCATTGGCCTTTGATTGACTAACTCTATGGGTGTTCGATGCCAGATCACTGTTCACATTCCGTGGATTGTACCTTTTATACCTTGAGAGCCATCTTAATTACTGGTGGTTCCTCTCGCATCTGTTAACAACTTTCTTCATTGGTTGGTAATCAAATGATTTTCTTGCATGTTCGACTTCAGCTCATATATTTGCATGCTTGAATTTGTACTTGTTTGGGTCAAGATCGAGCACAAGACTGTGGATTTTTTCTGATAAAATCCAAGTTGCGGGTTCTTTGTGGATTATCATGACTTATTTCATTACTCTTTGATTGGATGGTTGTGGCCATACCTGAGTCTATTTATTGATATTTATTGTTGGATGGCTACATCCATACCTTGATCTCGATTTTTTATACTCTATTATGGATGGTTGCGTCTATGCCACATGTTCATGCATATGAGATATTAGTTGTATTTGTAATTTCAAGTTTTCCGACAGCGGTGTTTGGCTCGAACGCGTTGTCATAAATAATTTTTCCCCTCCCTCTCCCTCTGACCTCATGCTTTAGCAGGCATCTGTTACACAACATTTTGTCACTGTCCCTGTAATCCCCAAATCACACATTGGAGGGTCGTTTCTCTGACCAATACGCAGTGTCATGATTTTCAAATATCATCCTTACATCCCTTTTCATGAAAGAAACATTCTTCTTGTTGACATTTCCCTAAGCAGAGCTGTGAAAATCCATATTTTTTCCTTCGCGCGAGTAGCCTGTTACCTCCTCGTTGCAACCTAGAAATTTAACATTGAGCCCATGCCACTTGGCCCTCTGTGCCACTTAGACAACCACACCAATTTATTTATGGATTAAAAAAAAAAAAATAGAGGCAGAGGTTCCATTCCAACCACCTCGGGGATGAGTCATTGGGAGTGGTTGAACTGAAAAGAACACGGGCTTCCTCCTTTAGTTAGTAGTTTCCACCTCCATTGGAACACTCCTAAATGATAGGCCTCCCTTCCACCTTTGTAGGGATCCCAACCTCCTCCTTTTCCTCTCTATAAAAAAGCCTTCTCCTTTTATGAAAACTAGCTGAACAAAGAGAATTTTACAGCTGAAGTGTTGAACTTGGAGAACTGAACTATAGATTAATAACTGAGTTATTGAGAAGGTAGATCAAGAAGGAAATCCATCGAGAGGGCCCTTATCCTATCTAAATTCCCAGATTAGATTTGAGACGTGCTTCGCCCGAACCCCGCTCGAGGAGACTGCAATGTTAGAGCATGGTTGTATCTCTTCTTTCTACCTAATAATACAAGTGACTATTTTTTGGTTCCCATCTTGTATTTTGTCTTTATCAAATGCAATATGCTTAGTCTTCTCTAACTGACTAGTAGTTTTTGGATGCATTTAGTATGTGGTATATGGTTATCATTTTCGGATCTCTGTGTAGGTGTCCAAGGGTGATAAGCGAAGGGATTTTGACTTGCCAAATCAAGATCGAGAAGTTTTCATCACCACTATGATATCCGACAACAGCATTGGACCACAGGCAGGTCATATTCTCACTTCCTCTTTCATTCAAATATCTAGGAACCTACACACTAGCATGATTCCTTGTTACTAGACCCACTCTAGGGCTAGAGGTATCATCTCTATCCATAGAGAGGATTTACCTACATAACAACAGGAATCTACCTGCAAAAGGCTACATCCTTCTCTCGTTCTCCATCTACTACTGGAAGGGATCTCCAACCCCCTAGTGTCGTTTACCAACTACTACTGGAAGGGAGTTTCGACCCCTTGATTAGTACACTAGTTTCTACTAGCAGGAAGCTTCTACTTCCACACTGAAGGCTTCGATCCTCAGAACCACTGTAGACCACGTTTCATCAATTTTCACATTGGATCCCACAGCTTCAACTGAACTCATCATAAAGATAATCAATAATAAAATTAACCCAAACTTCATTTAGAATTGTGAGATCACTGTAACCAGAACACAGTAATAACCCAGATTTCAAAATGATTATGTAGAAACATCTCAACCCTGATCATTCATTATCTTAAAATGCATATGCTAGTTTTCTTTACCCAACTCACTTGTGTACGCATTTTCCTTTGCACCAACTTGCGTATATATATGAGAATACTAATCTTCCAGATTATGGTCAATATGAGAACCATATCTAAGGCTTTCAGTGAGATATTTTTTTCGATATTTCAAAACCCTTAATCAGTTAGTTAGCATTAAACATATTTACTCACTCATTCATTAGATTTGTACATATTCGACTTAGCAGCATATATATTATTTAAGAAACCCAAATCTATATGAAGATTTCATTGACACACAATAGAAATACAACAGCAATAAACATATAACCTCTGTAGTAAGCTTCAGAAAAACCTGACTTTCATACCTGTTTTTTCTGAGGTAAAGCCACGCACATAGGTGATTTTACTAACACAAGCTAGCATATAGATTTATAAATATTAAATTTTCAAAATGTTTCAGATCTATAGGCTTACCTATATTTCTTCACTTCACTTTAGAAGACATGCGCTAGGTCACAGATCTATTCATCTCTTCAATAGATGAAGTACAAAGTCATTTTAGGTTTACAGATCTTGATCCATCATTATATCAAAGAGTACATCATAGATTCAAATCTACCAATAAAATAGAGTTCATCCCATGCAAATATACATCAAAGAGAAGTATTTAGTAACAACCCTTACACATGTAGACCCTTGCACTATGATCTTCTTCTTCTTATATAGGATTAGCCTTTATCAATACCATGAGCCAAAACCACACAAGTGTCAATGGTATTCTTGGATGAAATAAAATAGACGGTACAAAACTCAATATTTTGGGCTAATACCATGGTAATGCCCCTTGGTATCATAAATTGAGAGTGCAAAAGGTATATGCGACTTGGATTCTTCATACCCACGTGCATAGGCCACTTCTCTTCATCAAACCTGCATATACATTGAGAAATATTGTATGTTTCATTTCTCTTGTACTTAATGGAATTCCTTTCTCCGTCACCTCTGAAATTACCTATAGAAGCATCATTTTTACATCTTTAAAAAATAGGTTTCTTATCAAAAGGAAACTCATCAAGTAGGATTCCATCAAGGACAACTTCATCAAGTAGGTTTCCATCAAAGACGACATATTCCATCATATTGATAGCAATCTACCCTTTGGACTTGACGGTAGCCATGATGGTGTTTGATCACCACAATAGATAGATAAATTAATCATAACCATTATTTAAACACCAAAATACTCTCCCCCTTTGACATCAAGGGCAAAGGGTGGATCAATACTGAAACAAGGTTTCTCTTTCCTTGCAAAAAGAAGAGCTCTACAGATCTCATGTGCTCTGTATTGACCATGCTCTCCCTGAGTTCATGTTGAATCTTCGGATAGATTTTTCAATGAAGTACATGACTCTATAACTCAACCAAGTATGAACTTTCCTATCACCAATGATTCATACTTACATCAATGATCCAACCTTGGGGAGTTTCATATTTGACTCAACTTCCCAACTAAGTTAGTTTACAATTTTTGATTCAACTACCCAACCAAGTGGGTTTACAAATTTGAATAAGTCCTTACATGCCTGAATATAATAATTTTATATCATAGGTCTCAACATGACCTTTTCAGCAAATAAAATATATGACATTGTATAACCATGACCAAAAGGATCTCAAACAGGATATCATAACACAACAACCAAATAGAATGCCAACTATGCATTGTTTTCAATCAAGGCAGGTGCTCCCCCTAAGCTTGTGCATATTGAACACTTTAAACAACCAATTAATCAAAGAATATTCATCAAGGAGATAAATATCAAAGAAAGGTACAGAAGATGAATACTAGAACAACAACAGAGAATACCCAACAGCACCACATACTGTTTTGAAAGTTGAACCAAAGAATTTATGTCAAAAAAAACCATACGCGGTTTTATGCATATAAACTTGTGTATATACATGATTCACATTTAAGAAACCAACATACTAAATTTATTCTTTTTAATTTAAGAATATTTGATAAGAGAGGCAGAGACAACTCCCAACTTCTCTCTGAGATATTCAAATGATTCCATAGGAAGAGGTTTAGTAAATATATCTGCAACTTGTTCTTTGGAGGGAACATACTCAAATTTAACCTTCTTTTCAAGCACTTCTTCACATAGGAAGTGATACTTGATAGGAATGTGATTGGTATTGGAATGCATAACAGGATTTTTCGAGATACTAATGGAACTTGTATTATCATATAGAATGGAAATGGGAGGTGAAAATTTGATTTGAATATCTTGTAATGTCTGCATCATCCAAAGAAGTTGAGTGCAACATGATGCGGCAGCCACATATTATGCCTTTTCTATAGATAAGGCAATATAAGTTTGTTTCTTGCTGAACCAAGATACTAATCGGGGTCCGATATAGAATGCACCGCCACTAGCTCTTTTTCAATAATCAACATTTCCTGCCCAATCTGCATATCTTTAAACATGAAGAGTGAGATCAACGTTCTTTGGATAGCATAGAACAAATTCTTGATTCCCTTGTAGATATTTGAATATTCATTTTATAGCTTGAAGGTGAGAGTCTTTTGGATTAGCTTGGAATCTTCCAACCAACTACATGCATAATGTCTAGTATTTTCCGAGTTAGATAAAGCATACTTCCAATCATGGATCTATACTCTGGTTGATTCACCATGGGAGAATCATCATGAGAACTAAGGTTACATCCAGTTACCATTGGAGCTCCCAGGTTTGCAGTATTCCATCCCATACTTCTTCCAAATTTTCTTGAGATATTTTTCTTGTGATAGAAATATGCCATATGTTGTTTTTTGTACTTGTAAGCAAAGAAAATATTTTAGATCCCCAAGTAAAGACATTTCTAATTCTTGTTGCATGACAGAATAAAATTTCTGACTCATGGACTCTTCATTACTTCCAAAAATGATGTCATCAACATACACAACAATAATCAATAGTTTATCATTATTTGTTTTTGTGTATAAGTTACTGTCAGCAGATCCCTTTGTGAAACCTTCTTGTTGAATATATTTGTTAAGACGATAGTACCATGCCTAAGGAGCCTATTTGAGACCATATAAAGCCTTTTTATGTTTGCAAACAAGATTTTCATCATTTCCAAGAATGAATCCTTCTGGTTGTTCTATATAAACTCCTTCCTCTAGATCACCATTGAGGAAAGAAGATTTTACATCCATTTGATAAAACTTTGAATTGTTGAAATATTGAAAAAGCAAGAAACATTATTATGGCTTCAAGTCTTGCTACAGGAGAAAATGTTTCCTCAAATAATATACCTTCTTGTTGAGCATACCCTTTACAAACAAGTCTAGCTTTGTTTCTAATAACATCTCCATTTTAATTTAACTTGTTTCTGAATATGCATTTTGTTCCAATAACAATTTTATCATGAGGTCCTGGAACCAATTCCCAAGTATGATTCTTTTCAATTTGATCAAGTTCTTCATTCATGGCTTGAACCAAACATTTATCTTTACTATATTGATTTACATTATTTGATTCAATGGTGGCTAAGAATGCTAGTTAGCTAGGGGATCCTACAAGAGTTCTTCTTCTTTGGACAACTGATCCCTTTTCTCCCAAAATTTGAGATTTTGGATGACTCTTTTGAACATACCTAGATGGAGCCTTTTCAGATATATCATATTCTAATGCTTCATTAGGTTCTCCTTCTATATCGTTGTTATTTGATTAAGGAAAATATACATCATCATCATCTTTATTTATTGTTTTTATTTCCCTTTTTGGAGCTGTGAGGCACTCATCAATTACAACGTCAATACATTCAACAATATTATGATGTCTTTTATTTTAACATTTATATGATTTATTTGTATAAGAGTAACCAAGAAATAATCCATCATCTACTCTAGTCTCAAACTTACCAAGTTTTTCATCATTGTTTTTGATAAATCATTTTCTTCCAAAAACTCTAAAATGCTTTACAGTGGGAAGATTACCATACCAGATCTCATAAGGAGTTTTATCACTCTTCACACGAACATGACCCTTATTAAGAATATTTACTGCGGTATGTGTTGCTACTCCACAAAAGGTATCTATAGTTCTATATTCATCAAGCACAGCATGAGCTATCTATTGAATTGTTCTATTCATTCATTCTTCCACGTCATTTTGTTGACGGTTTCTAGCTAAAAAAAACTATTTTTTTGACGGTTTCTAGCTAAAAAAAACTATCTTTTTATGCCATGATATTCACAGAATTCAAATTACTGCACCAGTGATCACATTACTGGACTTGAAACAACAATTTGAGGTGATGAAAAATGCCTTTTATTATGCTATTTGACTAGTCCTTAGTCAAGAGGGGCATTGAGTGGCATATCGTAGTGAAACACTTTCCAACATAGTTCGTAAATATCCATTATGCAGAATTTCCAATAATAGAATAATTACATTTTGGGGAAGGAAACTCTCATCCACACAAACCACCGACCCCTGTCATTCATACAAACATAAACGAAGTTCCAAAAGTATTGTCATAATAAGTGGTCCATATACGTGCAACAATGTCATTTTAAAATCAAGTAGAAGAAGGGAAACACAAATAATTTTGTAAACTACCTCACCCGACCACCTATCGTGGCCCTAACCACTGTGTCTAACTCTTGTGGGCACGAGAATTCCAGTTGGCCACTTCTCTACAAAAGCGATCTAGAATTTGGCCACACATATAAGACACTCTTGGAAGGTAAGAAAATTTGAAATGTTGACCTCCACACTGCACTGATATGTCACCTTAGACACTTTTGTGCTCCTTCAAGCAAGCATGCCAAGCATTTTTGGGAAGTGCACTACATTTGGGTCGCTAGGCATTTACGGGTAGATAACACAAACTTTGACAAAATATTAGGAGGTAGATCAAATATTCAGCTGCATCCACCATTTCCAAACCAAACAGTAAGAAGAAAGTTCTTTATACTATGCTACCTACCCCTAGTCGATGTTCTGAATACATCTCCATGGATTACATGTTAGGTCTTCCTTCTACTAAGCATGGCAGTGATTGATTTTTTTTGTCGTCAATCAATTCTCAAAGATGGAAATTAAGGAAGCTTGCAAGAATAATATCACAGTAGAATCCACTGCTAAACTCTTCTTCAAACAAGTGTGGGTACAGTTTGGGATCCCAGAATCTATCATCTCAAATCAGTATAGTAGGTTCCCCAGTACATTTTATTGTAGTCTCTATTCGATGCTGGAAACCAAGCTCACTAAGTCCATTGCTTTACGTCCCCAAACTGATGGATAGACATAGGTCATCAACACGATGATCATACACATTACACACATGTACAGTTAAAATCATCCAAGCACATGGATCGGAGCCTCCCCTATTTACAACATATCTATAATGGCCACAACCCCTTTCAGGCGAGCTTGGCATTCCAACCACTATGTCCCATTGATGTAGCCATGCCATTTGTGGCTACTAAGGAATGAGACGAACAACATCATTAATCGCATTCAACACATCCACCAAGAGGTTCATGACATTTTGGATAGAGCTAGTGCTACATCATCACCATGAGGTGTCGCACTGTTTTGAGGTGGGTGACAAAGTGTTGTTATAGGAGCACCTCTATGGACACCACCACAAGCTATACCACTCCGATATGGTCCATATACAATCACCAAGGCCATGGGATACAATCCTTTTGAGCTTATCATTTTTCCATTCCTAAATTTTCACCCACTATTCAAAATGGGTAGACTTCGGCCATACCTTCTACCATTATTTTACAGATTTTTCAACGAGTGATTTTTCAAAATCTTTTGTAATTGAATTGATGCTTTCATGTTTTCATTAAGAGTCCTACTAATGCACGATGGTCATCCCATAAGAGAACATAAAATTAATTAAGAGGGAGCCTTTGAAGTCAATGTATGATAAAAATATGTTTTCTATCATGCATACCCTAATGAAATGGAAACAATATATTATAGGTATGTATCACAATAACCTACAATAAATTTTACAACATAAAAAAAATATATGAGAAAAAAAAAATTGTTGGAGAAAATATAAAAGCTCCCTAAGATGGGAAAGGACAATGCTGCAATTGATGCTTTATCACGAAAGGATGGAGACCCATTATTACTTACAATATCAACTATAGCTCCATAATGGTTAGATGAAATTTGAAGTGAATACCTTAAGGATCCAAATATATGTAGCCTAATCAATAATCTTATTCAAAATTCAAAACTCAAATGGAGAAATGGAATCCTTTGGTATAAGGGATGAATTTATCTAGGTCCTACTTCAAATTCAAAATTAAAGTTCTTAAGGAGTGTCATGTGTGAGAAGCAATTATACATGTGGGATTCTGAAAAATCTACAATAATATATGCCAATCATTTCTTTGAAAGTGGATGTATAAATAAATTTAAAAATATGTGGAAAAATGTAGTAAATTCTTAAGAAGAAAAAATAAAAAGAGTTTGAGACCCTGATTGCTCAATTTAGTGCACATCAGAAACTAGAAATGATAAGAAATAGTGATGGAATTCATTGATAGGGTACCCATGTGAAATGGGAATCACTAAATATTCACAATTCATGGGTATAAAAAGTTCATATTCTCAAAAAAAATTGATGAAATATTTTTCCCAAACATTTACAAGTTGCATGAATTGTCAAAGATCATTATTAGTGATCAAGATGGAAAATTTAAGGGAAAATTTAAGAAGTAGTTCTTTATACAAATTGGCACATATCTCAACTTCACCTCATCCTACGACTCTAGATAAATGTGAAATTGAAATTATCATTAAATATTTGGAAGCATATCTTACCTATTTTCTAACAAACAAGCACTCTAAATGGTCTAAATGGTTACATCTAGAAGAATGGTGGTACAACTCGATCTATGATACTCAAGAGAAAAATACACCATTTTTATCTCATTTTTGTTATGAACCTCCTAAATGGAAGGAGTTAGCCATAAATCATTTAAAAATTTTAAGAGTAAAAGATAAACTAGAGGCAAACCAAAAATTGTTCATAAACTAAAAAAATAAATTAAATATTACATGGATGCATATGAAACAACAAGGTTAGAAACATAGATCCTAAATATAATTTGGCTAAGGAGATTGGGTATATGTCTATATTCAACTTTACAAACAACTATCATTAAAACAATACGGAACAAACAAGCTAGAATCAACTCTATGGACCATACGAAATTATCAAGAAAATAATTTGAGTAGCTTATTGTTTCAAACTAATTGAAACAAGTGTCATACATAACATTTTCCATTTTTTTCTTCAAAAAAAATGTTAGGAAAGCATCAAAAAACACTTCCTGAATTGAATAATGAAGGAGAAGATGTAGTGGAAATATAAGCTATCATTTCCACAAGAGAAAAGTGATTCTATTCTTGAGTAATGAAGAACCTGCCACAAGAACGTATGTCTTAGGAAATTAAAAAATTTAGTCAACAGTATCCATGGTTACCTACAATTTTAGGAAAAATATTTTCTTCAGAAGAAGGAAATATGATGTATAAAAATTAAATATACATTAATTAAGATTATTTAGGAATAAGAAGATCAAAATATCATCAACCCTTATATAAAAGGGGCCAAGGCTATAGTTAACTTAGCTTTATCATTGTGACATCATTATTTAGTTCCTTTCATATAATTAACTTCACATATAAATATTTGTTAGTTTTTTCCACAACACTTGAAGAACATACCATCTAAAGGAAAGAGAAGGTTGTTAGACAATATCACAACATGAGGTAGGATTCTAAGTGAGAGTGTGAAAAAAAAATCATCACAATAATGAAAAACAACCATTTGTATTAGATAACCATTAATTGCCTAGTAGCATGTCTAGTCCATAGATACATAGTAAAATTTCTAACATTGTCCATTTATAATTGTAAACAAGAAACCTAGTCTACTAAGTTGTTATCTATACTAGGATGTCTTCTTACCTGTATTTCATCATGAAATGGGTTGGTAATATATATAAGAATATATAGAGCTATTTGTGAATTGTATTACTCTGTTGGATAATTTATTTGAACTTTCATTGATATTTTGTGGGAAAATTTAAAATTTTACAACATGGATATAGAAAATAGCCAATGAAATTCACTTTGATATTAAATTGATATTACTATCAAAGATGAATAATGAGTTCACTAGTCATGTTTAGTTTTCCTTGAATCAACATCCAACAAAATATGGCCCATCCTCTTGCCCCATGTAACCTTAACACTCCCATAACTTACACTACCATCTATGGTGAATTTTCTTGGCTTGAAATAGGGTCTACTCTTTTTTAAATGTATTAATAAATTGTAGAAATAAAATTATAAAAATGTTGTTAACTTTTATTATCTTAGAAAAGATATAATTAATCTTATTTTCAATATAGAAGCACCTACACAATTGTAATGTGTTTCTTTGAATAAGTAATGTTTAGATTACCTGAAAACAAACTCTAATTTTATGTAAAACATGTGAATCCCACATTCATCATCAACTAAATAACATTTTAAACATTTATTATATAGCAAGGTAGAATCACATTATCCCACATGTATTATTTTGATATAGTTCCTTGATATCTGTTATATATAAAAAAAGGTTAGGTAGTACCATGAGAAATACATCACATTTTATTTCAATGTTTTTTCTTTATAAAGAGTTCAAGATTTATGTTTTTATGGATGTGGGGATGCTCGTATTTTTTTAGGTTTGAAGTTAGAACTTTACTAAGCATATTCTTTCACTTTGTAAATTTCAATGTTTATGTTTTATATGTATTTTTATATTTTCACTAATTTTTATTTTGGAGCTTTTTTGTTTCTACTATTTTATTATTGAAAAATATTTATCTCTTTTAGTGAGGGAGAATCCTGAAAGGTTGCTTCAATAATTATGTACATGTCCCCTTTCCATTTACAGAATGGATAGTTATTTAAAAATTCCTTTCTCTATTCATTGATGTTTTAAGTGAATTTTAGATCATCCCTTCAGGCATAGTCATTTTTTCTAATTTATTCACTGTAATTTTATTATTTCAAATAAAATTACCATTATCTTTTATTTGGAATTAATTTTGTGTTTATGTAATAGAAATTTTAGCATAAATATGTATGAATTGTTGTTTATTCTCCACTCATTGACTAGTGCACCTTTTTTTCATCCTCATATAGGAACCCCATCTGCCTTAGGCTATAGGGCTAGTTCATTCCAAGACCACATTTTCCCATCACTTCACCAATCCATTTGGTTCCTAAGTGTATTATATCCCATCATAAATATTGTGGGATATTTTCCATCCCATTAAGATATAGTGACGCTCCTACACATACAGTCATTAGAGCAAAGCTCCATTATTGTATTGACTATGGCTACATTAGCTTTTCTAATTGTAATCCCTATTGATTCATCCATTGTAACTAAACTAATTGAACAATATATCTATACCTATTCACCTTGCTGGATCACTTTTCTATACAAATGTTCAATTTGTTATCCAATATTTTTTATTTCCTAAATTTTTGAGGTTGCGATAATTTATTGAATAATTATTTATCTAACATGAATTTTATCGATTCTAGAAAATTTGATTCAAGTTCATCTTTTGATTGTTATAATTCCTACTAGGAGAAATTGTAGAGAAGATTGGGTTGGATAGAACGGCCCAATGCCCTTTTAGCACTTTCAAATTAACATGTATATAAATGTTTAAAAAAATCTATATTAAGATGCATCTTAGATCCGTCTAAAGCCAGCGTGTTTCATTACGGCTATTAGCCACCCGGAGGAGATCAGAATGCCCATAGAGCGAACGAACTACAAGCAAATCGAATCACATTCTCAATAGCCTTCCAACTCAATTCGATTCAGTATCGTGTTGTGATGTTATGTAGGCATGAACAACAAATTTTGTCATAAATTTTGTGCACCTACCGAATCAACTGGACAGAGTGCACCGGCCACACAACTTTAGCGGACTTAGTATATCTATGTATGTCTTCTCGAAATCTTTACCAATTCGATGTCATCTCAGGGCTTTTCCACACACAAGGCACAGAGATCGACTAAAATTTGACGTGAAAGTTTGAGTTTGCAGCTGCACACTATTCAATCTGGTTGAAATTTGCGGCTGGGGCTACAAATGTGTAGAACAATGCAAATTAGCAGAACGATGCTAACAACAACTACCATTGGTAGAGTTTCTTTTTTGTATTCTATTCATCTAATCACTAAAATCGAAAATGAATATGAATATGAATAGTAAATTGTGAATCGTTTCTCTTTACTTTTGGTGAGAGTGTGTTTTGAAACTAATAAATTGTGAATCGTTTCCTAATCATAAAAGAGTGTTCATTCTTTATGTAGAGTTTGAGTAAACTCATAATATCTGTGACATTTTTTGGAATAGGGTTAAGTATATTGTGACATTTTTGGAATAGGGTTAAGGAGAGTTGTTGCTAATAATTTTTCTAGAAGTTTTTTATGCTTTTTTGTTGGTCTCTATGAAGTTGCTTCATTTCTTTCATCTAAATTTATAATAAGTGGAGATCCAGGAAAAAAATGAGGCAACTTCATAACCTAGCTGAGTACCAACAGAAAATGATAAAAAGTAGGTTTCCTTAAACCTAATTCAGAAGATGTTACATATTGTGTGTTTACTCAAACTCTAAGAAGAAGGGGAAGAGAAAAGCGTTTTTTAATGGATCCAAAACACTCACTCAGACAAGAGACTGAAAGAAAAACTCTCATGCAAGGGTCCTCCTAGAAATATGAGAAGGAAATCACAAAGCTCTCTGGGGCTAGCCTGCACCTCTTCAATCCCTAGTAATGTCTACTTTATTCGTCTATGTTTTTCAATAATTTTAACTATTCTCATAATAAGTTCTAATTTTTTACCTTTGCCTACTTTCAGTGAATAGTATTGTCAAGGAATCCCCATTGGATGAAGCCTAGTTTGTACCAGAAGTAAAAGGAAAGAAACTATTCATAACTTACTGCTAATTAATTTTAACTAGTCTCCTAATAAGTTCTTATCTTTTGCCCTTGTCTACTTTCAGTGAATAGTATTATCAAGGAATCCCCATTGGATCAGGCTTAGTTTGTACGAGAAGTAAAAGAAAATGATTAACAATTTACTATTAATTTTAGTGATTAGATGAATATTTGTGTCAAAATAAAATTTATGATTTTATTTAGTAAATTTAGATTATTTTATTAGTTATCATAATCAGAATTTTAGTATTGTTTTTTTTATTCAATTATAATTATAAAAAAAATTACTAAACAATCTCTAGTAAAGTCTACTTTATTTGTGTATATTTTTCAATAATTTTAACTATTCTCCAAATAAATTCTTATTTTTTACCCTTGTCTAATTTATGTGAATAGTATTATCAAGGAAACCTCTTTTGATCCATCCTAGTTTGTACCAGAGATAAAAGGAAACTATTCACAATTTACTATTAATTAATTTAAACTAGTCTTCTAATAAGTTCTTATCTTTTACCCATTGAATAGTATTATCAACTAATTCTCATTGGATCAGGTCTCCTATGCACTAGAGGTAAAAAGAAATGATTCACAATTTACTATTAGTTTTAGTGATTAGATGAATATTTGTGTCAAAATAAAATTTAGATTACTACTTATCTTAATCAGAATTTTAGTATTTATTTTTTAATTTATTTATAATTATGAAAATAATTATTAAATAATTGATAAATTTTTTATTTAAATTGAATTTATTTATTTATTTTCCATATATTATTACTTATTAAAATCTAACTAGCTATAGATTATAAATAAAATGTTATTAAACAATAACATTTTATTGTTAGTTATTAAAAACTATTTTTATTGAAATGAAATTTTCATTTTTTAATATGATATTTAGGGGTAATATGAATGTGAATAAATATAACTATTATTGATAATATATTATATTATTAATTATGGTGTCTCTTTTCTAGTAGTATTTTCAGTAAGGGAAATGAAATTTAAAAATTAAAAATTAAAAATTAAATAAAAAGCATAATGTGCTGTAATGTAAGCATTTGAATTTTGTCAAAAATAAAAATAAACAATAATAATAATAAACATAAAGACTATCTATGGAATTGACAACCTATAGTATTTGTGTGAAATATGGCTTATTTTAAAGAAGGAAAAGTAAATCAACCTAGATAAATCTTGACTTTGGATCCATTTGATAAGCCTTAGTGAGACTTTGGATCCCAATAGATTTGATAAGACTTAGTGCTTGGAGATCTACATTTAAGATGGATGTAGGATTCTTTAATTTACACATTCTCAATAGGTTATATTCTACATGATTACCATGACTTCTAAATACCATCATTTATTGTTGACTGTTGTTTTATTTTTTTATGTTTATTTAATTTTTTTATTTTATTTTGACCTAGTTAAAATGTTTACATTACATTGCATTACTCTTTTATTTAGTTGGTTTTTTATTAATTTAATTTAATTTTTATTTTTATGTAATTTGACTTAGTCAAAATGTTTAACATTATATTACAACATCTCCACCATCCTAGGATGGAGGGCATTTGTACACACAATTATAACATTTATCTTAATTTAAATATTAAATGCCTCATGCTTTTTATCCTCCCATCTCCAAGGTGACCTCCTTTGAGGAGAAATGCTTCCATTGCACTTTCACCTAGGGGATGGCTAGATTCTAGAGAAAAGCATAGTTTCTCTGTGATGTAATACTTGTAGGGGTTTGAGTTCCACATGTAGCACATTCTAATCAAGCACATTAGAACTATCATGATTTTTTTTTTTTTTAATAAAGAGACATAGGATTAACCATAACTTTTCCTAACTAGTTAACTGCGTAGAATATGTTGGGTTATGTGTTCACCAAATAGATGAGTTAACCCACAAGCTACCAGTAAATGGTAGCATCCTCTACTTTTCCTGAAGTAGCATCCTCCTTTGTCCAGTTCCCTATTAGAGGAGTCTCTATGGTTTAATTCCGTCCATGTGTAACTTCCTCATAATATCCATGGCGTACTTGCCCTCAAATAAAAATATCTCGTTATCTCTTTCCCATATTTCCAATCCAAGGAAATAGTGAAAGATCCTTGTGTCCATCTCAAATTCTCTTGCAAGATCTTCTTTGCAATAATTTATGATATTCTCATCACCTATCAGTAGCATACCATCCACATAAGTTAAAATAGTCAAAATCTTACAATCAACCACAATCTAATATAGCTTCGCATCCACTTCACTTTTTGTGAAGCCCAACCGAGTGAAATAAGTGTCAATCCTGGTGTAGTAAACCTAAGGTGCTTTCTTTAGCCCATAAATTTCTCTATCGAGTATTCATACATGCGACTCCCTATATAAGGACTGAAAACCTTCTGAATTCCTAACGTACACCTCTTCCTCAATAACTCCATTGAGAAACGTTGTATTTAGATCGATGTGATGTATCTATCATCCCATTTGTGCTAAGAGTGCAAGGATGGATCTAATAGAGGATTACCTTGTGACTAGTGAGAAATTCTCATCATAGTCAATACCCTCCACCTCAGATAACCCTCTAGCCACAAATATAGCCTTGTGTCTCTCCACATTCCCATATATTGCATGCTTCACCTTGTAGACCCACCTTGATCCTACAACTAATTTCCCCACTAGTGATGGGACAACATCCAATGCATTGTTTATGATAGTAGAGTCATACTCCTCAACCATGGCATCAACCTAAACTTGATTCTACACATCTTCCTCAAAGAGGATGGTTCTATCTAAATACCTTCACTCATAAGAGACATCTATCCAATGTAATTCTCTAGGGACCTTCTGCAATATTCCCAATTTTCCACAAGTTAATTGGAATATTAGAGTTCTTAATTTTCTTAATTAATTAAGTAAATAAGTGGTTGGATGGACCCATAAACCCCATGGATGAATAAAATCCACTTTTGATGTGTGAATATGGATACTTTAGATCAAGATATACATTATGGAGTAGTGGAGTAGCTTCTTAAATGAAGCAAGAGTGGAGATCATGGATCATTAATGTAAAATCATTAGGGTCTTAGAGGAGGTCAACTTAGATCATGGTGCATTAAAAGTAAGATCATAAAGCACTTATGATGAGATAGTGGAGGAAGTGGTGCATCTAATGCACGCATGATGGAGAGAGTGGGAATTAAATGCAGACATGATGGATATCACATAGAGACAACACAGTCTTCATGGAGGCTAGTGGCCACATGTACATCACAGTTATGATGTGGGCAAGGGCTATGTAAGGCTTACAATAAATATAATGAATATGAAGGCACAGTAGAAAGTAGGCTTTGTATTATTATATTTTTTATCTCGTTAGATCTAGATTTTTCATGTGACATTTCCAGGCACAGCTATCTTGTTTAGCTAAGTCTATAGTGTTGTTTAGCATACCGGTGTTTCCGAGTGGAAATATCACCCTTATCCACGGGGGACTTTGAGTGTCTACTTTGGGAAGATTTCTATCGAGCTCCATTCATCATCACTCATTGGTGCCACATTCAGCCAAACTCATATGCACTTTTAGTCACAACAATAACACAATTCCAACTCAAGGGTTTGAGAGGTGGTGGTTGTTTCCAGTATTTCATCTCAAAATCCTGTGAGGGACCATTCCTTCACCTTGGGCATACTTTTTCCACCATTCTTGAGCTACATTGCAGTATCGAGAATTAGGATATAGAGCCTCGATCCTTAATAGTGCAGTTTTTGGCAGTAGTTGTTTAGCAATAGCTACAATCAGTTGAGAAGGATAGAGGAGCTAGATCTTGAGCTGCTAGCTTGAGGATCTAGTCAAGGGATCAACCCTTCTTGCATAGATATGATTGTACATTATATTGCAGCAATATTTGATCATATTATGCAGTATATATGCATACCTAGTAGTTCTATACTGAAGCCCTAAGAGCGTAAGTTTCCTAGATTCATAGATCTCAAAACCATTTCTCGGTTATCGTGGGTATCCATCATAGAGCCTGAATCTCAATTTTTAGCACCATCAGAGCTCTAGAACTACCAGATCTACATTGCCATATTTTCCAGCAGTTGTTACCCCAACATTTCCAGCAGGGGCATCACAGTATTTTCCTCTAACAATGAGCAGTTATGAAGGTGCTCTTGTGGGAGGACATTAGGGTCACTCTAGTCAATCTCTTTGGCTTGAGTGTCTCGTATTTTGAGCACTAGTGTACTTGCATTCCACCTCCTATATAATAAAATGGCTTAGTTATTCTATACATTGTTATGGTGTCTTTAGATTATTTGTTCATTGCTACAGTTTTCAATTATTGTGTTTTAGTATTACTGCATTCTCCCTTTTCAAATATTAAAGTGGTATCAGAGCAAGCTCTTTGGCTCAGCTTTTGGGAACTTCCTCTTTAACATCAAAAGAAGAAGCATATCGTAGAGATCTATAGTGATGGAGGGTTCGAGTTTTGCCACTTTTCTCTATAGATCTATGTAAGATCACTCCAAGGATGTCAAAAAAATGAAGAGTGAAAGGAAAAAGTAGGTTCCAAGAAGATTTCATGAACAGGAACATCCAAGCACTTCCTATCAATAGCAGAAATTACTCACAATGCATAGATCTTTACAAAATTCTACTAGATCCCCTTTTCTTTGAGAGGGAAGGTGAATGGTATGAATATGAAGGAGACTTGGGGTAGGAAACCCTAACTAAATATATGTTTGAGTACAAGTCATAGCCTAGAGCTTTCAAGGAGAATCTAACTCTCCAACAATTTTTACATCTCAAAGAGGAGAGGAGATATCGCAGGAGAAATAGAAGAAAGAGGGATAGATTATTCTTGCCTACATTTGATGGATCTCCCACAAGAAAAATTAGGGCTTGGAGGGAAGAGTTTCCTATGTTATTTCAGATATATCCTGTAGAAGAAGGAGATTTTATTGAGATTGTAGCACCACACCTTGAAGGTGAATCAAGAGATTGGTTGTTCAGTCACTTGTCACACATGAAAGTGTTTTCTTATGCTGATTTCATTTAGCTACTGAAGAAGAGGTTTGGCAGAAAGAAACCAGGCACATCTCACATAGTGACATCTCCCATCATTGAGGAAATAGTACATGAAGAGATGAAGGAAGATGTCATCATTATCACTGAGGAGGAGGAGCCTCTACCACCACCATAAGTTGCATATGTACTTTCATGAGGAGGAGGATCACTTAAATGTTTTCAAGATGGTCTTAAGCTTTTGAAATTTGGAGCCACATGCATGACTAATGAAATTCATGAGGAGCACGTAGATACGAGCAATGGTACAATAGAAGTGCAACCATCATGAGTACTAGTATTTGAAGAGACCATTACACTGGTGGAAGGAATTCTTGTAGACATGCAAGATGTTCTCGAGATTCAGATTATCCAAGGTTTGCATATACTTTCATCTCATATTATTTTAGTGCCTCATATTGGGATTTGTGAGACCATGCCATCAGGGAAAATGCATTAACCAAGGATTAGAGCACCTTGCTGATTCAGAGCAGAAAATTATCACTCCAGAAAGGACCCTTGAGTTGATTAAGGACAAGATGTATTGATATCCCAGTTTTTCATTGTTGAGCTATACCAAACACTTTGTGTTGAAGTGTGGAGTTGCAGAATATGGGAGGAGAACCGTCCTATTCAGTATAATCCCAAACTATGAGTTTAGCATTGTACGTGGCCATGAAACAACACATGTATCACCATGCAGGTATACAATGATGTCACTTAGAAACAGTGATGAGAAGAGGGCCCCATTATTCTTGAAGCATTCTAAAGGTAACTTCACTCATGAAGCACTAGAGGGACAGATGATAGAGGGTATAAATATTATGATTGAGAGCATTCCCCATTATCAAGATGAAGTTTGTTTGATGATAATTTCATAGCTAAAAGAGGAATTTCTATCTACATCATGTATGAAGCCTTATGTCTTCTATTTTGAAAATGATGATAGGATCTCATTGAGAGACCTCAAAGGAGGTGCACTTCAAAATTTCATGAAGTGAAAATATATTCAGATGGAGGAGATTGGTGTTTTACCTTGGATGGGTACCAATATTGATCATTACATGCTTCAGCATCCATAGTGGGATGGGGGGATGAGGAGAATGAGCAATGGGTTGACAACCTACTTGCAGGTCTATGATACTGGGAAACAAGAAGCATGGAAGCACTGGTTTATTTTGGGTGAGTATGGATACTACCAAACATCTCACATTTGCAGAATCCATGCCATGTATATCACTAATGACATGCAGCAGTAGGAAGCATGGATGCGTTGGTTATTGATGAGAGAGTTTGGACATCTCATGATATATCTTATGTCCATATAATTGCTTTTGTTTGGCATATGTCTCATGTCTTTACATGTACTTCTATTTTGGATATATCTTATGTTCATTTATGGACTTAGGTTTGGGACAAATAATAGCTCTCACATGATGTGGCATCAAGAAGCTTATTTGTATTGTTATAATGACACATCGCACATGTCCATTAGTATGTTGTTGATCCATGACTTGCATCATGATGATGTAATATGACAACAAGAATCCTTGTTTCTTTGGTTACTCTTGGGTGAGCATGGGTAGATTTCTCCCCATAGATTGCATGACATTGATCAAGGATGGCAATACGAGGTCTTAGTGTAGTGGCTTCCATTAGGGGATTATCTTCATTGTACTTGGTATAATCATGATGTGATGTGGTAGCAAGTGGCATTTCTGCGGTAGCTTCTTTTGACATGATGTAGCCACTACATTTGGTACAATGATGATGTGGTATGGTAGCAAGAAGCATTATTGTGGTGGCTTATTTTGAGATATTATGGCTCTCATACTTATATTGATTGTCATATGTCATGGCAGCAAGAGGAATTATTGTGGTGGCTTCTATTGAGAGAGTATGGCTCTCTTACCTTGCTTCATGATGATCTAGCATGGCACCAAAAGGATTTGTTGCAGTGGTTGTTATTCCGAGAATATGGTTTGACACTATACATGTTCATCCATATGTCTCTACTTATTATTTTTCACTATGTTGATTTGATGCTTGGATCCCACATGGCCAACATGGATAATGATGGGAGCATTGAAGATGTAATCTAGTATATGTAGCATAGGTTGGAGGGATAATTCATGATTTGGGACTTTCCACTTTCGGACGAAACCACTTCATTTCATGTATCTCATGTATGGAGGAGATCTTTTGTTATCATATGGTTTCCACTGGGAGATTCGTTGGTGACGAGTGGAATCTAACTTTTCATTTGGAGGTCATTCTAGACATTCTAGAGAGGCAGTTTTGGAGTTGGCCATGCATTACAGATTTTGGCAGATGGGTAGGCTTTCCATATCACAATACCATTTGGAGGGAGGATGTTTGTTGTAACATCAAATTTTGTCATTTCTTGAGGACAGGCAACATTTTTTGTGGGGAAGACTGTAACATTCCTAGTTTTCCACAAGTTAATTGGACTATTAGAGTTGTTAATTTTCTTAATTAATTAAGTAAATAAGAGGGTGGAGGGACCCAAAAACCCCATGGATGAAAAAATCCACCTTCTATGTGTGAATGTGGATAATTTAGATGTAGATCTACATTATGGAGTAGTAGAGTAGCCTCTTAAATGAAGGAAGGGTGGAGATCATGGATCATTAATGTAAAATCATGAGGATCTTGGAGGAGGTCACTGAGATCATTGTGCATTAAAAGTAGGATCATAAAGAACTTATAAGGACATAGTGGAGTAAGTGGTGCATCTAATGCAGACATGTTGGAGACAGTGGGAAGTAAATGTAGACATGATGAAGATCATGGGGAGACAACACAATCTTCATGGAGGCTAATGGCCACATGTACATCGTAGTTATGAGGTGGGCGAGGGCTATTGAAGGCTCCAAATCTATATAATGAAGATGAAGGCACAATAGAAGGGATACTTTGTATTATTATATTTTTGATATGTTTAGATCTAGATTTTTCATGTGACATTTCTATTCACACTTATGTTGTTTAGCTAAGTCTATAGTGAAGTTTAGCACAAGGGTGTTTCCAAGCGGGAATCCCACCATTACCCATGGGGGACTTTGAGTGCCTATTCTGCGAAGGTTTCTATCGAGCTCCATTCATCATCAAGAATTTGTGCCACATTCAACCACACTCATATGCACTTTCAGTCACAAAAATAATGCAATTCCTGCTCAAGGGTTTGAGAGGAGGTGGTTGTTTCTAGCATTTCAGCTAGGAAACTGGTGAAGGATTCATCCTTTCACTTTGTTCTTCATGTTCAACATTACAGGAGCTGTATATTCATATCTAATATTTAGGTCAGCATTACACAACCTTATGCAGTAGCAATTCCCCAATGTATTGCAAAGTCCAGTCTTGTATATCAATTGCAGGAGGGAAGTCTCTATTATGTCAAATGGAAATCTTGTGACAGAATATTCCTTCACCTTTCGCATACTATTTCAATCATTATTGAGCTACATTGCAAAATGAAGCGGCGCACGAAAAATGCGAAAGTGTTTTGCCGAGCAATGCGAAAAATGCAGCAAACACGCTTCCATACCGAATGGCATGCAGGATTTGTAGAGGATTTTTTTTTTTTTTTTTTTTTTTTTTTTTTTTTTTGTAGAGGGGTTTTTTTTTTTTTGTAGATTTTGTAGATTTTGTAGATTTTGTATTTTGTATTTTGTAGATTTTGTAGATTTTGTAGATTTTGTACACCCCAGGCGACCTCGAGATTCTTGAGATTTTTTTTTTTTTTTTTTGGGGTTTGAGACGAGATTTTAGGGAGATTTAGGATTTTGGCCTCCTGAGATTCTTGCCGGCAAATTTTTTTTTTTTTTTTTTTTTTTTTGAGATTTTTTGACACAGATTCTGTGTTTCCCAGGTTTCCCAGGATTTCCCAGGCCTTGTGTTTCCTTGCATCGTAGATTTCATGCCTTGTAGCTGACCTCCTGGGATTTTGTGATTTTGGATCTAGAAATGATGAATTCTAGATGATCCGGAAAAGAAATGATGAAGACTCGATGCAAGTCCGATGAAGAAATTGAAGAAACTGCAAGTTTATAGATCCGGAACGTTTCCGCAAAGTTTATCTTTTATAGATATATATGTGTTGGGAAAAATACCGAGAGGGGGGGGTGAACTGCGTATTTATCGCATGTCCAAACTTTCACTTTTTCCCCGTCTCTAAAATGCATACGCTACTTTCCGAACCGTACCGCGTATATACGCGATACCCTTTACGAAACTCGCGTATACGTATATCTATTTATGTCATTAATTTCACTTAAATCATTCCTTCATTTATTCATCGTATATTCAATAAGCGTAAACATGCGTAAAAAATGTTAATAAATCATCACACAAAGCATCACACATGAACACCAGGATTTTTAGGTGGAAACCCAAGTCGGGAGAAACCACCGCCTACAGCTTGCTCTCACCTTCAATATTTTATTATAGAGAAAACATCTTACAACATATGTGCTTGCGTGATTTCTGACCAAAGACGTGTGCACCCACCCGCGCTCGTTTACCAAACCCTCTCCCCGGAAGGGAGCCACGACCCCCCGACTTCGTTTTACCGGCCCTCTCCCCGGAAGGGGAGCTACGACCTCTCGATCTCGTTTACCACCCTCTCCCCGGAAGGGGAGCGCCACCGATTGCCACTGGGCCTTCTCCGGAAGGGAAAGCACAACCCCTCGACCGAAGGCTACAACCTCAAAGACCACCTTGGACCACGTTTCATCAATTTTCAAGACCGGATCCAACCACTTCAACAGAACACAAATCATAGTGCCACACAATTCACCATATTTCCGCACCGAACCTTTCCATACTTTTAAGCACAAACATACATCACTACCGCATGCTACCGATATTTCGTGTTTCCATCGATATTTCATACCCCTTGCTTTAGCAAACCCTAGTTTGCATACGTCAGGCCTTTTACTTTACATCGATGTCGCGTATATACGCGCTTCCGTCCACACAAACCACGTATACCAAAGCAGTATATTTTATTGCGCACACGCGTACCCCCCGCCGGCCACGTATATACGCGCTTCCTCCGCGGCGAAGTAGTGTATAGATCTTCAATCATTACAGAACAGCATACTCATCGCACGTATATTCAAATTGGTATCTACCCTTTTGCTTCGGCGTATGTTCGCCTAGATGCTCGCCTACTGCTGCATCTAAGCCTTCCACAATCGTATCTACAACACAAGAGCAATTCAGATCTAGATCCCCTTCTTCATCATTATGATCATACAATCAGATTTATCATTCAAGTGAAACTTTCCATTCGTATATACTTGCAGAGAAGTATTCATTCAAGCTCGACATTTTTTCACCCACAAGCACATCTCGATTTGCACAATGAATTTCTTCTCCTTATATAGGTTTATCCTTTTTCAATACCACGGGCCCCTTTTTCAATACCACGACCCAAACCAATACCACGAGCCCAAACCACTCGGACGGGCCACGAAAGGATCATTACCCAATACAATGGGTCAATACCATGGTGGTTACCCTTAGTTTTGCAATTTTTGAGCGCTTTAGCCCATACGCGACTTGGCACGTTCTTTCTCGCATGCATACGCGACTTGTGCCAATCCGCGTATACCAAGAGACATACTCTTTTCATCATACTTTGAGTACATTCCGAAATCCTTTCTTCATAGCTCGTACACCGTAGAAACATCATATTTTTCTTCTATCAGAACACATTCTCTTAAGCACAACTTCATCAAGTAAGTTTTCATCATCTTCATCAAGTGGGTTGCCTTTCTAAGGACAACACTCAACAACATATCACATCGTATTTACATCATTTTAACAAGTCCATCAAGTCAAGCATAACTTCATCGTGTGGATTGCCATCAAGGACAACACATGTCAGCCACATGTCTTCATTCTATCTTTGGGTTGCTATCAAGGACAACACTGCATCATATTTCCAACAATCTCTCCCCTTGACTCGATGGCAACCACGATGGTGTTCGTTACCACAGCAGACAGATACCATGTCACCTCCCAAAATGTCACTCTCCTGAAATCAAATATTTGACATCATTACTTCTCTTCATTCAAACACCATGTCACTCTCCCCTTTGACATCAAGGGCAAGGCTGATCAAAAACCAACACTCTCCTCCTTATGGAAGAAACATTCCTGCATCCTGAGCATGTGGCCGAAGTGGCCAAGCTCCCCCGAGTTCATGCTCGAATCTTCAAACATATTTGTCAATGAAGTACATGACTCTATGAACTTGCTATCACCAAAGACTCATACTTACATCCAATATCCGTCAAGTGATTTACATATAAGACTCAAGTACCCAACCAAGTGGGTTTACAAAATTTGACTTAGCTACCCAACCAAGTGGGTTTACAAAAAGACAAGTCCTTACATGACCCGAATATTACAATTTTTACATCATGGGTCTCAAGACCTTTTCACCAAAATATAAATATGACCATTTACGACCAACACCAAATTTCGAAGAAAGAGAACATATTTCGAACCATAATAATGCCAACACCGCATTATACCAAGAAAGCCAATGCTCCCCCCGAATCAGGTAACCAAGCAATCTTTTTCCAAATGACTAAGGCTCCCTTAGTTTGTGCATCCCGAAAACTTCCACCAACAAATCATCAAGGCATCTTCATCAAAACAACACTATGAGAACCTAAATACCACCGCAGATACCAACAAAGACAACAAGCCTATGTCAAGAGAGCCTGACCAACCAAAATTGTCAGCAACCAACCATACGCGGTTTTCCGTGTGAACCGCGTATATACGCGATCGTGTTTGGTGAAACTCGCGTATCCACCGCCACATTCTAAAAAATTATGCATTTTTTTCTTTGACTGGCAGAGAACACTCCCGCTCGTCTTAGATATTCGAACGTCTCCTCGCGCAGGTTTGGTAAAGATATCAACAACTTGTTCTTTGGAGGGAACATACTCCAACTTCACCTTTTGTTCAAGTACTTGTTCACGTAAGAAATGATACTGATGGGAATGTGTCATCTTCGAATGCATAACAGATTCTTTGAGATACCGATGGCACTTGTATTATCACACATAATGGAGATAGGAGCGTACATTTGATTTGAAAATCTTGAAAAAGTTTGCATCATCCATAGGAGTTGAGTGCAACAAGATGCGGAAGCTACATACTCGCTGTACCGTTGATAAGGCAATAGAGTTTTGCCTCTTGCCGAACCAAGATACTAACCGGGTCCTATATAGAATGCACCACCACTAGTGCTTTTTTGGTCATCAACACTTCCACCCCAACTGCACGTTGTAAGCATGAAGAGTAAGATCAACATTCTTTGGATACCATAGACCATAGTCTTGAGTTCCTTGTAGATATTTGAAAATTATTTTCACATCACAGGAGACTTTTTTGGATTGGCTTGGAATCGTCCAACAATCCCAATCGCATGCATAATGTCCGGTCTAGTCTCATGAGATAAAGTAGACTTCCTATCATTGATTCGTAACCGGTTGATTCACCGTGGGAGAATCATCATGAGAACCGAGATTGCATCCGATTATCGAGTGCTTGCTGGTGTTTGCATTCTTCCATGCCATACTTCTTCTTTAATTTGCTTAAGATATTTTGCTTGTGATAGGAATATACCATCCGTAGATTGATGCACTTGTAAGCCAAGAAAGAAAGTTAGTTCCCCAAGTAAAGACATTTCAAATTCTTGCCGGCATTATTGCATAAAATTTCGACTCAGATTCTTCGTTACTCCCAAAAATGATATCATCAACATATACAAATTCACACAATCAATAGTTTATCATTTTCAACTTTTGTGTATAAGTTGCTATCACAGACTCCCTTGAAAATCCTTGTCGATGAAGATATTTGTCAAGACGATAGTGGCTGCCCTCGGAGCTTGTTTGAGACCACATGGGCCGCCTTTTTAAGTCTACAAACAAGATTTGCATCATTTCCCAAAATGAACTTTTCCGGTTGCTCTATATATACTTTTCTGTATCACCATTAAGAAAGCAGATTTGACATCCATTCGATAAACTTTGATTTGCTGATAACTTGAAAGCCAAGGAACATTCCGATGGCTTCAAGTCTAGCTACGGAGCAAAAGTTTCTTCAAAGTCTATACCTTCTTGTTGAGCATACCCTTTGTAAACCGCCTAGCTTTGTTTCTTACAACATCCCCATTCTCATTTAACTTGTTCTTGAAAATCCATTTAGTTCCAATGACATTTTTATCATGAGGTCTTGGAACCAAATCCCAAGTGTCGTTCTTCTCAATTTGAACAAGTTCTTCATCCATGGCTTGCCTCCAACATTCATATTTGCTAGCTTCATTGACATTGTGTGGTTCAATTGTGGATAGAAGTGCCAAATGATTAGAAGATCCCGTAAGAGTTCTCCTCGTTCGTACTCCCGCATTCATCGTCACCCAAAATTTGAGAGATTCGTGATGATTCTTTTGAACATATCCGGATGGAGCTTTTTCTGCTGCATCATCTTCGTGTTCTTCATTGGATCCACTCGTCTACATTATTGCTATCTCAAGGGGCAGAAGGCCATATGTCGCCATCATCTTCATTCGCCGTTTGTTTTTCTTCAGAGTCACAGAGACTCATCAATAACAACATCAATACATTCAACAACCTTTTCGAAGTCTTTTATTGTAACATGTGAAAGCTTTGCTTGATGATGAGTAACCAAGAAATATCCCTTTCATCTCATCTAGGTTCAAACTTTCCAAGCTTTTCATCATTATTTTTGATAAAGCATTTACTTCAAAACCTTAAAATGCTTCACAATGCTGGGAGAATTACTTTGGTACTGTAGTTCACATGGAGTTTTGTCACTATTTACCCGAACATGAGCTTTATTGAGAATGTTAATCGCCGTATGAGTCGCTTCACTCCGTAACATGTCAGAACATCGAATCAGTACATAGCTCTAGCCATTTGAACAATTTTTCTATTCATTTTTTCTCGCTACACCATTTTGTCGAGGAGTGTCACACAGAACTATCCTTTAATGCCATGTTGTTCAAAAATTCAAAGAATCTATTTGATGAATATTCTCCTCCTTTGATCGCATCTAAGACACTTGATTTTTAGATCTCGATTCATCTTCCGAAAGCTTTCAAGCTCGGGGGCCCAAGAGCTTGATCAGGTTGTTTGAACCCGATCCAACACATTCTAGAGTAGTCATCAATAAACAAGATATAGTATTCTTCCCCACGTAATGAATTTTTCCTCATAGGTCCACAGACATCAAGATGAATGAGTTCAAGAGGCTTACTTCGATGATCCTTCTTTGGCATTAAATCGTACCGGTCCGCTTACCAAATTGACAAGATTTGCATATGGTACTTTCTCTCTGGAAGATTGACCTTGGGAAGATCACGAAATTTTGAAGTCCTGCTTTTGTTGATTTGAGAGAAACTCGTATGCCCCACTTTCATGCCATAGCCAATTTTCTCGAAGACTTGCTCAAGTAACATCGTATCTATGCGTTTAGTACACACAGTTGCTTGGATTTTTTCCTTTTATAATGATTTACCCGTATCAAGATCACGAACCACACATTCTTTGGAATCGAAGACCACTTCTCGCTCTCGATCACACATTTGACTAACACTTAACAAAGTTATGCCTTAATCCATCCACATACATGATATTTTTAGCCTTCACCTTTTCTTTTTTAGAAATACCGACCCTTTTCCTTTACCTTCCACAAAAAAAGAGTATCATTTTCAAATGTAACTTTTTCTAGAGCATTGTAAGTATGAAGTTTGCTTTTGTCACCGTCATGTGTCTTGAGCAATCTACCATCGATGTACCATTGATTTTCTTCACCTTCTCGTGTAATGCTATCCCACAATTTTCAACCCACGTTCTTTTTCTTCCACACTTTAGAGCTCGAGGGAACATGTTCTTTAGGTCGATCTTGTCTCCTCGATTCGCATTCTTCATGGCCAAAGTTATTGCAATAAGTACATTCGACTTCACTTTGAAGAGGAGAAAATTGTTATAGGTATCTTCTTTGGTTCAAAGATTCAACCTTTTCTTTCTTGCTTCTCTTGTCATGAGATGGTTTTATATGCCACATATTGAATAGCTAAGGACTAAAATTGTGACAAGTGAAACATTGCCCATTGAAGTAGAAATTTCGTGATCATGGAAATCTTCTATTTGTTTACCCGTTGGTTGTAGTGTCTTTGAAAGCTATCCCTTAGTGTTCCTTGAATCTGAGATGGTCCCGCTTTTCCGTAGAGATCCCCTTATTCCCCTTGCCGAGTGGCCGAGTGTAGTAAACCAATTGTGAATCGCTTTTAGATAGTTTGGTGCTGAAGTTTGAGAAGATTCTCCGTATATCCCGTACCCGTTCTTTATAAGAGGAGAACGTTGTATCTTGATAATCTCATCTAAGGTTTCGTATCCTTTAGAAAATCTAAGATTCAAGGTCTTTTATTCTCTACTTTTCTTTTTTGAATTACCATCACATTCTAGCTTTTCAATATGTTTCTTCGTCTTCAAGTCGCTTTCTTCAAATGTACTTTCCGATCACATTTTGTTCTTCTAAGAGAATTTTAACTTTCTGCTTAAGTTTGAGTTGATTATTTTCTTCAAGAAAATCATTTTTCTCTAGAGCATCCATAAACATATCCTTTTCTTCCTTTTGTTCAAAGGCCATGAGAAGTCTAAGATCTTCTTCACAATCTTCCCCACTATTAGATGACCCATCACTATCTTCATTAGTATAGTAACTTTTCTTAGAGCTAGATCCTCGTTCTTATTCTTCTAACAACTTCTTTTCCTTTATAAGGACATTTTGCAGCATAATGACCAACTTTTCCACACTCAAAACATTTGAAGGGGAAGCTTACCTTGAATCTTCCAGCTTCCTAGTTGGAGTTTTCTTACGAAATTCTTTCTTCTTCATCGGAAATATAGTTGGATTCTTTGACAAATTACTTTTCCTTTCCTTTTGTAGAAGCCTTAAACGCAGCTCTTCTTCTTATTTGAGAAGGGACCTCCTTGTCTCATTTCAAAATCGCCGTAGTCCCATGTAATTGAACAATAGTAAGAGTTTGCAGCATCTTGCCCTTTCTTCAACAGCGGAGATTTTAGCGTCAAATTTTGGAGTCAAGGATCTTAAGACTTTTCAACCGCAGTAGTATCGCTTAGTTTCACCCAAATTTCTCATTCGATCGACAACATCATTCAGACGAAGGAAGAAACCGGCAACACTTTCATCACTATGCATCTTCAAATTTTCACATTCAATTCTAAGAGTTCGAGTTTTGCATTTTTTACCTTTGTATCTCCTTCATAGCTCGAATGATTTTGTCCCACATATCTTTTGGCCGAATGTAGCCGCATCACTTTAGCAAATTCTCGATTCGTACGTGCTTCCCGGGAAGAAAAACATTTCATCGCTTTGGCATTGGTTTCATACTTCTTTCTTTCCGCCGCACCGCAGGGAATATCACGGTATTGATAACCTTCTTCCACGTACGTCCATACATCTCACCAAGACTTTGGTGACATGCTTGTACGTACCTTCCAAAATATCGCATTTCTTCCATTGAACATAGGTGGCTTTATAGACATTATTCCTTCTTGACTTCCTACTGCGCTGATCTCCTTTAAGCGATCAAGCTTCTCCACAAGGACCCTCGTCTGATACCAATTGTTGGGAAAAGATCGAGGGGGGGTGAATCAGTATTTACCGTACATTCAAAAATTTCACTTTTTTCCTCGCTTTCCCCCCTAAAATGCATACACGCTACTTTCCCGAACTGTATTTGCGTATATACGCGGATACCCTTTAAGAAACTCGCGTATACACAAACATATCTATTTATGCCATTAATTCTTTACTTAAATCATTCCTTCATTTATCGTATATTCAATAAGCGTAAACATGTGCGTAAGCAACGTAATAAATCATCACACAAAGCATCACACATGAACACCGTGATTTTTAGGTGGAAACTCAAGTCGGGAGAAACCACCGCGCTTGCTCAACCTTCAATATTTTATTATAGAGAAAACATTTTACAACACACAGTCACAGACTTGGACCGACACGCAGCACCCACCGCGCTCGTTTACCATCCTCTCATGGAAGGGAGCTACGACCTCCGACTTCGTTTTGGCTCACCTCTCCTAGGAAGGGAGCCACCTCGATCTCGCCACTGTGTCTTCTCCCCGGAAGGGGAGCCACGACCCCCGATCTCGTTTTGGTCCACCTCCCGGAAGGGAGCGCAACCCCCCGACCGAAGGCTACAACCTCAAGACCACCTTGGACCACGTTTCATCAATTTTCACACTTCCGGATCCAACCACTTCAATAGAACACAACTTGCAGGCCACAATTCATCATATTTCCCGCACCGAACCCTTTCCATACTTTTAAGCACAAACATACATCATCACGTATACATATCAACACAGCATCAGACAGCGTATAACAGATCGATATTTCATACCCTCGCTTTAGCAAACCCCAGTTTGCATACGCGCTTTTACCACATCGATGTCGCGCACACACGCGCTTCCGTCCACAAACCGTACACCACAAAGGTATATTTTATCGCGCACACGCGCCCCCCCCCCCGCCGAAGCCGCGCATACACGCGCTCCTCCGCGGCGAAGTGCCGCACAGATCTTCAATCACAACATAATTCATCGCATCAGATATTCAGCTCAGATCTACCCTTGCTTCGTGCGTATGTTCGCCAGATGCTCGCCCATCACGTATCTAAGCCTTCCACAATCGCATCTAACAAATACAAGAGCAATTCAGATCTAGATCCCCTTCTTCATCATCGTGCATCATACAATCGTATTTATCATTCAAGTGTAACTTTTCCATTCGTATATACTTCGTAGAGAAGTATTCATTCAAGCTCGTACATTTTTCACCCATACATCTCGATTTGCACAATGAATTTCTTCTCCTTATATAGGTTTATCCTTTTTCAATACCATCAGTTCCCTTTTTCAATACCACGACCCAAACCAATACCACGAGCTCAAAACTACTCCGGACGGGGTCATTTAGGGCGATCATTACCCAATACAATGGTCAATACCATGGTGGTTACCCTTAGTTTTGGTACCTTTTGGAGCGCGAGCCCACACGCGTACTCGGGGTATCGTTCTTTTTCCGCGTGCATACGTACTTCCCCAGTTGTCCACGTATACCAAGAGACATACTTTTCATCGTACGAGTACACATTCTCAAATCCTTTTCATAGCCTTCGTACACACCGTAGAAACATCATATTTTCTTCATCAGAACACATTCTCTTAAGCACAACTTCATCAAGTAAGTTTTCATCATCTTCATCAAGTGGGTTGCCTTTCAAGGACAACACTCAACAACATATCACATCGCATTTACATCATTTACCAAGTCCATCAAGTCAAGCATAACTTCACTGTGTGTGGATTGCCATCAAGGACAACACATGTCAACAACAGCATGTCTTCATCTTCATTCAGTGGGTTGCCATCAAGGACAACACCGCATCATATTTCCAACAATATGCTAAGTTTGTCGCAGAAAAGCGTATACGCAGTCGGCTTAAAGGAAAGTGCGATGGAAGTTAGGTTTCCGAAAATAAAATGCAATCGAAGTATACACAAAGCTTAACTTCGTGAAAGCGGCCGTATACACAGGTTCAGCTGAAGCAAAAGTGCGTACGGAATTTAGGTTTTGCTAAAGTGTGGAATGAAATGTCCATCCGCTATGCTATTTTACATCGCTATCCGTCAAGGGTGTATTCATACAGACTAGGCTGTTTTAATGTTGATTGTGCTGCGACTATGTTGATTAAAGACTGTTGTTGGTTGATGTCTCAATGAAGGAAGAATGACCTGCTCAAAATGTCAGCTTCCGCATGGTTGATAGATTGAATCGAAACGTAAACCGATTTCGCATTCGATCACATTTCGTAACCGCTTTCGTAATTATACACATATTTATACGAAGAGAAGCGCGTATACACACGTCTTCGTTGAAGATAAGTAGCATATTCATTTTATGTTGCGCGGGCATACGCAGTTGGTGAGCAAGAAAGCACGTATACGCGACTTCGGTGAATAAAAGTAGCATATGATATATTTGAACTAATGAATGTTCTAGGTTGAGTTTACATCCGTACATCTATTCCGAAGTCCGGTTATCTCCCGATTTTGTCACAGCGGGTCTCACCGTTATGTTTGAAGCATTTGGAAAAGTATGTTTGTTGATAAGTTAAGGGTTGTGTTGGAAGCTGCTTTTGATCCAGCTTTTGAAAATTGATTAAATGTGGTCTGCAGCGCGATGCCGAGGGTCGAAGCCTTCGCAAGGGGGTAGTAGCTCCCCTTCCGCGGGTAGCGTTCGTAAACGATAACAGGGGTTGTAGCTCCTCTGTGGAGAGGTCGTGTAAACGAGAGAAGGTTGTAGCCTTCTGGTGTGGGTGCCTACGTGTTGGGCATGAGTCCGCGCGTACGTTGTTGTAAGATGTTTTTATAATAAATATTGAAGACCGAGACGACGACAACGGGTTTTCTCCTCGAATTGGGTTTCCACCCTAAATCCCGGTGTTCATGTGTGTGTTGCTTATGTGTGATGATTTATTCTCGTTCTTAATACACACGCGATCGCTTACTAAACATCTAATGAATGAATGATGCAATGATCTCAGTAAATAATTATCCGTACAATGAGATCTCTAGTAATACGTGAGTTTCATTGAGGATATCCGTGTGTATATGTGACTTTGGTTTAGTAAAGTAGCGTATGGGTTTTAGAGAAAGAAAGAAGTAAAAAGTTTTTAGTCCGTACTAAATATTGATTCACCCCCCCCTCACAAAAAGATTTTTTCCCAACAATCGATCATTCATTCCAAGATAGGCCTAGAGAGAGAAGTGTACCTTGGTTCCGCATTCCACTCTAGTTCGGTGCTCGTGACCGGCAAAGGGACCTTATTGCCCTTTGAATTGATTTTTTATCAGCTCCACTTCTCAGCATGATCGAGATTTGTATACTTGATGGTTCAATGGATGTAGTACCGATATCGGTGATCCTAGGGTGTGTGAGATGTCTCGAACCCTCATGAAGGGGTGGTCCCACAGTAGCCTCACATGCTCAAACGACATCTTCACATGCTTTGATGCGTACCTCCATATATTCGATGATGTCGCTCGGCCCGCTTGCGCGCCTTTTTGTTTGGTATGTATTAGTCGTATTTTCGGTATTCTTCTCTTGCTGTGGGAATTTGGGTTGTATTTGCATCTCATGTACTCGTACACGTATAAGTTCCGGCCGTTATCCTGGTAACAAAGATGTATATGATTCATTATCATGTTTTTCCGGCTCATGTTTATGCGCATGTACTATATTGTTCACTCCTTGTTTCATCGGGTGCATTATTCTTTGTACTTTGTCTCAACGAGCATAGGTATGCGTTCTCTGCCGCCTATAGCACAGGTAATCACCATAAAAGAGACTTGTCACACCCGTAAGTCTCACCTCCTTAGGTTAGTCCTTTAGCGCTTCGGTCTACCTTATATTTCTCTCTCTTTGACTTCCCTTCGGTGTCTAGTGATTAAGTTCTTACAATGTACTTCGGTTATACGATTAGCTCCTAACGCTCACACACCGGGGGGTAATATGTTACACCATTTTTTGGTCATCTAACCTATTAATATTAGATGGACCTAAGTTCAACATGCAAGACTAATTTTACCTTAAGTAAAATTGCTTTCACTATGAAAATAACTTAGTAAAACACCTTTATTAAGTTGTTTATGGTCTAAACAGAAAACCCCATGAGGAAATATTAAATAAATCCACATTTGTTTGATTTTCCTCAAGGAACAATTAGTTAAAACAAACTTTAATTAATATTCCTAGTCATATTTAACCCAAAACAAAATTAATTAGATAAACTATTATTTATCTTATTATTTTCTAGCAATAATTATTTAAACCTTATTTAAATAATATTCCTTGTTAAATTTGACTAAATCATAAATAGTTAAATAAATCATTTTTTATTTAATTATTACTCAACCACATCCTTAAAATTATAAATGAATCATTTATTTATTTATTATTTACAAATAAAGGGATTTGTCCCAAGTCAAATTCCTTTTTCCCTCCAACAAAAATAATAAAATATTCTGGTAAAGGATCTTGACTCGTTAATAATATTTTAATTATGCTCCAATATCTAGACTAACTCAATATTTTGTTATAAATAGAAGGGTTTTTCCATTCATTTATCACCTTTTGTTGCCCAAGATCACTCGGGTCTATACTTTTGGTCCTGACATCCACCATCACCGTCATATTTTTCTATCCTTTTGCTTGTGAGCTCCCTTTGAGTTCCATTTTTGTTTGGGTTTTCTACACCATCAAGAGAGAGGAATTTTAGATCTGAAGTGGGCCGAGGACTTACAAACCCATCCCATTGAGGAGAACTCGGTAACATCCTTCTATGTTTTCTCTCCCTGTGTGCCCTTAATATAAAATTCATTCAACAACATTCTTGTCTTGTCTATTGAATGCATGGAGTAAATCTTGTTTTATTTATCGCTTAATGTCTTTTGATGCATAGATCTAGATTTTTACAAAGATTTATCTTGATCAACTAATTGCAAATCTAAAGATATTGGTAGCCATGTTTTGTTGTTAGGATAAGCTTTTTATGCATAGCTAAAGTAGTCTTTTTTTGCACACTTGGAATTAAGATTCATACTAACACACCTCATGAGAATCTTAAAGTCCGGGAAGTAGAATGCTGCTGCATATTACCGATAATGGAGAAAAACATATAAGCAAAAATTTGGTGCAATATTATCCAACCCCTTGCTCTTCGATGTTTAGCCTATAAATTGTTGAGATTCAACAAGATGATGAAGCTTAGTGAAAATCACCACCTTCACCAAGTGGGCCCACAGTTATTTTTAGGTGTAAGTCTATTTTTTAATTAGGTCTATTTTTAGACATGATGATCATATTTCGTGTTGCGTGATCCTATTTGTGGATGGTTTGTCGAAGTTGGAAAAATAGATGAAATTTATTTTTAGAATATTGGGGTGAAGTCTATTTATAGATCATCGATCTAAAAATAGATGTGTCGATTATTATTAGCCCTTAATGACAATCGACTCTAAATATCAACTTATTCTCTTATACACTTTTGTTTCAAACATACGTATTTGGTAAATAAATGGGCTAAAGGAATTATGCAATTCGTAGGGTTTACCGGGTGGTTCAAGCATGGAGGACCCGCTTAGAACCGAAGTGGAAAGGTTATGACAAGAGTTGGAAGAGGAATTATGGAGTTGTTATTCAATTTAACTCGCTTAATGGAGTTAAATCAAAATTTCTAGCTAGTTGTATCTAGTCTAATTGAAAGATACACTAGTGAGAGTTAAGTGAATTAATTATTTAATTAATTCACAACTAATAAATCACTAAAAACTAAACAGAAACAACAAGCAACTGTGCTACATGTCGGGCCCATGGAGACCTAGTGGAGAGATAGGTGAAAGGGTGAGATGACTATCTGTTGTGACTATAGTGATGTGCATTGATTGCAACCGACACACATTGGAGTTTCCAATGAGGATTGCGTAGTCAAGGCAAGGCCAATTCATATTCATTCAGGGTTCTTTCTTAGCAGTGATCATGCAGTTGAGTGGGCAAAGGTCATCGTGTGGAAATAAATTCGTGGCATGGATTCGTATTTCATGTTAGTCCGTGACGATTGATTGCACCGAGAGCTTGATGTACTAAGCTTTGTATGAGATTTTTACATAACATCCATGATACATAATATATTATAGTTAGGGTTTTTAGCTTCGGTGCTTTCCCGTTAAACAACCGTGTTATGTGAGATTGTTTTTATCAAGCCCATGTGTTTGCAATTGAATTTTTAAATTTCCGCAAAAGATTAACAATGGAAGGATTCTATATTTAGCAAGAAGATAAATATTGTTATATCAGAGAATTTGGATATATACATGCATATGTTATATAATTTCTACATGGTATCAAGAGGAGTGTTAATTCTTGAAGATTGCAATTGTGAAGAATTGTTGAGTTTGTGTCAGACAATTTGAATTTGCTGCAGAAATTTTCGTTGCGATGGGGCCGAGTATACATTGAAACGTCTTTTCAATGGGTTGTAATTGGAGTATGCCCTTCAAGGAAGCTCGAATTACATAGCCCTGAAGGATAGGATGGAGGCGGCCGGAAGATAATGGACCTAAGGAGTTCGCTGATAAAGCGTATGTTCCTAAGCCTCGGTTCTAGCGATGCCGCATTACTTGACGCATGGAAAAATAAGGTAGCAAAGACAAGAAGCACCCTTTTGGAAGGTGTGAAGGACCATATTGTGTCCAAATTTCTTCACGGGAAAGCCACCAATTTGTAATGGGAAGGCTTTGACAAATTTTTTCCAAAGAAGTAGAGACCGTGTGGTGTTGGTGCCGAAAGACAAGCCTTAAAAATAAAAATGGAGAAGGCGACAATATTCCAAAATATCTCACGAAGTTTGTCCACCGTAGGGATGAACTCGGGAAGCGGTGGGATTACTATCGATGATGATGAATTGGTGAGCTTTGCTCTCCTTGGGCTTCCGAAGAGTTGGCATAGCTACGAAGAACTGGCTAATGGACGGGAGAAAACTGCCGGGATGGGAGCGACTTTGGTCGGATCTTGTGCGTGAGGAGATAAGGTGGCGCAATAGGGGATGGCTCTTATTCGAAGAATGATGATGAAGAGAATGAGCTTTGGTTGTAAAAAGCAAGGAAAGGGAAGGGGAAGAAATTCCTTAAAAATCCCGTGCCAAAGCTAAGAAGGGTGTTTTTCCAAGGTGAAGTGTTTTCACCGTCACGAACATGGGCATTTCACCACTAATCGCCACAGAAGAAGAATAACAAGAAGGATGATGGAGTTGTAGTGGGTGAGGCCTTAGCCTTGTAATTTGAACTTGATTTCTCTTTGATTTCATGCTTGGTTTCAAGCTCAATGGGATCATACAAAGATCTTTGATAGTGGTGTGTCTTTCCATATGATCAGAGACAAGGAATTGTTTAGTGACTTGGAGGAGAAGGAACTTCAAATGCATATAGAGATGGGTGATGATGGTAGACAAGGTTGGTGACCGACATTGGGACCATTACCTTTGAGTGGGAGTCAGAGTAATCCATTTCTATTGAAAGATGTTATGCATGTTCCAAGTCTCAAGAAGAACTTGGTCTCTGGCCACAATGTTGGAAGACAAGGTTATGACGTTGTTTTTAGCGATGGAAAAGCTTTCCCCGCAACATAAAAAAACGGGTCAAACTAAGAGGATAGGGATTCAAGTTAAGAATCTCTACAAACTAGAGGTAGATGGTCATGGCCGCAATGATGGGCAAAGGTATATGGTGGAGCTTTGTGATGAGGGAGAATTATGGCATAGGAGATTAGGCCATCTTCATGCCAATTTGAAAAGATTTTGGCAAAACAGGGAGCCACCGGACCTCCCATGGGTACTCTCACAAGAAACTTGGGCAGCAAGGGATGTACTATGGGTAATTTTGTGAAGACCACCTTTCATGAGAAGGAGGACCGTGCTTCGGTGATCTTGAGAGAATTCACAGACGATGTGGACCTTTTGCTGCTTCAACAAAAAAAGAAAGTATTATGTTATATTTGTTGATGATTATTCTCGTAGATGATGGATATTCTTCTATGCAGAAGAAGAGCGAAACATTTTCAAAGTTCTCGTGAGTTTAAAGCATTGGTGGAGAAGGAGTCGGGGGAAGCAAGTGAAAGCTCTGTCGCAGCAATAATGGTGGTGAATATATGTTGGGAGAATTCAAATAATTTCCGTAGCAAATACAATTCAAAGAGAACTCATAGTCATAACCCACAACAAAATGGGGTCGGAGAGGAAGAACAAACGATCGTGGTGTCGCACGAGCTATGCTCGAGAGGGAGCTAGAATTGCATGCAGGAGGAACTACCTCGTTCCGAAAGATGAAACTCTAGATGTGGACCACCCAAAGGAGGAAGTTCATGGAGGAGGAGTCCACTCACGTAGAGCCAAACATCATAACTAGCAAAAAGCGTACCATAGAAGCCGAGAGATCGAAGCTTGATGTGGCACAAAATGTAGGAGTCCCCACATCACAAATAAGCAGACAAGACAAATACCGATCGTATTTATTATACACATGCCTCTTATGAGCAAGCGTATCATGAAAGAGCCATTTTATTTTGAAGAAGAAGTGTAGGAGCCCACATGGGTAGATGCAGGAGAGTATGAATCTATTGTGAGAACAAAGTTGCTTGGGAGATTGTTCCAAGGTCATGGGTAACCGGTTGTAGGATAAAGATGGATCTACAAGGTAAAGCAAGTTTCTCATGGGAGCGTCGAGAAGTATACAAATATTTTTTTCCTAGGCTTCTGCCGTATCAAGGGGATTGATTATGAAGAAACCTTTTGCACTGTCGTACTCGTATTCTTCCATAAGGATCATCCTTGCTCTCTCAACGCAGATGGGTTGGCACATTCATTAGATGGATGTGAAGACCGTGTTCCTTAATGGGATCATTGAGGAAGAAGTTTACATTGAGTACCGAAGGATTTGAGATCTTCACAGCGAGTCGCATGTGTGAAGGCTCAAAAGAGCACCGTATAGTCGAAACAAGCACCGTGCTTGGTACACCCATCGACAAATTATTTCAACGACTTGGTTTCACCAAGAGTGAGGTGGATGCAAACTTGTACCAAATTGTGGTGGAGGGTAAGCTTTTAACAATTGTTATTTATGTTGATGTTTCATTACTAACGTAAGTGATGAGCAATGATACACTCATGTATGCGTATCTTGCAAAGGACTTTGAGATGAAGGATTTGGGCTTTCCTTCATTATTTCCTGGATTGTGGTGTGGAAGGTGAACTCGTTTGTGCCTCAAGGCAAGTACGCTCGGAGATACTAGAGAAGTCACATGCAAGGTCATAAGTTCATCAAACTCCTTCTTCTGGGAAATTGAAGGAAAGAGGATGCTACACCTAAGTAAAGGTAGTGGATGCGATTGTTTATCGACACAGGGTTCGATCATGTATTTAGTTAATACAAGACCAAACATATGCTATGCGGTGAAACAATCAAGGTTATGGTTAAGCCTACCAAGCTCTTTTTGGAAGATCGGCAAGCATGTCCCGAGGTAGCATACTGTGGGCACATCCGAGTATGGTTTATGGTACAAATAGATGGATGAGGTGAAGCGGTATGGTTTCACGGATGCGTATTGGGTAGAAGCCCAACAAGTATGGCGACAATACCCAGAGGGGTTTTCGTGATCGGATTCACACGCTTCTTTATACAAGATGAAAAAACAAAGATATGGCACCCGGGCCTTGGCATATAAGGCATTACATGGTAGTAAGTCAAGTCGCATGTGAGACCATTCGATGAGGAAGATCTGATCAGCTTTGTCTGGGCCTACATTTAGATGCTATAGTGATACGCGTACAATCAAAGTTGCATTAAAAAATATTTATTAATCCCGTGCTCATGGATAGATCTTAAACAAATTGATATCCGGTATCATCATATCGAGATTTTGTGCAACGTAAGATCATGTTGCTTCGCACACTCACGGAAGATCGTGGATGCGTATATTCTCACGAAGGTGCTCGACAAAAGAGAAAATTCGAATACCATAGAGGTAGGATCGGGGTGAAGGATAATCCCTATCTTGTTGAGAGGGGAGTGTTGATATTCAACAAGATGAGATGAAGCTTAGTGAAAATCCCACCACCTTTCACTAAGTAAGCATGCAGTTATTTTAGGTGTAAGTCTATTTTTATGCTATGTCTAGCTTTATACATGGTGATCATATTTTAGAAGTTGAAGGATGCTATTTTAGGATGGTTGGCCTAAGTTGTAAAAACAGATGAAATTCTATTTTAGAATATTGGGTGCAGTTCATTTATAGACTGCCGATCTAAAAACAGACGTGTCGCATTATTATTAGCCCTTGAATAATAACTCGTACCTTGAAATATCAACTTATTCTCTTGAGCACTTTATTTCAATATACAGATTTGGAAAACAGGGGTCAAGGAATTACACACACACCCTAGGGTTTACATCGGTGGTTCATGCATGGAGGACTCAATATAAATGAAGTGGCAAAGTTATGAAAAAGTTGGAATATATTTCATGGAGTAGTTATTCATTTTAACTCGGCTTAATGGAGTTAAAACCGCCTGAGCTAGTTGTATCTAGTCTAAGTAGTGACACACTAGTATTAAGTGAATTAATTAGTTAATTAATTCACAATTAATAACTCACTAAAAATTGAATAAATGCACGCTAACCGCGCTTCCGCGCCGGGCCTGAAGGAGACCCGTTGGAGAGATAGGTGAAAGGGTGATGGACCATCCGTTGTGACTATAGTGATGCATTGATTGCACCGACACACATTGGAGTTTCCACGAGGATTTCATAGTCAAGGCCAATTCGAATTCATTCGTGGTCTTCTTTAGCAGTGGATTGCGCAGCGGAGGTAGGCTATCGGTGTGGCAAGAAATCGTGCTGCATGGATTTGTAAATTTATTCATGTTAGTGTGATGATTGATTGTACCGAGAGATTACGTAATAAGCTTTGTATGAGATTGTTAAACATCCTCCATGATACATAACATATGATAGTTGGGTTTTTAGCTTCAAAGCTTTCCCGTTAAACAACTATGTTATGTGATTGTTTTTACTGCTTCATGTGTTTGCAATTGAGTTTTTAAATTTCCACAAAATATTAACAATGGAAGGATCGTATTTAGCAAGAAGATAAATATTGTTAGATCAGAGAATCTGACATATACATGCATATGTTATATAATTTATATATAAATAGACATTATTTACTATGTAGACGATCCTACCACCGGGCTAGATCTTCGAATTGTACCTCCGACACCTATCATAATCGAAAACTACTAACTTTAAATAGAAAAAGGACAAATATCCTTTAAGAAATCAAACTCCTAATAGACTCTATCTCATATTTATTACATTCGGTTCTCCTAATAGTGAAACAATTAAATACCTGATACCACGCTCAAGGGGAAAATCACCATCACTTTACATATTTAAAACACCCCTAGATCCGTGGAACACAATCCTACTTTTACGATGGATAACCTTTCACTTTAATCATCGTTCGACCGATGATATGGCCGTGTGACATTATTTTTGAGAAATAAGTCTCTCTCATTGATATGGTTCATCAACATGCCGGAGGTCTCCACCGGCTAATGTGTTGTTGGAATGCTCAAAAATCAGAATTTCCTCATCACGGCATTGCAGGCTTAGGCGCTCGTAGTGAGCGTAACGTATGAAAACTTGCTTTTCCACTCATCTCTTTTGACACCCTTGTTGTTCCAAAACCTTTACGGCCAAGAAACCTTGCAAAAAATTAATATCCCTCCACAATACTTGAAAATATGAATTTTAAAGAAAAATGCATCTGCTGTAAATTTTCGTAGCTTTTTCCGGCCTCGTCGAGGCACGCTACGAAACGTCTAAAAAAAAATGAGAATTTGGTGAGTTGAAGAATATCTTCAAAAAATTGTTCTCCAGAGGTAAAATTTAGGTTCTTTGTAAGTCATGAACCTCATTAAACATATTCCAACTCAATTTTTTTACTCCCCGTGGTGTTTCATCTTCATTTAAAATCAATTGGTCAAGGGTTCTCCTACCACTTTTTATTTTGCCCCTTTCTTTTCAACTCCACTTGAATCAAATCCAACCCGCTTCCCGAAGATATTACACTTGATCTTTTAATGCTCTATTCTTGGATTGTAAGTGCAATTTCATCTTATTAATGTTTTTGACTCTTCTTAATTAAGTCGAGTCCATTTCAAGAATATTTCCGCATTGTCCAAATTTTTTGAGACACTTGTGACTTGTTCCTCCCACATTTTCTCATCCTGGCTCAAATTGAACCTTCTCACCTCCGTGCTTCTTTGCCTTCGCTTAAAACCGATATCTCTTTACCGTTTCCGCATTCTCTTTGAGGGTTTCTATTTTTTATTTTTCAATCATTTTCTCTTTTACTTTATTTTCCTAATAAATAGTTCTTTGTCGATGGAGACAAATCTATGATGCTTGTCGTTTGTGCTTCATTTATTTTCTGGCCTTTCGTCGAAGACCTTATTTTCATGTCCGGTCATTGGCTTCCTTGGTTGAAATATAAATCCAACATCATCACCCACAAATTCAGTTTTTGAAGTGTTACCTTTCTTCACCTTTCTTCTCCATCTTCAATGTCTTTAGCTTTCACAATGGGTGACTCTTCAATGTCAATTACATGAAGGATATCCTCCAAATTTCCTTTAGCCAATGTCCGGCTTCTAGTGACTCTCTTGTTGCCTTGTTTGTCGATTGTATGCTTTATTTTGGTGTGCTGCTGAGGTGGCTGTACTTTGCAAAGGTTTTGTTCTTATGTTCACTCTGCTCCCACAGAGATGATATATTTTTCTTCAACTTCTTCTCGCTACATCCGGTGATGAAGTGGTTCTAGGTTTTGGAGGCTTTCTTAGTAGTGACCACATCAATTTCATAACCACTCATTAACAAGAAAGAAATCCAATCTCTATCTAACCTTCTCAATTCTTCTAACACTAATAGCTTCATTAGACCATGATGAAAAAGAGATGTCTCATTACCCTCTCGTCTTAATTTGAACCTTATCCGGGCATTTTCCTTACTTCCGTATAAATAGAAAGGTAGGTCAAGTGACATCTTACCTAAAAATGCATGCCGCAGATGATAGGAGTAGAATACGTGAAACCTTCCTTCAAGGTAAAATACTTTTGAATGACCATAAAAAATTTGCATAATTATCCTTCTTGAAGCCCTAAGGATAGATTTGTGAAATCGACTTCACAAAGACTTCAAGCCGATAAACTCTTTGCAATCCTCGCATTGTGAATTCTGATACCTTTAAACCATCGCTCACCTCCTCTAGGGATTCTTTAGCTATGCTATGCTTCGCAATGTCACCGTAAGGTTCATAATTCCAACCTTTGATGTTGTTCCTTTGAGCCGGGTTAAAAACTTTGAAACTCGTGAATGAAAGCCCCCGCAACTCCTTTCCGATAGAATTGCAAGTAGCCACTCCTTCTCTAAAAGCTCCCTCCGCGGAATTAGGTCTTAATCGAGTACCCCATGTCCATGGCCTACACCGTGACAATGGCCGGCCCTTATTTTTTTTTTTTCGTAACATGGATGCCTTATGTCTTTGCTACCGCATGTCGATGACACTTGCGTAGTTCAAATTTTTCTGAAGAACCTACTTGGCTCAATGAAGCGCTCAAGGATCGACTCACATGCAAGGATAAAGCACAATATGAAAAAAGGATAATTGAGGTAAGGTTTAATAGCTTGTCAGCGTTCTAGCTTCAATCATAACACATGCAAGAAAAAAGGGTAATGACATCAAGCACGACTATGTACATTTAAATTTTACCATAACAACCTTGAATGACCTCCACCTTTACGCCTAATCGTAAAATGATACCTCATACAACTCGACAAGACAGGTTAAAAAATGAATTTTGAAGCGAAATTAGTTAAGCTGATAGACTCGCTACGAAACTAGGCGCGTAGCGAAATCGTTGTTTTTCCGTGCAAACGCTACGAAAATTTGAAAATCGACAGATGTGCCCTTGAGCCTTTAATGCAGGAAATGACAAATAACATGATATGGGATTGATTTAACCAAATGGCATAAATGAAGGTGATCATGAAACTTAAGATAGGCTAAAACAAAAAATTTTATATCACATTGAAATGGCTTAGGAGACCTTATCCATTTGGTGAGTGACCTATATGACCCTATTAAGAAATGTTTGCCAAATTTAATGAGTGATAAAATTCGAGACAATCAAAATCTCAGCGTGAAATAGCTCGTCATTATGTGGAATACATGACTTCCATTTCTAGAAATAGTTAAGCCCTTACTATTTTGACAATAAATTTGGCAACAAAAGTAGCTATTATTCTAGACTAGATGACCGTAATTTTATTACCCAAACATCGACTAACTTTCAAACACCAAAATAAGCCACAAAAGAGATTTTAACTTATTTTAGGACTGCAAAACACTATGACACCTATTCACTTAAAAATATCTTGATGTTGGGACCCTTTAAATTTTTAAAGGAAATGACTCAAACTTTGGACATGGACTAAGACATAATAAAAATTTCTTAATAGTGACACAATGGCGATTACAACTGCTAGCACTTTCGTTGCCAATAAAGTACCCTATTGGGGATGAAGTCCTCCTATGAGGCTTCGAAGGACTCGAGACTCAAAGGTTTCAAAAAACTCTTGAAACTTAGAAGACTTCTTAAAATAGAGACTAGGATTGACCATTGACATACTGACTCAAGACCGACCATATATATACATAAGGACCATTGGGCATGGAGTTTATCGACACATCATACCGGATTACAATGGAGTGACTCAACTAACTTTACTAAATAAAGAACATTTTGAGAAAATGACCATTGATCGGGCCTCCCGCCGCCCAATCATCATCCGTATGTTTGAGCAGAAAATTATCGTTTCAAAATTTCAGCAATTTTAAATGGTCCAAACCACAACATTTTCGAACTTACCATGCTTTCCATGGTCTTCTTTCTCTAGCATCCCAACGCAAAACCAAATCATTCTCTTGAAACAACTCATGATTTTCTTTATAAAAAAAAAAACAGATTTTTGACTTTAGCTCGATACTTCGAACTTTTTCCGCATAGACTCTCTCGATTTGGTGTGCTCTATCAACCGTAGTATCTTCCTTCGACCGGGTTTTTATGATAAGCTTGTATCTTGTAGGAACTTCATCATAGGAAGAGCTAATTGAAAAGGCATTATAGCTTCGTACTATATAACAAGCTGAAATGGAGACATTCCAATTTATTTTTTACCACTTACTCTATCTCGCCCACAAAGCATGTATCGACTCGAGTGTCCCAATTTTCCTATTTTCGAAAGATTTTCTTAATAATCCTTACCAAAATTATTGATGACTTATCCAAACCATTACCTTGAGGGTAATAAGGTGTGGAATGAGTCAATTCAATCCCATATTGCCGACAAAAAAAGTTTTACATCTTGGTAGACTTAAAGGCCATTGCATTATCAATTACTAATTTCCATGGAAAACCAAATCTTGACATAATATTTTCCATAAAAGTTTAATAATTACCAACCGTAGCATTTCGGTTAGTACAACGTCAATCCATTTAGTGATATAGTATGTATCGTAAGAATCCATCTATGTTGTAATCGATGAAGGTGGATGAATCTCACCGATGAAATCTAGCCCCCACCGTTGGAAAGGAACATCCGCTAAAATATGAATGAGAGGTAATGGTGGAAATTCTCGCTACTCAACAAATTTTTGACATTCGACACAACTCTTGACTTTGGCAAAGACATCGTAGAAAAATAGTTGGCCAACAATAGCTAGCTCTTATGACTTTATTTAGAAGTTACTTCAATACAAATACCCTTCACACACTCGCATGTATCTCCGTCAAATCTCCCCGGGATTCACCTTCATCTTCTCCATATTCTCCCTTCGCCTGCTTCTACATTCGGCATTTAAAGCTTGCGCTAGATTTAGTCATCAAGTGAGCCAAGCCCTATGCCTTTATCAATTTAAAGGATTTGATTTCAACATCAAATTACAAAATCTTGGCCGCCCATCGTCCTCTCGCTTCCATCCGTATCTATCGCGTAATGTATCTTTAACAAAGGATATCGTGCACACAAGAAATTATTTTTTGAATGCAACACATAAACTCGAAAAGACTTCAAAGCCTTAAATAGTGCATATTCTTGTTTTTTAGTCAAGCTTACTTTTTAATTCAACATCCCTTAAAGCACGACTAAAAAATGAAATCGGGGTCGCTCCAAACCCTCCTTATTCTTCCGTATTAAGACAATCGCAATTGTTTCTTCCGAAGCATATGAAAAATCTCGAAACTCCTTTTCGCAATCAAGACTAATCAAAAACCGGTGCTTTAGTAAAAGTGGATTTAATTGCTGAAAAAGAATCTTTAGTTTCATCTCACCACTTAAATTCTACATCTTTTTCTTAAAAATATTTATATGTTTGGTCACCTCCAAATTTAAGAACAAAACACGCGAAAATTAATTTTCCCCAAAATGACTTCGCAATTCCTTCTTATTTATGGGCAAACCAATTTTTGGAATAGCTTCTACTTTTCTTGGATCAATACATATGCCACTGGGTTACAATTGTCCTAATAACTTACCTTCTTGGATTACAAAAGACGACTTTTTGTGGTTTAAGGAAAACCAAACTTTCTCCATTTGTCAAAAACTTTCTTCTGCATGTTTCAAGTGTGAGGTATTCATCGCATTTTAATATACCGTGATTTCATCCAAATAGATGACCAAAAATCATTCTTTTCTTCCCACAAAGGCAATATCCATTGCCCTTTAAAAAGGTTGCACTCGCGTTCATCAAACCAAATGGCATTTTTTTGTACATAAATGTGCCCTGTGGTGTGGTAAATGTTGTATTTTCTCCGTCTTGCCTTTCAACTCGAAATCGCTTATAGCCTCAAAAGCCATCAACTGACATTCTTTTGGATCCTACAACCTTCGCAAGATATAATCCATCTTGGGTAATGGATAATTATCTTTCAAGGAGCACCGGGTTCAGCAAAAATAAACACAAATCCTTATTTCTCTTTTCTTTTTTTGGACTAGGACTATATTAGCTACCTAGTTGGAAAATATCAAAGGAAAAAAAATAATCTTTGCTTCCATAATTTTTTGATTTCTTTCTCAATGATCAAGCAACATGGGATTGATGTGTATGATTTTTTGTGCTGCAAGATTTTCATCCGTTTTCAAAGGGATATTGTGCTCCATTATGCTCTTATCATAAGTTTTAACCCATCGTAAGACCATGCAAAAATATCGTAATATTCTTTTAGCGCTTGATATATTTTTGTTCTCGTTCTGCAGAGGAAGGAATTTGGACACTTTGACTAATCTTGGCTGATTTTCCGTACCAATGTTACACTCTATTGTACTCTCTCCATCAACCTTGTTGTGCTTGAGAAAACATCATTATTATCAAACAGTTGTTTTGAAAGGAACCAAACCCTTAGAATAAAGTTATTTTTCGCATCTATAATGTTTTTCTCAGCCCATAGTTTTCTTAAAAGGGTTGCCATTTTGGTTTTCAAAAATTTCCCCGTTCATCATCAATTTCGTATGTCTACAAACTCTTCTACAAACTCCAAAAATTTCTCTCGAATCTCCCTATCATCTTCAAATACTTTCCAATGCTTGATGTTATCAGAATTGAAGGTCCGGGTTTTTATTTTAACATCATAGACTACCTCGACATCTAGAGGAACTTTGAAATTAGCGTAGTAATAGCTAGAATCAACAATTTGATTTTCTTCTCTAGTGATAAAATTTATATTAAATGCTGAAAAGTAATGTTCAATCAAATCCCGTACTTCATTCCTATAATTCTTCAATTTTGAAATTTTCACTTGGTAACTATTTATGACCTCGCTTAATCAAAGAACTCTAAATCACTAAAGGAAATTAGTTGTTCGCTCTCCCAAATCTTTTTCTTCCTTCACACTCCAACACAAGTGCTTCATAATCAATAGTGTCGTTAGTGGTAACAAATTGCGCTTGTATGATATGATTACCTTATGTCGAGTAGGAGAGATAAGGACTACACTGTACCGATCCTTCTCTTGAAGAAGCTCCATCAAAGCACAATTTCCGTATATGTTCTCCTTCGGAATGTTGCGCATTTTCACCTTGAAAATGTTGTTTTTCACTTAATTCAAAGTTGGAAATCATTGTCATCAACAATAAGTGTGCGTAATTGATGACCCCAATTCTTTTTCTTCAACATATATGGGATGGTTTGAAGGATCGTGTTGATTACTAATGATGTAGGCCATTTTAGTTTCTACACAACCTTCTCAATTCCTTCCAAATATTGGGATGGTAGCATGTGACATGTCCATATGAAGGGTACTCTAATTTCTTAGACCAAGATATGGAAAGTAACATCCCAAATCTAGAAGGAATGTCGCAATCAAGATGTCCATCACTAAGCTTTTCATAGGTATTTGGGTAAGTGAAACAACCAAATCCTTAATCACTCCTAGACACTTGAATTTTTGGAGTCAAAGGTGTAGAGGTCATGGTATTGCTTGGTGATCTCTAATCCTAACATATCCATTACTTTCTTTGGCATGAGATTGTGGGAAGCTCTAGAATCTAACAAACAATTATGCAACAATTTGTCACATATTGAGTGATGTGTAGAAAGGAGGTGAGTTATCATCATTTTAGTCTTGGACATGAAAACCTAGATAAATGGTGGGATGCTCATCTACCAAGGTTGAATGAATCAAGGGCAAGAGGAGGGTCGCAATGTACTCTTAAAAGACTCTTTATATGCTAGATTTTTCAAAATTCTAGGAGTGGAAATCAGAATTTTGATTTTATTCAATTCATATTTGAACCTAACAAATTGGAACTAATTCCTTATTTTTTGCACTTTAATAATTGGGGAAATTTTTTGAGGTGGAGGAACCTCATTTACCTTGGCCTTCTATTTAGAAGCTTGTTTATCTGAATATGATTTTTGTTGAGGTCACGGTCAAGACCTTTGACCTCAAAGGGTACCTCTTGCTTTGAACTTCTTACTATTTTTTATCATTCTGCATAAATTTGAGCATTCATATCATCGAAACAAACAAATTCTTGATCTATATTCATATTCCCGCAATGTCAAACATGTTGACTATGAAGTTTCTTCTCCACATGGTTTAATTCTTCATTTTATTCTCATTTCCCTTATTGTTCTTCTTCGAACAAAATTATTAAAAGGAGGTCAACATTTTGGTCAATGCGCATTCCTCCTCGGGCATCGTAGGACTTTTTTGAGGTCGAAAAGGCCTCCTAAAGGGAGCTTGATTTCTATTAGCTTCGTTTTGATTGGCTCGGAAGCCGGGTTTATTTTCTAACTCTAATTTCGACATCTTAGAGGCAAGTTCCTCGATCAATTGGATATTTGATCGATCTTTTCTTCTCATTGGAAGAGACTCGAAGAAGAAGGCTTTTCTTTCTTTCATATTATTTTTTTCTTTTGCCGCCTTTTCTTCCTCCATTTTTAATTTATTAGAAGCCATGAGATTAGATTGCACTCCAATTGAAGCTCTTTTTATAGTTGTCAATGTCTATGCTTTTTCAGCCCTCAACCATAAGGAAAACTCAAAATCCCAGCATTTGAAAAATTTATCATAGCGTGTTTCGGCAGTTAATTCTTTAG